>JAODLC010000001.1:5709483-5754567 GCA_026781145.1 Hippopotamyrus pictus
AGGAGGTCTCGGTACGCTTTTTTGGTCCGCTTTTGGTGCGCACTCGGGTGCGATTGTTACATTCACACCTGCCCAAACGAACCGCACCAAGTAGGAAAAGGAACTCTAGTGCGATTCAACCGAACTAAATGAGGCAGGTGTGAAAGCACCCTAAGTAACCAGCAGTTTTTAGTCCGGTTAAAACAGACTGGTTCGATTTCTTCCTTAGCGCGATTCGTTTGTGCAGGTGTGAACACACTCTGGTGCGGACCAAAACAACCGCACCTTGACACCCTTGAGAGGAGGAGGTCTTGGTCCGGTCCCAAGCGAACACTGGTACGATTCGTTTATGGTCTGAAGTTGAGCTAAAGGGCTCCCGTAGCCAGGTGTGCTTTGCATTCTGGGATGCGGCAGAGCACGCAATCATATAGCAGCAGCTATGCGAAGAAGGGGAAATGAACCTAGCTAGGTCTTACTTGGTCTAGCAGCGGGGTAAGTTGCCTTCTTGAAATCTGGACAGATGACTACATCTGTCAGTTTCTAAATACAACTCATAAAAACTGTTTAGTTTTCAAAATATTCAGTGAACGGCTGAAGGAGAGATGACTTGAGCGGTCTATTCAACTGTCCCGTGTGAAAGTGAAAGACTGAAGTAACAATTTATAAAGTTGAAATGTTCAGCTGCATAGCCCAGGACACAAGACCTTCTTCCTGCATTTACTTTCTTGCTCCCGCCTTAGACACATCTCACCAATAAGCAGAATGAACGTTCTCACGTGGTTTGTAGTGGTAAATTGTTGCTTCGCTTGGATTTTTTCTGTGTTTCTCTGTGTTTTTCCGAACCGACGGGGGAAAGGCTACAAGTTTACAAACTCATCAACAGATTGGAACCAGAGAAACAGAACTATAAGTGTGAAAACGCTCTCAGCTAAACTTTGTCATGGGAAGTGAGTCTCGCAAATATATGTGACATACGAAACCTGTTAAAGTATCAGGTGAAAACAATACGGGATAGATACATTTTCATTGCGGTGAAATTGTTGCGGTTTTTTCTTCCATGCCAATCAGAAGTCAGGAGTCGCTTGTGTAGATTTCCAGTCAGTCTTCATTGTATCCACAAAGTACAACCAAGGCTCGAGAAATGGCGATTTGCAGTGATTCTTATACAGTTTATCTTTTAACAGTTATTTGTCACGGGGACGTCGAAGCACCAATCATTTGCCAAAATTATTTTCTCCCTTATTCCTTACCAACGTGTGATAAGGTTGTCAGTATTTCTTTTTACTGCTTCGTCCCTCATGTGAACATAATTGTGGTGGAACTGTCTCCACGAGATTTTTTTAATGTATATAACAATAAACTCAGAGAGAACTCGGGCAGGTCCTTTCCCTTAAGTAGCAGACCATGGCACTTTCAGTTGGCCACATGTTGCTTAGCTACAGAGCTGATTGTATTTTTTTAGCCTTTGACATAGTGATAAGTTACAGAGTTAATTAGGGCGTGATATACTTTTGAGCTAGTCAGGGTGCAAATACAGCTAATCCCTGGCATACGATGGTCTGTGTTATAATATTTCGACTTTTGGTAAACGTTTTTCACTTTCAGTACATTATTCAATAAATTACGTGAAATTTTCACTTGTAGCCCGATTGTGGTTTCTCTGAGGCAGTTCTGGAACCCTTTTTTAGTAACTACCCCAATACTAGGTACTTTTCGTTCGAACATGAACTACTTGGGAGGAACATACAGCAACAGCTTGCTGATTGGTTAACCAGAAACGCTGGCGCTAACTTGGAAGTTACATGGAAGTGCGGAAAAAGAGCTTATGGATTTTTTTGTGCGCAAGTTACTTTTAATGCATCAATTAATACAATTTTGCTTGCATCTCCATATTTCTGCAAAGGAAAATTGTATCGCGAAACAATATACTTTCGTCTAATATTGCTGGTGCTGGCAGTGAAACTTGCCAGCGCTGCTTATTCTGTGGAAAATGAAAGATCAAACTGCTGGACAAATTTAATAAGAATCTTGTTGCAGGTAATACAAAGTATAAATAAAAGGCTGTGTCCTGTTTTGATCATGGTTGATCCCCCAATACCTAATAAATTACTAACAAAATGATTTATTTTTCCATTATTGTGCTGGCACGGCAGTGTAGTTTCATATGAAATTATGTGTGAACTTTAACCTATGAACTTTTTGCATCTTTGGTACTTATTTAGCATAAAGGTCCCAGGTACTGTTGTGTGGTGCGAAAGAGACACGTGAAAGTGGCCAGGAGCTACAAAAGTTTCAGGACGAGGCAGCCCTGGGACTCGTGAGCTGGAACCAGATGTTGGGACTTTGGTGTGAAAGCAGCTAATGTGACCTAATGTATGAATTCCAAGCCAGCCAACCTCATAATGTCATATCCTACACTAGGACAAGATGACACTACATTTGTCTGAAAAATTTAATTTGGATTACTTATTTTTAATCCAGTTTCACCCACGGTGTTAAACTTATAAGGATTTTTAGAGAGGGGATCCCTCTTGTAAATAATGCTTTCATGTCCCCTTTAACCCTGTTGGTCTTGTGTGGCCTGCCTCAAGAGATGAGATCCGGCAGACAAAAGAAAAGGATAAAAATATAGGACAAAACATTGTGCTTTACCGCTAACATCAGGCCGATGGGTATGATTTTGCTTGTGTGAGTAGGTGGGGGAATTCTGCACCTTACAGTCTCTGCTCCCCATATCATTTTGTTTCAGAAGAACTAGCAAATACAGTAGTGCTCCAGCAGTGTATGCTTGGAGGCCTAAAAAAACACCTGATGGGAGCTACTCCACTGAAGCTAGGGCTGCATTATATCACATCGGAATTCTTTGAAATATTTGCACTTAATATTGCGCTAATCTACAAAAAGATTAAACTATAGCGTTATTATCTACCAGTGGAGTGTGACAAATAAGTTGGCAGTGTTTCTGAGTTGTGTCAAGTCACAAATCAGTGCCGACAAAACGATATGAGTACAGGGCTTTAGATAACAGGCGTAAAAATTTGTCCAGACACTGGCTTTTTGGTATTATATGGATGCTTACTTATGCCCCCAATTTGCAGATTAGTAAAGCCTAAAATATTAATGAAGCGTATTGTGACCCCCGACTGTAAAAGCCGCATGCAGCTGTAATTTACTTTAATGTTATAATAATTATTTAATTTATTATTTAGGTGTAATAAACATAAATTAATGGCCATATAAAGTGCACAGGGAATTGCTTCAGCGTTTATTTTTCAGGATTGTTATCGACATCAATCCATACCTAATTAGATGGAATGATTATCGGCTATATGTGACCGATCCACTTCCAGTGCTTACTTATTTATTTTTCAGCAGTCTGTAAAAAGATAACTCCTATTTCTTGTTAAATTAATTTGTACAATCAATCATACGTCATTTTTTTCCCATTTTAGATGTGTTTTCTTGGCATTCAGGTGACAATATGTGACTTGCGTGCTTGCAAAGGAAACTAACATGTCTGCAATCTAGAAGCATTTTACGCTTGAAACAACAACTAGTAGCATGGCGATTTGCAGTCTTTCTATAAGCAAAGTTTTGAGAGATGCAAGTAGCGTTTAGTGGAAAATCCCACAAAACAAAGTAGATGCAATTGTGTAATTTGAAAAAAGCAATGGATGATTTGGGAGTCGCTATCTTGGGCTGTTTTGCCACTCACTATAGCATGTAATACACGAAGGGCTGCTATCGCACAAAGTGTAAGTGACGTTATTGCAGGTGTGAGGCATTTTAAGCATTCACCACTTGTATATACTCGCTTGGAAGATATTGAAACTGAGCTACAAATGCTTCACAACTTCATTTGTATTTACTAGTTTAAAAAGAGCTCAAATAGGCCGATACCCTCTGTTCAGATATCGGGATCATATCAGCACTGAAAAAGTGGGATCAGTGCACCTTTAATTTTAATAGACTGTATATTCAATGTAGAATTTTGTTAACATTTGCTCATACTATTCTCCCACTGGGGTATGAAAGATGTTTTTGGAGGTGCCCTTTGCCTGTTGGTTATTTTGCTCATTTACTCTTGTTATGCAAATTGTATTTGGCAAATCAGATAATCCGCTTTGAATAATGGATTCACAGTAGACCATGAAAAAAATTAAAAGTTAAATACCATAACGACAGTCTCTTATTTCCATTGCATGATGTGTCATTAGGAATTGCCATGACAAGTCTAAATGGGATTTTGCTTGCCAACATCAGGCTCGCATGGGAACACAATAAATTGCTATTTAGAAAGAAACACATAGAAGTCCATAAAACCCACACTTATAAGGGGCCCATTTGCCCAGAATTGTCCCTTGAGTCAATTGCAAATCAAATTAGATCAGTCTGTGCATTTCCTGTGATATGGACAATCCCTTATGTCACAGACTGACAAAGTGAACATGGCACTAGACTTTCAGTCCATCCAAATGTGGATACAACTGTAATTACAAGATTAAGGACTTCCGCACACTGTTGTGGATGTCTTTTGCTTCTAGCTAGAACCAAGAAGAGCCTGTGTATGCTAGTCTAGTGCTACCTCCAGGCTCACCTGGAGAGCAGGTTCTGCCACCAGGTGTCATCCCTCATTACCTTCCGTTGTCCAGCTCATACTGGCCAGAGAAATCACTGAAGCCTCCCTCCCCTTTGCCCTGGGATTTGATGATGCAGGAATAACTGAAGGATGTTTTTTCTCTGGTAAGATTTACTTCAGGCCTGGACAGGGGGGATTGCTCATTGTTACCCACTGGAAGGAGATGTGAAAGAAGAATAGGCTAATGCTGGACAAATGTACACAGAGAACCCACCGATGCATTAAGATGTCATGTGCAGGTATTTCACAAAATGGACTGAAGGGAGCTCTGTGTGCATAAATCCATTGAGAATGCAGATGCATCTTCAGTAGTAGAGGTGATAATGTGATAATATGGTGCCTGTGCTGTGAAGGGGATGTTAAAGTAACTGAGCATGGAGTCATCTGCTAAGAAGTTTGCTGGTTTTGTGTGTTAGTTTTTTTATTAACTAGAGATGAATCTCTACTTAAAAATGTTCAATTATCTGGATTTGTGACTTTATCTGGATTACAGCCCTTATGGACATTTCATTCTCTAAGGACAATTTCTGAATCTTGGGTATATTTTGTGTTAATGTCGTGTTTCCATAATCACATATCCAGTACATGGCCACAGTGAATCAAGAACTTATCCCAGAAGCACAGGGCACGAGAGAGAGAGAGTATACCAGTCCAAAAAAAGTACACATACATAAATCTCAGTCAAAAACTATTGGCAATTTAAAGTCACCAAATCAAACCACATGTTTTTGGACTGTGGGAGGAAAAGTCAGGAAAAGTCACTGAACAAAATGGGAGACATGTAAACTTCACACACACAGAGCTGAAGATGGGATTCAAACCCAGGGAGTGCCATGTCTACCACTGGGTCATAGTTCATGACTATAGTTTTCATCGGCAACAATTAACTAAAATGGGTCAGATTGGATATTTCTTAAACACAGTAGAGCTACATGTATCCTATAGCCAGGAGATGTGGTAACTTTCATTCGGATATTTACATGTATTGCCCAAGATTGGACGAGTGTCTCCATTTCACCCATTTTGGTGGTGATATCTGGACAGCATGTTTCTATATTCAGCTTGTCCAGTGTTTAAGTTGTTAGCAGGCAAACTGCTGAAACATCCGGAATCATTAGAAGGTTTGCTGGTAACATTTTTTTTTGTTGGAAATTTAACTCTCAGTAGTCATGTAGCAAGCACAACCAATCTGCCCCATGAATGGGACATAATCTCACCTAAATCTACATGTTGTTTAGTGCTGGGGTGGTATGCAGGCAGTGATTTGTATATTCAGTGGCACCCTGTCGGTTTTGACAGTCTGGGTGACATTGTACATAGTTAACGTTTCACCCACACGCGCACTCATCTGCAGGAAGGTTAAGCCACAGTATATCATCATTATACATGCAGCTGCAACGCCAAACTGACCAAACGGCGTCCATGAAGACTGGAACGCTGGTAAGTCAGAATTAATGAGAACGGCCTTTCAAGGCATTTCATGTAAAGTCTGCCGACACAGCATGGGATCACAATAGCCAATGCCGCTGTTGACAGGACCTCCTAAAGAACGGCTTTGGTAATGTATGGCCCCCTTCCTTCCAGAAAAAGCACAATTGAGTCAAATACCCAGAACCCAATTTGAGGCCTTTCAAGCCTAAACTCTGTGGACAATAAAACCACATAACAATACTGTTAGTGTTGAAGCCACAGTACTGCTCAACACACTCACTGCCAGTTAATTCATACCATATGTGACAGAATGCAACAAATAAATTGCAGCCTTCTCCCTAGTGTTAAACTTTAAAGTCACCTCAAGGAAACGGTGTAATTTATTTTGTTTTGGTGCAGTGTTATTAACTCTGATCCGAGGATATGGAAGCCCCGGGGATGGTCACTGATTTCCTGAAGCTTTGAAGAGATTTGTCCTACAGGTCCCTGAGCCGGTATAGGGTTTCACCAGCAGCAAATTACCTGAACGTCAGGGTGACCCCCCAGCCCCCTCACAGAGGGCAGGCTGAGCATGACCAAAGTTTAGGGGACTGCCGAGAGAAGAGAGGGGAGGCGGGGGGTCAGCAAAAACAAATATGTGTCTAGATGCTGTGGAAAAATATTAACCAGCAGTTTCTCAAGGAAAAGTGTGGACATCATAATCAGGGGAATAAAGCAAACTGCTTCTCCACGGAATTACTAATTATCTCTGACATTTAAACATTTTGTCCTGCTACATGTCCCAGACAAGGAACATGTTTTGCTTTCCAATCATTTTCAGTGAAGGCTATTTGTGCAATAGAACATTAATAATTTATATACAGAAATCTATTTATCTAGTCATAATACAGAAATCTATGGTTTCCACTCCACATTCAATCCATGTACTAATTTTGTGAGGGACTCTTTAATCTAAAGTTCAAGATAAATGCTGTTTTTAGTCCACATACGTTTTGAACTATGCAGTACCATTTCCTCTGCCCCATTCACATACAGCTTTTCTTTAATCATTATGGTTCATACTGATTCAGACATTCACTGAAGCCAGACTGCAACATTGATACATACATTTTGCAATGAAAACACGTGACTGATTCCCCTATTACAAATGGTGTGTTGGCTCCTAAAATGTTATTTGTGTCACATTTTTCAATCACTTCACAAGTAATCTAGAACAAAATTCACTTTCACACAAAGTCTGGGAAAATAGAAAAGGAAAAAAAAAGAAAAATCATTCTGCATTAAAGTAATTCTATATTACCTACACAGACCCAGAATTTCATCCTTGTCAAGTGTGTCTAGTAAGAGGCCTTGATTGTCCTCTGTTGGTCTGCAGAAGAACTAAAGCCAGGTATTTTTTTTTGTTTGCCCAAAATAAAATAAAAACAATGCAATTAGATGTAAGATTTAATCCTATTTCTCTCTTAATTGGAGAAATGTCATCGCCTTATTGTCCCAGGAGAGCACATACAGCATCAAGTGGGCTCACGCCTTTGGCTTTTGCAATGGAAAACTCCGGTTCTTACCTCTCCCGGCTGATTGGCTCTTGATGAACCAGGACTGGACAGCTGTGAACTGGATTGTTTTGAATTATTGCCGCCATAGATGCTTTGAAGGGAAACTGGTATGGAAACCGAGACAGGGCTGTATTAATGGTGACCACGCATATCTCAAAACGCTG
Organism: Hippopotamyrus pictus; assembly: GCA_026781145.1. Taxonomy (NCBI): domain Eukaryota; kingdom Metazoa; phylum Chordata; class Actinopteri; order Osteoglossiformes; family Mormyridae; genus Hippopotamyrus; species Hippopotamyrus pictus. Next base: position 5,717,253 of record JAODLC010000001.1, read on the forward strand.
CATACCCAGCATATGAGTCAAGAGACTTCACCTCAGCATCATGGATGAGCTGGCCTTCATGTAGCTGTTATTTATTCAGGGAGTGAATGTGCATGTAGCTTCTGGGATAGTCCCACATGGTTGTAATTACCTGAACGGCCAGCGAGATGGGGGGGCCTGAGTAACGCAGCAGTATCTGTGTCTCCAGGTCATGTCGCCTCGGGGGGGACCCAGCCTCTACCTCGATGAGAGCTGCAAGTGCCCATTCCTCAAAACCTCCCTTCCCCATCACCTTGACCTCCCCCTTGGATTTGTGTCTTTTTAACTCACGCCAGGTGACAATGGCTCCCGTGGACACTCACTCTGCTGTGTTTGCATTGCTTCCAGACACAACACGACAGTTTACAAGAAATCCAAATGCTAGAATAGGGGCTTGTTTATTATCATAGGAAGCCCAAATCGCAGAACATTCTGCTCTGTGTGTGTTGAAGTATCAAGGCAAAGGGGAACACCATAGAAATACATTCACATTTGCAATTACAATGGAACTTCAACAGCCAAGCATTTTATACTTGCGAAGTCGTAGGAAACATCTTCATTGCAAGGAAGTTTACTAAATAAATGTTTGAGAAATATTATTCCACTACTCCTGGATGTATATTCCAAAAAAGGGCATCGTTTCTTTCCTAAATTTGGTTGAATGTTCTATAATATGTGCTCTTCCCCCACTGTTACCCCAAATTCCTCATACACCTACTATTATTGGTCTTTACAAACGCTAGTGATACTGATAACAGCCAGAAGTCTCCATTTAGGCTTGTCATCGTGACATGTTTTTAGAACTTCCTGTTTGCTGTATGGTGGGGGTGTACAATGAAACTTGATCATTGAGTTATAGATGAAGAATGGACCTTGAATTCATTTTATGTCATGTGGGGTCTTACCATTCATGTTGATTGGAAAAAGAATACCCTTTGTGACTGGACATTTGCTGTCTCATGGAGAAGCTTGCAATCAAGTGGAGCAGATGACACAAAGTGATTATGTGGTCATGTTCATGTGGTTGGGCGAGGTTTGCAATCACTCTCCTGGCCAGTCACTGGTGCAAGAATGTTTAAACCCGACCCCATATTGAGTCAAACATGTGAAATAAGAACACAGGCTTTTTTGATTTGATTCCAAAGTCTGGAACTTTTCTTGGTGGTCTTTTGACTGCTCTCAGTCTACAGATGTTTTAGTTGCGATGAATGATAAAAAAAAAAGTACTTCTTGGTATTTTTAGACACTTGTGTTTTTCACTATGGACATCGCTACAAGATCACATCACACCACTGTTTTGTGGACAGAAATTGACTCATGCATGAGGTTCATTGGAGGAAGAGGACACATCGATCCTAACATTATTAAACGAAGTCCTGGAATATTCCATGAATATTGAATCTTGTGCTTGAGAAATACATTTAACATAGACCATCTGCCATGGAATTTCTTGGCTCCATCTAATGAGAAAAAGATGAGGTCTTTAGTTAGTTTCTCAGGAGAAACTGCTTTACAAGATCACAACTTCATAGTCTCAAAAAAAGCTAGGTAAATCTGAGGTATGCTGACATTCAGCTTTTATAAATGAATCTTTTCTTTCTTTTTTTCTGTTAATTTTTATTCTGAACTGTCAGCAGTCAAAGGAGGTGAAAGTGTACCAGATCAAAGCGACTTCATTTTCATCAGTATAAATAATCTCATCACAGGTCCCAAGAGGGACCCAACAAAAACAACCTGCAAATCCCTGTGTGAAACCCGCAAATCTCTGCGGCCTTGTTGATTTGACTGATGTCAGTATGTGGCTGAAAGTTAGTGATGCAATACAAGCGACTTCCTGCTGAAAAGCATATCATTTTACTATGACCCTAGGTCACGATCTCTGACACAGCCAAGTACACCAAGCCTTCCTCAAGCACCATGCCAGCTGAAAGCACAGATAACATCTAGAAAATAACCGAAGTAGAAATACGACCATCCTTGTGTGGCTTTTCAAACTGGTACCGGGAAGTCAAACATCTGGACTTTCTCACGTCAAACAAATGGGCAACCTGCTCCCTGTCCTCCAGAATAACTCTTAAGAACCTATCCGGAAGATGTAGTGCTGACGACAGAAGAAGCCACTCATTATGAGCAAACCATAAAAGCTTTGTTTAAAAATCAAGGAGTGCCTTTTTCAGGCACTCAATAAATTCCCTAGGGTAAGCAGAAGTTGGGCAAGAACACTCGGTGAAAACAGGAAATAACTCCTTCATACTTCTATTAGCCCTAAGGACCTAGTGATTTGCCAGCTTCTTGTGTGGGCATTCCTCTGCTAGAAATGCACTTAGATGATCTCCACCAAGGTCCTTGGTCACTCAGGATCTGTTTTTCTGCCAAAGAACCCACCCTGTTTATAGCCAATTTGCGTTTGGTAAAAAATGCTACATGTCTGTATAAGTAACAGCAATTTTCAAGGGAGAGGTAAACTAAGTTCAATAGAAGCCTAGGACACTGACACCTGCGATCTAAGGAATGTGTGTGTAGATTGCCCAAGGGAATATTAGGGTATATTTTGATTGGTTTAGTCTTGCAGTTATAAACTACTGCATGTAACATGTTTCAGAACTGAATGAAACCCACCTGGGACTTGGCCACCATCATTTTATCATATCATTTATAGTGTATGTTCAACATAGCTTTGCCTTTTCAATGAAAGCGCTACCAAGTTTAACTGGCTGCCTCACTAATAGTGAATTTCCTGCAGAGGCCTGAGAAAGCTGTAATTTCATATTAACAGGTTACCGTTTGTCTGCAAAGGCCATTTTCTAGTTTCAGAAAGCTGTTATTCTAATATTATGAGCCAATACTAAATTAAAAATGGTCCATTTGCCAAAAGAGCAAAAATGTCTGAAACATTCCATGGAAAAAAATCGAAACCCTTTAGGTGCATGTTAACAGGCCACATGAAGCATTCCCCTGTGAAGTGGTAGCGAGTGCTTCCAGATCATTCTATCGACATGAACACAAGCCAGTGAAATGTAGTGCCCGGATGAATGCTTAGCTCTTTTGCTCCCCACCTACGTGAGGCTGGATGGTGGCCTGTTCTCTTCCCATCTGACCAGAGTGAGTTACTGCAGAGAATATTTTATATTTTACATTTGCCAGAAGTTTTTTTTTTTTGTCTGAGAGATCAGTTTAAAATGCACTTGTCTGGAGACTAGCAAGGATTGTGGTCACATTACCACAAGTGAATATTTCAGTTTTTCAACCAAAATAGTCTTTTGTGAGACAGTATACAACAGATTAATAACAAGCTATGCAATTACTGATAAAACCTTTATTCTCAATATGCCATTTGCACAAGAACTGACACACCTCTAAGATTATAAACATTATTATTTTCTCATTTGTTTAATTGTTTTATTGTACAAATTTATACAAAATCGATTCAGGCTAGTCAAGTTCCACAAAAGTGTTATGTATTAAAGCACAGTTAGGGGAGGATGAGGTGTCCAGCCAGTAGCCGGGGGGGGGATCGGTCAAAACACACACCGAGCATCTCAATAGAACAGTCTGGGGGGGAAAGCACGACCCTGACATTCCATACGAAGAGCATCAACAGCATCGAGAACATTTTCACTTGCATCACTACATTTGATCCTGAATGGACAGCATCTGATTTTAGTACTGACAGTAGTTAATAATGATAATAATAATAATAATAGCAACAACAACAACAATAATAATTCTGCATGGTAGGTCTTTAGTGATTTTAGATTTAGTGACCTCCCACCCACTTCTCCAAATTTTCTTTTCTTAATCTTTGTCATCTTATTTCAGAGGCAACGTAACTTGGCCTCACTTCACACAGCCAAAGAAACTGGAATGCTGTCCATTTCAGGAGATTGGCAGTAGAGCTGATGCATATAGAGAGAGGAAAGCACACAGGCTTCATAACGATATTCAGTGTGTTATACTTACGTTAATCGAAACACTGACGCAGGAGTACATGTACAGGGCTTGTTGGCAGTCACATCATGCAGTTATGTTACAGTGTGGTCAGAAATTGCCCTCACGTCACAGGACATCCCCACCATAAGGCCTGCCATATGTCTGGTGTTCTTGTGGGATTATTGTGTGGCACGTATAATCATCCTTATTTCTAGAGAAGCACAGAAGTAGTCATCTTTTTTACAGTGTGTTTATGTGTTTAAGTTGCGAAACAAAACGAAAAAAAAAAAAAACTATGAACAAGCAATCCACAACAGCCTTTTCTAAACGATATTAAATGTCCAGATGTTATTGTGAGGGCTGTTTTGGCTCCAGTCGTGTAAATGATTTTTAGAGTTGGGGAGGACTATGAGCCGCAGCAAGGCCACTGTAACCCCGTGCAGGGGATGAGTGGATGAAGTGAGCACTCTGCTCGTTTTCTTTTCTGCAATTGTTATGGAAGCGGATTAAAAGGGAGATGTGCGCTGTATGGGCGGCAAGGGCTCGCAAATTCGCCCCGCAATTATGTGGTTTCATAAAAGAGAATGAATGTTTTTGCAGTTGCCTGGGGGGCTATCTGTGTGGGGTTTTTTGTGTCTATTCTTCCACATTCACCAGAACTTATGCATGAACTATTCATAAATACTTCCAGACTTGTTGAAAGCTGCCGACCCCAGTGGTCGCTTGAATCAGTCACTGTGCCTTGCCTGACCAGTCCTTGTCATTAATTTTCCAACAGTTAAACCATTCAAACAAATATGAATACTAGCACTTTTAACCCTTAAAATGTAAATACCAGCATGACAGACATAAGCAATCACCTAATATTCACCTGGTCTCTAAAGAGTGTTTTTTTTTTCTCAAAAAAATTATGGAGAAAAAGGCAGGTAGCAATGACTGTGTGAAGGTGTGCCTTTAACCCCAACAGCATCAAAGTCTGACAGTGTTGTAACAAAGATGAGGAGGAGGCCGGCCTTTCCAGTCGGGGAAAAAAAATCCACCTAATCAAGTGGCTCAAAGAGGCACCAAAATGATTGCTCAGAAACCCTAGGATACATAAATCTGGTCCTAATTGTAACCCTGGAAAGGTCTGAGATTTGTATGCAGGGACACAGATCTTACTTGAGCAAAAACAAAAATGGTAATTACACTGGATAAATCAGTCATTATATGGTGAAGGACAAGTCAACATGAGTGATTCCACACTCAGAACATTGGTTGAGACTAACTCCCCATGTATTTCTTACAGCAAGGTGTGGAAAGCCTTAAAAATAATGGAGGAAATCAGAGAGCAGATGTGAAGAAGGTGAGAAATCTTATTTCTAGAAGTAACATTAAGACAACAGAATTAATTTTGAATGTCTGGGGCTGATATAACTTTTGTAACATCTGTTTCTGCATGATAGGTTTCACAGCTTTTAATTACGTAAGGCATGCCTTGCTCAAATGGCATAGTGCCTTACAAGAAAACTCAAATAATCCATTTTTAAATAACATTAGCAAGTAGCTGCATAAAATAATTATGCAGAAAACAATTCCCTTTAACTCAGGTTTCTATACAGTATACCATTTTATTGCACTCACAATTACAATAAAAAAACAAAACAGGCAAACATTTGCATGCAGAAATTCCTTTCATACAAGAAAAAAAATATACAAAAAAATATTTTCATCAACAACTCAAATAGCTGTTATCAACTGAACAATTAAATATAAGTAATGTGTTTGGCTGCCTTTGAATATTTATATTGATTGCACACCAAAGAAATTGTGATCTTTTTCACTGTGATTGTATCAACATGAATCGGAGATTAGGTTTGGTGCTCTGAAAAGGCCTTGATCTCCGGAGGTATGGTCCACAGCTACAGCTTAGGACGGGAACCAGAAGCATAAAAACACACAGCTTGTTACCGCCAAAGTGACCGTGGTCACAGTTACAAAGGATAGCCGACCATGGACTGCAGCTCACATCTTATGAATGACAACTGATTCATAATTACATGATGATCTTATTTTTGACGAGGGATGTCACTTTTTGATCAAGGTCAGTGTGACTCTTTTCTGAATGTCTCACCAGCACTTGATCTCTTTTTTTCTCTTTTCAGGTTTACAGTCAGTCAGTCAGTCCTAAATCACCAGATATTGAGTTAAGCAATTCTAAGCTCAACACACAAAAAAAAAAAAAAAACAAAATGAAAATGATTTAGAAACCATATCACGGTACAATGTCTATGGAGATAACATCTTTCTACTGGAAATGTCTGGCAGTTTTATAGTATCTTTTTTTTTTTTTTTTTTTTTTTTTTTAAAAAAAAGAAACACACCAAAAACTCTAAGATGTGAATGAGGCAGCTTCACTTCTCATCCTCCCCCTATGGGATAAGGCGGTCCACTCCTTGGTGGGGACTCTCGGCCTCGAAGCACCCCGCCCCCAATAGCCAACCTAGGCTGTAGAAAGGCTGGGAGCACAGAGAGTCACTGAATTCCTGGGTGTCATCTTTTTTTTTATGTCCTCCTTTCTAACCCACATCGATGCGGAACCTCAGAAAGAAAAGTTTTGGCAGGGTTTGAAATGCACACAACTCTGCGGACCTCAGCCTGAGGCTCCGGGGTCATGATGGGTAGTGTCTCGATCCAGTCAGGATCCAGAGCAGGACCAGCTGGATTCCCATCACAAGCCAAAGTGACGGGGTTAGCCTGGAGCCGCTCCCACAGTCGGAGTCGTCCTCCTGTTACCAGCATGGAAAAAGCCATGGTCAGGAATCACGCTTTTGCTGTGTATTTAGTCTTCCTACCCTATGCTCTATTAGTCTCTACTTTGCAAACCAGCACTCCGGGTCTAGATTACAAGCTTCCCTGTTACCAGAGCCAGCCACGGAAGAAGTCAGATGGACGGTCCAGAGGTGACCTGCCAGCCAAGTCGGACAGGGAACCCCCAGTGTTTTGAGTGGTAAATAAAAAATCCAGTTAGCTGCTGGAGCCAGAGGAAGGGGCCTAGCTAGCATGCTTCTCCATGCCTTTCAGTTTACTGAATGCTAAGCTAGCATGTCAGCTACACTGGGAATTAAAACACCATATATACATGCAATGCACAGCCAGTCAACAGACAGAGACTATGAAAAGACACCAGGCAATAAGGTAAACAGGATTTAAAATACAAAATTCAAGAATGTAATAGAAATCGATGTTTAATATCATGATGATTCATTGCCTTAAATTTGCATATATATCTCTTTTAAGGTTGTTCCAGTTACTATTAAGACTATCATTAGTACTATTACTAACAACAATGAAAAAGACAGTATCCGCAGAACTATGGCTTATGACTTGAGATGCTGGTAGAACTATGAGACCCTGAAACAGAGCAGACGGAGGTGACACTGACCCTTGACACCACAAGAACACAGGCAGCGAAATGCAGAGCGGTGCAGAGGCCGAGTTGGCGGAGCCGCGGCTGGCGGGGCACATGGGTTCATCCTATCAGCAATGTGGGGATGCGAGTGGCAGCAAATGCGAAAGCGGCGAGAGAGTGCAGTGGAGGAGGAAAAGGGCTCAGAGAGGGGAATGAGCATGTCATGCAACAGCCACCACCGGCAAAGGAAGAGAGAAGAGAGAAAGAGGGTGAGCGAATGAGAGACAGTTTTTCAGGCTGCAGAGTTGAGAGTGAAGCGAGGGGGCACAAAGGGTGATGTGGCCAAAAGGAGGCTCAGGAAACAAGGTAAGCAAGAAAGTCGAGATTTCACACAAAAGACCCTTAATTTGAATCTGCTCGACTGGTTCAAGGTTAAGAAAGAGGAAGGGGGTGTCTTATTGTGTGAAAGCTGGATATTTATTTAATTACAGAAAAGAATGGAAGAAATGCTTGATAAAATCATGGTGCATTCATAAACAATCAACGCTCAAAGCTGATCTGCAGCTGAAATACGGCTGGCGAGGGAAGCCCGGTCACATGACCAATTAAATCTGCAGACTGATTTTCTCTTTGCCTTTGAGGAGGGCAACTTACGTTGATGTCATTATCGAAACAGACGTCCGGTCCTTTTCTGTATCTAGGATTCTTGGCAAGTTCACAAGGGTTTGGGCCTTTGGCTAAACCAAGTGTTCAGGAAACATAGGCCATCTTTAGTTGCCCCCAGAAGCCTGAGTTTCAAAACCAAAGGTGGCCCTTGACCTGGCCCTTATGTCACATGACCTAATAAACAGTCCATCCCAAATTGTGATTAGGAGCGCAGTTGCTGCTAATAAACCCAGGTTGGCAGTTTAAATCCCACCTTCACTCGGTTTGTGGACTTTGCATGTTCTGCAGATAGGTCAATCAGCATCTCTAAATTGCAATTGCCATAGTGTGTGTATGTCCTCATAATGGGCTTGCATTCCATCCTCTGTGTATGTCCCCTGCCTTGTGCCCAGTGCAGCTGGGGATGGTCTCCAGCACCCCTAACCCCCCCCCCCCACCAAAAAAGAAATACTTGGGCCGTAGAAGTGACTGTTGGGTTGAGGAATCGATAACATGTGATTTTAGTGCTTTGATATGCTGTGCGGGAAGGATACACAGCTGCTCTGATTGTATCAGAGGTCTCGGGTCACATGACAAGCAGGTCCCCTTGGCATCGGTGATGATGAATACTAAATTTGTGTTCTCCAGCTTTTCAGCATAGTACATCCTGAAATACAGAATATTTTTTTTTTGCAGATGAATTACAGCAAAGACATCCATAAGCATTCTCCAAAATCTTCTCTTCTTTTGCTAATGAAGCAACTAAAAGAATCCTTTTAAAGATAAATTCATAAAGCTTGGTTCACAAAGAAATATCAAAGAAAATCTGCAAACAGACGCTTTCACCTGAGCAGGTCCATCATACTGGTCTAGTACAGAAGCTGAAGTGTTCGTATATTTAAAGATTCACAGTCTCACTGCAGACCTGCCGTAATGAACAGTCAAGGGGGTACCATGTTTATACAGGTATGGGGTTCAGATATAGTTACATGACTTAAAGATCAGCACAGTGGTTGACTGCTCTGGAACTTGACGCTTCTTTATGGTGGCTGTTAAATTTTATGCGCCCGACACCGTTAATGTGGAGGAGAGAACGCAGCATTGCTGGTGCTCCACGTGGAATGTCGTATTTCCAGCCCACCAGACAGCTCCCCCCATTCAGGGGGTTTGCGAAAAAGCTCTCCAATTGATATATTTATGGTTTCATGGGGCACCTAGGTCCACTTCCCGTGCAACCTCTCGTCAAATTATCATCTCAAGGTGCGCTGACCTTGAGAGCAAAGAAGCAGAGCCACATCCAGAAAGCTTAGGAACTAAATGGCAAGTTAGGGAGAAGAGATCATTCTCTCAGATCATCTGTACACACAAATATCGTAATCACTTTTCCGCTAAATAATTCACCCAGTGGGAGTAGGGGAAGGTGCTTATCTCAGTAGCAGTCCATACTTCTGGACTTGAAGTTCACATTTTAGCCAAAGATGTTGCTATTTCCCACTTGTAGGGTCACCCCCCAGACCTAGGCTGTCCGTGACGGGGCACCTCTACCTGGAACAGTTTCCGCAGTCAAGCACTCCAGGCAAGGTCTTATCATCCTTCTCAAAGTAGTACTGAGTCTGCTCCATGATGCAGCTCTCCAAGAGGACGGGCTCCTCATCATCCATGTCGGCTTGGGTAGGCAGGTAGACATACACATACAAGTTTGTAATTATATCTTTGTGGGGACTCCACATTCATTTCTATTGGGAAAAGTCTCTAATCCCAACATGACGACCTTAACCCCTACCCAGCCCTAACCTTAACCATAAGTAACCAAACAAAATAAGAGACTTTTGGCATTTTCAGTTTTTGGATTGTGTTCACAGATCTTTGTGGGAATAACAGATTTTTATTACATTTTGTGCAGAACATTTGGTCCCCACAATGTAATATAAACATAATACACACACACAGGCTGTCAGAACACTACCCGTAATGGTCTTCCCATTAGCCCAGACTCAGTAGATTTTACTGAGAGTTCTGCTGTTGAATATCAGCACCGGTCACAATAAACACATCTTCCAAGCCTAAGTGGGGCAGTAAACGCTATTCCATACGGTCCTTTGTGGTCCGCAACACAGATATCATACGTGTTTGCTGACCATTAAAAACAAAAATATGAAACAGGCCTGCTCAACATGAGATCGAATAGATACTTTATTTGTTGGTTCTATAGCCATACAAACTAGACATCAGTGGTTCCCGTTTCTGGGGATATTTTATGTTCCACTCTGAATATATATTTTATATGGTATATAAAACTAATTCTATTTTTAAAAGCCTGTCAAAATAACATCATGCCCATTCTTTGAAATCCAAGACAATCTATAAAAATTTCTCAAGGTAAAAAAAAGTAAAAAATTAAATCACGTCATAAGTGAAACTCCAGGATGTGTCAAAAAAAAACACAGGAGATTGATAGCCTTTTTTTAAGTTTCTGGATATATTGCTCAATTCGTCGCACATGTATGTCGACAGACAAAGAGTGGTTCAAACACCCTGAAGAAAGATTTAAGTTATTTTAAAGCGTCCTTATAAATCGCTTCCAAACTCACCTGCAACCAGAGTTTCTGGAAACGCCAGACCGACGAGGAACTGCTGCAACAGTGACCTAGAGGTGAAAGAAAGAGAAAGATTACATGCTAAAAAGAGACTGGTTATTTATAATGTAGGACTATATCCTTCTTCTGGTTGAAGGTTTGGCCACTTGTCGGTTGCGAACGGAGTGGTACTTACCAAGCAGTCGTACTGGCCCACCAGCCCAAGTTCAGTATTTCCGCTATGGTGGGCTGAACAGGATTAACAAATGTAAGATGACCTTGCAGGGAAATTTAGGTTCCTCCCCCCTCCCCTCCCAAAATGGGATCCATTCCTAACAAAGCATTATATGCTGATTTTATTATTGCTTCGATTATTTCTGCTTCTGGAAACTAAATGAAGGGAGGATCTGACACATTTATTGCATTAAAAAGTGCAGGGAATGCGACATAATAAAAGTGATCTTGTGACATAATTTAAACATAATTACGCTGTTAGAGATTATCCAAACAAAACTAAGGACAAGTAGCCCTGCAGTGGACACTCACCACGAAGACACGTCGGCCTGCTCCCCTCTTGCCAGTCCGGCCTGGGGTGCACACCGACTGGTAGTCGTAGGTCTTGTTGAAAGTGTACAAAGAGTTGTTCACCAGGTTGATCATGAGGATGGGATCGATCTCGCCGAAGAAGCGTCCAATCTGTGGTGGAAGGGGAAATTAGCACGTCGGTTTTGCACCGGATGCTCAGTTCTTGAGTATTGTGAGAGGTATCCAGAGACAGCATCAAAACAAAACAAAAAAAAGAAAAAAAAAACATCACTGACACATGAATCTGACTCAGAAGAAAATCTGTGTATCATATTGGATGTGACATCTGTTTCTGGTCCCGCTTTGCAATCTAGCAGAGGCCTTCAGGAAGAAAGACTCTCCATCTTGATGGATTGAATGTGACGTTTTTCATCATCAAACATTTGTTACGTTGTGTTCAATCTTTTCATTAATAAGACCAGCGCCTCTTGAAATGTATGGAGCATACAGCAAATAAATCCACAAAACTGTCGCCTGGGTAACACAGATGGCGGTCAACAGCCATTTAAGAAATCCTTAATCCTCCCATCACCATTTCCATCTTCCATCCCATAATATGACAATACTTCAGTGATTAGTGTACTGTTTGGGGTATGGGTCTTCACAGTGAATATGCTGTGAAATATTTTTAAAATATGATTCATAACTGGCTCTCCTTCATAAAAATGAACTCTGGCCCTCATGAAAATAATCCTGCAAAAATAATAAGCTGCTGATTTATTTTCCATCCATCTGTGATAAGCTTCGTTTTCTTTCAATTGTTATTTATTTAACAGATTGGGGAAGGAGAGTGATGGAAACCTACACATGATGGATGACGTGATCAGAATATGACTCAGGCTCACCTGAGAGATATACTCATCCTGATTGGACATCATCAAGAAGCCCCCATCATCCAGAATGACACAGTCAACATGCTGTAAAGAGAATTCACTCTGTGAAGGGGGAGGGAGCTGTGAAAGAGATTAATTCCATTTTCCTGTTTCCACATGGAAGTTTTATGTACCTTATCATTCTTCACACAACCGCAGATCTCATCTTTGCACTAAAGGGAAGAAAAACACTCACATGTTGATGTTATTTGACAGAGTCATTCCTCTCGCTTACTGCGTACATCTGAAGGGTATATAGGTAACAAAGCACAATCCCTCCTTACGTTAATCTTCATTGTAGCATTCATGAAGATCATCATCCAGGCCGTGACGTTGAGCTTCACGCCAACAACTGTAGCCGGGGAAAAAAAAACATAAAAAGAATGAGAGTGGATTTGGCGGCTGAAAGGGGCCCCCGACTCGGCCTGATAACGCAGCCCGTATCGGCATGTGACTGACAGCTTTACACACCTCTGGCTCACACTGTGTAAAAACAGACCGCACGGTCGGATCTGTCAAACACATTACGGCAGGGCGGTCGCGCATTTACAAACGGCTGGCTGTAACCCGGGGAGGCTTTCCTCGGTTACACCGCTTGGATGACAGGCCCAGGACGGCCTCGTGGGGGCTTCTCACCAGCTGGTTTCATCTTGATTCCCCCTATGTTCACCTCCACAGCTTTGCTGACCAGGATGCCCGATTCAAAGACGTCCACGCTTCCTGGGGAGAGAAGAGCATGTTAAAATCTGTCTCTCTCTTGGTGGTGCTGGGCATGTCCACCTCCAAAGGCTCAAAAAGAAATTTGGGACTTGGAGGCGGGGGGGGGGGATTTGGAAGGATATAAGTCTGATCTCTCCCACCACAACCCAAACTGTCGAACTCCAGCTCAGGAATAAGGTGTGGTGGCTGGGGACGGGGTGCTCTGTGGTGTTGGTGTGGGGCAGGGGGGGTTTGGGGGGTTCTGAGTGAAAACGCAGCTGTTCCCCCAGTAGAACCCGGGACACAGCTGGCGTCCCGCACCCCACTCTGTGTATGTGTCTGGCAGCAACACAACCTCAGGACACAGTCAGCCCTGAGGGGCCAGCGGTATGGAAGTGTGCACACTCCTATGGACCAATTACAAATCAATAACACACGGGAAATACAGAGGACACCTGCAAGTCCTGCCACATAACGTACTGTTAAAATACGGTGCTGTGAAGATGAAACCGTCATTATCCAGACTCCGCTTGTAGAAGCTCGACTCGTACATCTCTGTGTTCTCTGTCCAGATATCCCCAGAGCTGTGTGCAAAGGAGAGAGAGAGAGAGAGAGAAAAAAAACAGTGTCCGGCATCAGGGTACACATACAAAAGGTTAAAGTACTCCCAAAACTAAAGTCATGTGATGCAAATAACAACCAAATTCTGGGAAAACAGAGTTTCTAAAAAGACAGCAGTCGAACTTTAGACATACCACGTCTTTGGCTGCGGGTCCTATAAATACTCTAACAGCTCTACACACTGAGGCTAAAGAATGGCGAGATCTGCTTCAGAGCAAGGCTGAAGCATGACATAATGGTAGCTTTTAAGGCTACAACCACCAATTAGCCATACAATACTGAGAATAACAGGAGCATCAAAACACACTGCAGAACGATCTTGAGGAAGCAGATTAACTCCTAGGGTCAATGCAAAGGGTTTCATTTACAAAGTGAAAAGTTCAGCAAACTGCAATGTGGTTCCCTCTGAAAGAACTTCATCTCATCATTACCTCAGCTCTAATTCAACAAATACTTGGATACGTAGATGGGCACATGGAAAAAAAAAAGGTTGCGAGAAACAGCAAAAGGACAGGAGGCGCAGATACAAGAGAAACAGGAAGAGGAAGGACAGGAGACATCAAAGCAATGAATCTGAATGGGGCAAATTTATCGCCATCTTTTTCTGCCCTGCCAACATGACCTAATAAAGAAGATCAAGAATGACACACAAAAGGCCTTAGAGTGGGTAATGGAGTCTTTTGACCCATATGGAAAGATGGAAACCAGAATGAGAGGTAAATGGACACCATCAGTTCAAAGCTTTTCATGCCACGGGACCTCTGAATGTGAACAAGGTGAGAGCAAGCAAGGAGTACCTCTTTGGGTAAACCCGCGTGATTCCTCCATCGGTAGCTACAAATCTGGCAAGGACACCATCTCTGCATGGGGAGACCTTCATTAGTGATTACACCACAATCCCCAACATATTAAAAATACTACTTCACTCAAAAAGGGCATGCCAGGCTTACACCTTTCCAGTTTAGAAACAATTAACTGATACTACATACAGAGTAAAATATATAAATAAATAACATGAATAACTTGGTAAAATAAAAAATATGCAAAATAACATGAAAATGTGAAACAAGAAATAAAATAAAAATTTCAATAAAATTTAAATTCAAAGGAAATGTAAAACAATAATCAACCGAAAAGAAGAAGTAAGGGGATAACTAAAATAAGTTCAAAGTAGCTTAAAAGTAGATTTGGCAAGAACCTTAGAAGCTCAAATTGAGTTGAAAGCAAGAGAAAAAAATGGTGGCTCTTTAATTTAGATTTGACCTCATCAATAGAAGTAAAGTATTGCGGCTTACACTGGTTGCATCTTCCAGACCTTCACCAGCTCACTCGTTAACCCAGCATCCAGGAGCAGCCTGTTGATCAGGGCAGTCTTGCCTGAAGGGGAAACAGACAGACCCAGCTTGGATTTCTATGAGTAATTTAGAGACACAGCCAGAGCAAGCAGCAGGTAGCATGATAGGTAAAGAACACAGACCCATTATCTGAAGGTTACCAGGTCAAATCCCAGCCAGGACTCTAATGTCGTAACCTTGAAAAAGGCACTTACCCTAAATTGGACCTGTAAAATACCCTGCTGTGTAAATCGACAAAAAATCGACACAAGTAAAAGTGTCAGTCAAGCAACTAAATATAGCAGACAAGTGACCTCTTTATTACACACAGCACAAACTCTCCACTGAAACCTTTTACTAATTAGGGAGTAACATATGAACGGCAAAAGCACAGAGCTGAGTTCTCACAGCTCTGAGGCTATATGTGATTTCTCGTCAACACATTTCAGGTTAAAAGCTAATGGCGCTCACCTAACTATTACATCTTATGAAAAAAAAAACACTGTGCAAATCTTACATCTATATTATTTTGCTCTTTACTACCGCAGTCTATCATTACATAGCTTTGAGGTCTTTGTATACAATTGGACTTAATACATTACACATTTTACTTTTTCTAAATCAATTTCATGGTCTGCTTGATCTTCAAACAGATTCTTCAAAAGGATATATGGGGAAAAAAAAAATCTAAGTGTCTCAATAAATTAAACATTACTTTCAGTGAAGAAAGCTTTCAACAGCACACATTTAGGCCTCTCCAGGGAAATGGCAAAACAATTCATATAAAAACAAACAATGACTAAATGTAAGGCTGAAGTGGGGTATAAATTGCCCAGATTAAATTAACGCATTCATATTCACAATATTGGTAGAGTGACAGTTGTGATTTTAATGACACTGTAGGAATTGAGGTAGCTGTGACGTTCAGAATATCTGCTACAAATAATTTTTATTGCACAACTACTAATTATTGTTCAAGATTAACATATATGCAAAGCAGCTACATATTTAAATTTACACAGCTTGGTATTTGTTTTTACTAGAGCAATTTATGTTAAGGTACGATAGCAGGGTGATACAGACTTTGTCATTGATTCATACATTGTCTCTGTGGTGAGATATGAATATCTGCTCTCACATTCAGATAGTTATTAAAAGTGTAAATTACATTTTTTTCGTTCAGGTAGACACACAGACACATAATGTGGGGTCACCAAATACTACTCCTCCATCTGCTTAGGTCCAACACAGCTCTCCGAGGATTCATCTCACTCAAGCATACATGCGTGTGTACGTACGTACATGTCGGATTGTTGGGCGTCTTCCTGTCTATGTACTCGTTGAAGTCCAAAAGAAACTGGGTGTTGTTTTCTGACAACTTCAGGTCCTTGCAGTACTCTCTGCAGGAAGGGAGACCTCCTTATCTCACGTATGACTATGGCCTTATGATTATAATTCATGACCTTACTATATAAAACATCCTTGAGCATCTTATCCCATCAATGTGAAGGACACAGTCAAAAACCACTTTAATCTGACGCTGCTGCAGATGAAAGTTCAGGGAAGCATGAGGGAGTAGGGGGAGCAGACTGAGATGTAAAATGACAGAATTTATTTTTTTCTCATCTCTGAAATGGTCATGAAGAATTTTAAAAATTGCCACTCCTTGATTTTAACGTAAACCAAGGAGTGAGCATAACCAAGCAATGCACCACAGGGATTAGCTGGAGTCCCCCGTGATTCGATGCACAAACACATATGGGCTTTTGGCTGCCAGTGTGATCCCTTATTCTTTCTACACGTTTTTACTGTTTAACACGAGTATCGGAGGATCGGGTGACACATTCCCGGGGAAGCCGTGAAGGTATCCAAATCGAAAAAAGAACTCTCACCTCGGAGCTATGAATGTATAGCCGAATTCTTCAAAGTTGTCCTGCTGCATGGTCTCAGAAACTGCATGAAGTGGAGAGCCGTAGTTAAGCAGAGTCTTTTTCTTTTCTACTGGAGGTATTCCCGCCGTGTGGACAAGACCCACAAGCTCCGGCCCCAGACAGACAGTGCAAAACGGTGTTAGTAAAACCATGATGGAGCTTTACAGGAACACAAACAAGACAATTCTCTACAGTTGGTGTGTTTGACGTGACGTGAACGCGGTGCCTTCATGTTGCTGATTTTATCCAGAGGCGCCGGTGATTAAAAAAAGTAAGAGAAAAAAAAAATCTATGAAAAAAAAATTTATTTACTAAATCTGACTAATATGCAGCAGTCGACTTAAAATGTTTATTTCCTTAAAATTGTGCTTTTTTGTGCTAATTAAGTCTTTGTAGTAGTTCACTCAAAATATGTAATATTAAATCATTACCATCCATTGCTTTTTAATTAATATTAATATTCTGTCAAGACCGCTATTTGAGCCAAAACTTATTTTTACTTAACAGCCAGTTGGCTTTAAATTACTTTAAATTTTAAATTACTCATTTTCATATATATATATATATATATATATATATATATATATATATAGAGTGTGTGTGTGGTTTTTTTCATGCTATAAACTGTAGAGCATTATCTGACGCATTCCCTGATGCCAATTAACATCTGCAGACCACTTGTTAATAAAGAATGCAGTACTCTGAGAGCACCATGCTGAACCAGTTAGTGTAGGTCTAATCGTCAGCACCGGCGTACGGGGACGGCATCGGGGCCTGCTCATCGTCAGCATGGCTTCCAGCTCTAGGGCATTCATTCACCCCCCCCACAACCACCCCACAATGGAGTCAGACCTGGTCTTACTCAAGGGGTTGCCACTGGGAGGTGGGGCATCAAAGTGTTAAACACAGCACCGGGGGGTGGCAAGATGCAGCCAGCACGGTTAATGTAAAGCACTGGATCTTCAGCGGACTGGGAGTGTGTAATGAGCATGACTTGGGGGGGGGGGGTTTCGGGGCACACTGAGGGGATGGGCCAGAGGAGCCGAGAGGGTGGAGAGCTCAAGCATGCGAGGAGAAGGAGGCACAGAGCAAGCATGGGAGGGGGGAAAAAATGACCAACTAGATAATACTTGCCCTTTTGCCCTGTCGTGAAAATCCAGCAGAAAGAGAGATTACCCAAGAGGGAGACAGAGAAATTAGGGTAAAAGCAACAGGGGATTCAGTCAACAATATTTTATTCAGTCTCTTGAATAAAAATATTGCTATTCGATCAAATGGTAGAGTATACAGAATATACGACAGCACAGAATATATATAATAACAGTTGGAGTATACAGGAAGTGGGCATAGCATTTCTGGGCTGCTTAAGAGGCATTTGTGTGGTCGAGAGGGAATGGTGTCAAACATAAGAAAGTCTGCTGTGCAGTTTAATGTGCTTCAGGCACTCGGGATACCAAGCATTAAATATCAGTGTCCAGCACACACTGTGTTCCTCCCATTTTCCCTTTATCCATCATTCATCCTGGGAAGCACACATTCCTCTGCCCAGAGTCAGCAGTCATTGCTCCAGCATTCCCCGGGCGTCAGCAGACCCCTCTGCACGCTGTGGTAAATGTGACCTCAGATAAAGCATTCATTTGCTGTCTGCATCAAAATTAACACGACAGACACTGTCGGGTACAATAGGACCCCTTGACTGTACGATAGCAGACAGCGATGAGACCAGGGGGTGGAGGGCTTGGTCAGACTGGATCAGACAGGAGGAGTGAATGGGAGGGTGCTACACCCATTAATGTTGGGAGAGGCATCTCAGCGTTTGATAGCAGGTGTGTTAGACGCTGTGTGGGTTCGGGTAATGCGAGATTCTACTTGGCGTAAAAGAAATAAACAGTTTAAACAATTTAAACATCAAAGGACCCCAATATAGATGAACCGAAACCAATTTCCCATGCAAAAAAGCAAATATCTGCTTTGACATTTTCATATTTTTATACTGGAACTCAATACTTCTTAAATTACAGTAGACTACAAGCCGTAAAACAGTTCAGTCCAATTATAGATCTTAAAGGTGTTACTTAAGCAAACAAGGCAATAAACCATCTCAGCAAATTTGCTAGCTTTAATCTAGGGGTCCATGGAAACAGCACTGAACAGAGGGTTGTGAACACAGGAAACACATTTGATCTGTGTTACATATGACTTTCTGGTGGAAAGCCACTGATACGTATGTTTCAGGGACATGCAACGAATGCTTAAAATATCACACACAAATGAACAGCACAGACATCAAACGACTAAAGCATCTACCTTAATCAGGGTGACTGGCTTTCACATTAACATCTTAAGGTGTCTATCAGTTTTTAGTTATTTATAATGCTTGAGTTTATGTTTTCATAAAAGACACACATAGCCAACTGGAACCTGTTTGGGGTAGGTAATCCATTTTTCCTTCCAAAGTAGACTAACATCACTAGAAGATGAGAATTTATAGGCCTTGTTACCCCACCATTCCCAGGTGAACATTTCCTCACATCTTCTCCCGACCCACCTCAGTTGCACCTACCTGACTTGGCTCACGTGATACACTCAGTTTCAGTTTCCTTATCTCGTCTGACTGAACATACCCGAAGACCTCAGAGAGATCCAGAGAATTCCAAAAAAACCCAAAAAGTCAGCACAAGTAATCCCTTTTGTGATTCACGTGGGACTTCCTTACGGACGAACCACTCTCATGGGGGCCATAAAGGTCCCACAGACAGATAAGCGGTTTGCACAGAGCAGCGCTCTATCAGGAAGTCCGGAAATGCCAGAGACAGAGTCTTTCACGTCCAGAGCAGATACCATAAGCATTGGTGCCCTCATTCCAGACGAGGGTCTGATCCTGTGCACTGATGTTGAAAGGAAAAAAAAAATGGTGTCCATTCACGGGAAGCTCAAAGTCAATATTTTACCAACACCCAAATTTACTCCGTTTGCTTCCAGCAAGAAACACAGGAAACAAGTGGTTTGGTTATATGAATAAAAGATTTGGCTTAAATAGAAAAAGTAACTGAGTGGGGGTGTAGGGAGACATCAGAGGAGGAGAGGAATAGATTGTGGAATATTTATAAGAACCCCAGGGAAAGTAGGAGAAAGGAGATAGAAAGAGAGGCAGAATAAAAAAAAAAGCTAGAGAGAGTAAGGGGGCAAAATGCAAAGAGCTAAACTCTAAAGAGAACAGTAAACATTAGGACAACAAAACATGTTTGTGGCTTGTCTTCTCAGACGTGGGATCTTTGTTGAAAAGGATAGATACATTTATTTCAGATTACAAAGACTCAAATGAAGTGTCAAATGAAGCAGGACTCCAAGGGGGATGAGGAGGTGAATTGACCAGATGTCAACATTACGGTCTTGAAACATTACGGTTGCTTGTCCACTGAGGCCTGATCATCCTCAGGTTCAATTGGATAGAGGTATTTGTGAAATCATCGTAAAGGACTGAGGATCTCAGGTAATCCCTTGAAGTTTTCACCATGACCACCTGCCCCAATCTTACAACCACAAGCTACTGCATTTAGGTGCAAATAGAAGCAATTTCTCCCCGGTAAACAATACACTAAAACCATTCACCAACTAATCCACATCATCTTAACAACTTCTAAAATGCGATGAAAGCATTACACCTAGGACCACAGTTAAGTGTTAATAACCATCTAGTTGACAGTAGTCATATGTCTGCTTAGACACGCTTATTACTTTTTGTGTCAGTTATAGTGTAAAATGAAGTTTTGAAGCCACAAATTGGTAGAAACAGGGAATAAATAATTGCATTTGTCCCAGTTTGGGAAGAAGCTGGGGGAGAAGTCCAGTGCTTCAGGGACATCATGCTATCAGGCTGGAGAAACAGAGAGGTGGAAACAGATTTACAGGCCCAGAAACCCAGCCGGGGCAACCGGGGTTACACCGGGGACCATGTTTCATCCATCAGAAATATCTATAGGAGGAGCCCATTGGAGAAATCTGAAGCAAAGGCAGACTGGGGGCGGCTGGACCCGATTCACCAGGCCCCGTTCTTTCAGCCCAGGTACTGGAGAGCTGCCAGGCTCTGAAGGCAGGCCGGCTGGGCCGCTGGGGCTCGGTTTGTACAGGAACGCGGCAGAGAATTTTGAGGTCAGAATGTGCTCAGCTCTTTGCGAAAGATTTCCAGACATGCTTGGCTTATATTCTAATGATAAAATACCTGCAAGATCAAGGATAGATTTTACTCCCCAAGCACTTCCATCGTCTGGGGAGAATTTGAGCAATACCATATTTCCACAAGGCAGGGGAAAGGTGTGAGTTTAATATGCTTGAGCTTTTCGAGGGGTGATCACATAGACACAAAGTATCATTGACATAAATGACAAATATGCAGTGGTCATTACGCTTCATTTTCTGCAACAAATACTAAAAAAAAAAAACAATAAATACCTAAGGACATGTATTGTAAAAACCTTTGCTGTTAAATCTAACTACAAAAACTGCACAAAGAATTATGCTTCAAAACCTCTGTTGTACTCACATTGTGCTTGCATAATTGTATCTCCCATTCTTGCTTGAACATAGTATTTGCTGTACTCAGGCATCACCACCGCCAAGCTAAAAAAAAAAAACAGAAAGTACCCATGAATCTTCATAGCATTCTTGCTGACAAAGTGCTGATGGAGGTCTTCAAAGTGCAGTGAGCATCACACCAGCTCGGACCGCCAGCTCTTAAGCAAATATTGGCGCTGTGCACCAACATGTTTTCAGTTACGACATTTCTTTGTCCTAGCTACCTCAAAGTAACCAAAATTTTTTTCAATGACTGATCTGATTATGATGATTAACGAACTATAAATGAAGATTCAGTTATGTACAACCATCAGCTGTGCCTGAAAATACATATGCTTTTCATCAGTCAGTGTCCGATGGATGAGTAATTATAATGGTGTTGTGTTACAGAGACACCGCTTTATAGGGGGTTTGGCAGTTTTATGGCAGCTAGCTATATGTTAGACAGAATAAAGCGGCAAGGTTTCAGCCTGGGTTCCCATTAGTCAGGACCTTAGTTACATTGTCTTTTTTAACAAGGAAAACAGCCAGTATTTTCCCTCCTCTCCGTTCTTGCCCCCTGCTTGGCTTGTGTCCTGTCTGCTGGCCCATTGGGCAGCCACACTGGCACACTGTTGCCCTCTGAGGTCAGCTAACCATGTACAAATTTGATAGCATGCAGGACAGATTCATTTGCGAATCGGCAAGTGGCACACATGGATGACAGCAGAGCACGAGAGCGGTTCATTATTAGAACCGGATCGCCTTCCCCTCCACTGTCATACGTATTGTATTTCAAAGTCCACCGTGCGTGCCCCTCATGCAACAGTATGGTTCTCAAATGTTTCGGTGCTGTGGAAACTGCAGCCCCAATGCATGTCTTTTCAGAGCACAAAACCCTTCTGCCTCGGGCCAGATTTACCAGTGCTCTATAAAGATAATTAAAGGTTCTGCCTGGTCTCAGCATCAGCACAGAACATATCTACCCAATTGTTTATCCAGGCTTAGTTCACTCCCTTTGAATCCAGGGGCAGTCGTGTCTCTGCTGAATTTCTCCACCACAATCCGTTGTTTCATGTACTAACCCTGACTCTCACCAGGAGGGACCATAGCCTGAAGGTGAAGCCTTCCTTCATTCTGCTAGTGTCCAGTGTTTAGTCTACAGCTATAGCTGTATAACGTGCACAGTACTTGTCCAGTAACTCCAGTCCTCAGCAGGTGCCTTTCCACCTTAAAACACAGGACCTCACTGCTATCTTGTACACAACACTGGCATATTCCATTACATCAGGGTGCAATTTGGGTGCACTGCTGCCCCCAGCTGGTTCCAAAAGGTGAT
The DNA here is from genome assembly GCA_026781145.1 of Hippopotamyrus pictus. Classification (NCBI taxonomy): domain Eukaryota; kingdom Metazoa; phylum Chordata; class Actinopteri; order Osteoglossiformes; family Mormyridae; genus Hippopotamyrus; species Hippopotamyrus pictus. Next base: position 5,739,748 of record JAODLC010000001.1, read on the forward strand.
ACCTTCTCTTCTCCAGCATTTTGCAGGTGGTTTTCTGTCTGGCTTTAACATTTAATACATTTAACAGACACTTTTGTCCAAAGTAAATGTACAATAGAGGTGAATGGCACATTGCAAATATACAGGCTATCAAGGAGTCAACTAGGGACAAGAGCAGCTAGGCTGAGCTTCTGGTGAAAACCCAGGTATATGTACAGTATAAGCAGTACTGAAACAACTTCTAACAAAGGTAGAAGCTAATAAAACTACTGAAGGACCTGTGTCTCGATGGTACTGTCATCCACAGGCTCACATAGGGTTGTTTCTGTTCTCAGCTGATGGCCTTGTCCCTCTCTACTCCAACAATGACACACTCCAGAGCAGTTCTGACACTGCCCCAGCTGGTGCGATACCTCACTGTTTGTGTTTCCTACCCCACTGTTCCACCACCACTGTCTAATTGCACTGGCTCTGCCACCGCTTTGGATGCCAGCCTACTCTGACACTGCCCGTCGAGTGACGTACAAGCTTGCTTTGTCCCCGGTCTTGGCTCGCATCACCTCATAGCCCCATGTTTGTCACTTTAGATGCCTCCAGCCCTGTTCTTGGAAGTCTGCTCTCCCAGAGGTTATGAAAATTGCATTCACCACCCACACCTCCCTGTCAGCTCGACAGAACAAAATAGCCGCTGAGCGTGAGGCCCTGGCATGGAACACTGTGTGTGTGTGGTCATGCTCAGGTCAAGCCACCAAGTTCTCACCGCTGTATTTTTCTATAACTTGTGGCTTCAGTTCAATCCTTGCACACATCTGCAATTCTATTCTTTTCCTCCACCGTCCTTTAACACTAATCAAGGTTACATCGAGCCCAACATTTGTATACGTGCTTCATGGTCCCTCCCTCCGAGGGTCACCACATCACCCCCCACACCTTCTTCTGGATGTGTTGTCCCAGCTGAATTGGAATAAGAATGACACCAATGTGACCAGATTTGTCAGATTTGTATAAATAATGTTATTTATGGTGCACAAGGGTTATTTATACAAGTCAAACAGCAACACCAGATCCTTGTTTATTGGCCAGGCAATATCAAAACCTTTGTCAAACGCAAGACATGGCATTCAACATGACCAGTGGATTCTTATTGTGGGTCACAACCAACATTCAAAATAGCTCCAAATGCTTCCTGATGTCTCTATTACACCTCAAACATTCCTGACAACTACTACCTCCACTGCAGCCCCACTGACGAGAGGCCCCACAGTCTCGACAGAGTTATCCAAAAGATATTTGTGATTTAGACACTGCCAACCTCAGGCTAAAGGAGTCAAAAGCTTCATGCAGATGGAGGATGGAGTGAAAGCTGAACCGTTCACAAGTGCGAGTTCACATGAGAAAAGCTACTTCATCACAGAAACATCACTGTACTTCGGCGTCACTCAGCCTGCCACTAACATCCCTCGTGATTGGTCCTTCCGGTCTGCCCATGGACCTCCTACCCGCGCAGCTTCCAGCCACCCACAGCAGCGTTTCACGTGACGTCAAGTCATACTGTAATGTGACGACCCCATCACCGCCACAGGCTGGCCGCTTTCTGATCACCGGGGCTCCAGTTCATGCTCCGCCTCAGACAGCTCCTGCTGGCGTTCTGAGCCGCCTTCCTCGCGGCAGTGCCATGGACCAGCGCTGATGCAGATGTGCATGCATCGTCAGGAGGTCCAGCGGATTGGCTTGGAACATCTGGGGTTCCACCACATGCTGCTCCAGTTACAGCTTCGGGAAGGTTGCCCCCTGGGGGAAAGCCCTCTTGGTCGGCCTGCATCCGATCACGGCTGAGATCAATGGCTCCATGATGGATCCTTTCAACCATGCTGAAAAATGTGCCGTCTTACCCCTTGTTGAATTCTGAACATTGGATTTTTGGACATCTTCCTCAACTCCTCGTGGCAATACATTTCATTGTTGGGATACTGTTCACCTAACTGCGTATTGCAAAAGTGCAAGGGAATGCTGTATTTTGGGTTCAATCCCGAGGGAAGTACAAGTTGACAGACTAATTACAATGGTGAATTTAAAGAAGCCAAAGTCTGCAACTACTAACTGGGGACTTACTGAATATACTGGTCTTTAAATCACCCTGGGCAATCCTTGAGTGCATTCAGAAGAGCAAAAATTCAAAAGTATGAAGCTTATTCAATCTGTTTAGGTTTGGTTGTCATTTTGAACTCATTGATGCATCATGTAAAAAAGCCCTCTGATATCCTTATAGATAAGTGCTCTGATCCATGAGATACGATGAAGGAACTTCAGAGACATGATGTTTTTAATAATGTCTTAAAAATACCCTCTCTGAGTATGTTGAGTATCTGAGAGTTGCCATAAACACTCCACCCGTCTGTGACGAGCTCAACTGGCCAAGTGTTTGGTGGTTTGGTGTCTCAACAGCACTCAATAAGAGGGCAAGAGAGTCACCAGTCACAAGTCTGAAGGTTTAACCCGGAACAAAAAACTATAGGAGCCGAGGATTACAAACACCTTCCCTGAGGCCAGTCATTCAAATGGGTGGACATACTGTTTAACACGTGGTAAAAGGATGGGAATAAAATACATCCATTAGATAGGAATGCAAGGTATCCACTCCGTCGATATTAAGAACTATGCTACTGTATATGAAATCATCGCGCTTTTTCATGACACAGCGCGGTTTTGCTGTGTCAGTCCATGTGCGGAGGAGTCAACACCGTTGGGACAACGAGGGCCACATGTTCCCAACCAGGATGAATGCTGTGTCACTAATGGTTTGTGCCCAGGTGAGAATTTCAAAGCAGAATGTCCTGTGGTTACCTGTAGTCAGTGCCATTCACCGGTGCCCACGTGTAGATCCTGGTTCCTCTGTCAATGTACCTCTGTCAAGGGAAACCAAGAATGTGCCAATGCAAAAACCTAGGGCATGCAGTTACCACCCAAGACATTTAGCTCAAATTCTGCTCTAGAAAAATTAAGCCCAAAAAATAATCAGTACTGCTTTACATTAACTGTATGTAACGTATATATAATGCATTCATAATGCATTCATGGAACATTCAAAAGCAGCATGTAAGTATGCCTTAGCATCCTAACATACATCACCAGCTTTAACATATATTCATAACAGACATTATATAACAATAACAAGCATCATATTCATATAATGCTTTTCATTAATGTATATTAAAGCTGTTAAGGTATATTAGGATATTAATTACAGCTTAGCCTCTGTTGTCTATACGGCTCATAGATTGTAGCTGCTGGTAGATTACAGTGAATGTGGTGTGAACACAAACAAGTGCCAAGAAGCTGTCTAAAAACACGGAGTAAGAAAGAGAGGGGTGAAATCAACACCTCATCCCAGCTATATAGGGCTTACCTCATCTTGAGACTTCACTAAGGTATCTACGGTATTTTCTCCTGTTTCTCCATCAATCATCATCCTTCTGATCTAAAAAGTGGAGAAAACTGATATTCCATCAAGTGGATCAACAACAAAATATAAAAGACAGGAGACAGAATAGGTAATAGTTTCAACCTGTGACATCCTAATAATAAAAACAGAGCAGTCGGTTTGACTGAGCACAGAAGGTGGATTGTTCTGTCCAATCCAGGCAACTGAACTATGTAAGATCTAACAACATCAAGCACAACAGGTAGGCAGAGGTCATGTGTAACATTACAGGGAACCATGAAGACGGCCGAAACCCGTTCATCAAGCTCCTTTGCAATCTGAGGAGCCCCACCCAGGTCAGGAGAACTCTGCATCACAGCTGGATGCTCTCTGACTGCAGCATGGGTAGAATTCCGCTCTTTGTTTCTAGACTCAGGAGATCCCCCCCAAATGGCAGCCCCCAGTACCTCTCACAATTATATTCTGTTCAGCTCTTGTCTGCGTCTGCTTCAAAGCTATTTTTAAAGCAGAGGGAGGCAGGAAAGGCTTACCAAGCGTCCATTTTCTATCATCACACGCAAGACATGAAGCCTAGGCAATTAGCCACTGGGTTAATGGTGTCCACCCAATGCAGTGGGCCTTCACGTGGAGCCAAAACCGGGCCAGAAACCCAATGAGATGGTCAGCGAAACTGCTTCTACATACCTCCACTTTGATGTCATTCTCAAATTCGGCATCAAGGAAATCCAACGTAACCGGCTCCTGGAATTTGGGACTCTGAGGTGGGAATAGACGTTGGACTCATTAGTCGCGTAAAGGTTCAATACATGGGATAAAGTATTATATTTAGGATGAACCGTGTGTAATCTATAAACATGAAACGACATAGAAACCTCAGAGAACAGACCTTCGGGGCATATTTACTGAAATGCAGAGCTATACGTGTAATTCAAACGGCTTTGAACTGAAAATAAAGGGGGATCCTGAAATGCTCTTCAGTATGGTGTGTATTAGTTCCAGTTGATTTCAAGTTAAATAAAATCTGAAGATTCAAAAACAGCTGGACACAGCAGGGTGTAGCTCTCTATAGAACAATATTTTAACTACAAAAGAAAATTAAGGACATAGTCTAGAATCTCTTCGACAAAAGAATCATCTGACCTTTAACATGTTCAATAATTGCTATATATGAATTCATTGAACAATGCAATTTCCCATAAGTTTTAATTAAATATAACCTAAATTGTTCTTCCATACTGTCAAATATGGATGAAAAAGCTAGCTGAAGCTGATGGTGTGGATTTCATCCTTGTGGTTAGAGAATATTGATGATCAACCTTGACCCCTCATCACAGAACTTGCAAATAAGGCGAGCAAAGGTATTGGCGAATGCTAATCTGATGAGACATTGAAGGGCCCATTTTCTCAAGACCCAGAGCAAGCCCTCATCCTAAAAAAAAACCTTAGAGGGTAAACGTAAAAACAAGAAGAGTGACAGCTGAATTTCCTGCACTGATGGGAAACAGGTGGGGGGGCATGGGGGGGGGGGAACGAGGAAGGAACAAAACTGGGCTCTTATGAGAAATGGACAAGTAAAAGAAGGGTCTGGCCAGTGTAGCATGCAAAACACGACAGAGTGACAGAGTGACAGAGCTCGAGAAGACAGGTGAGGTTCAGAGAGTAGGATCTGGCCTCAGAACCCAGACATGAAAGAGACAGGGAAGAAGTTAAAGACAACAGGCCTTCAAACCATGTCTGCGATTATTAGTCATGACAAACTCTCTCGATCTCACTCCGTGTTATAAGCATCATGTTTTGCAGTAGTATTTAGCCTTTATGGATAAATAGGAATTTTAAACATACGTAAATAAGTAAGACTGCTAGCATTCAGTACTGAATGCCTCACAGGCGCTTCACAGCGCTATGCTAATACAACACACCAGCGCTAATATGGTCAAACCCAGAGGGTCACCAGCTTCGATGAGCAATGTGAGCTCCCTCATTTCCATGAAGCACCAAGCAGGGCTCAGGGTGTCTGGGGACAGGCAGGTAGCTGTCGGGAGGGCAGGCAAAACCGGGCGCTAGAGTCAACATGGCACTGCAGTTACTGACATCCGCACAGCTCCGCTGTCGATTCCCGCTTCACCTTGCATGCACAGGAAAGAGGGATTTGTGCAGATCTCCCGATGAGCCCTTATTACAAAGAATGATCCCTGCTGGTCCTGCTTTGGCTCCGGAAATCCATCCCCGCCTGTCTAAGAGCTTAAACCATCTCCTACCAATGTATTTGACAAATGTACACAGAATAATAGCATCACGGCATGTTTTCACTTTATCCATGACTTGTAGTGTAAAATTGACACTCACTGTAGCCTTTTCTGTTCAACATCTACACATATTTACAGGACCAGAATAAAGGATAGTCTTAACAGTGTACATAAATGCTGACCTTTCAATAACCAGACTACTAGCTAATACACTACAAGCTAGAAAACAGCATTGACCGAAACTAATAGCTAATACTATTAAGTAACACAGTAACCTTACTAAAAGGGAATGACACTTCAGGTAATAACTGGCGGCGAAGTAGTGAAAGCGGCTTTTCACCTGAGAAAACACTGTGCAAGAGGATCCAGCAGGGTTACAGGAATCCGACTGATCATCCCCCAGGGTTTAAAAAAACAGATCAGTACGGCTCACGGTGAGAGTGTTCAGTCAGCCGCAGGAGAGTGGCACGCCTTTGCCCCCAAACATCAAAGTCAGAACATGCAGAGCTGCACAGAGGCTGCATGGAGCTTGAAGAACATCCAACAGAGAGCAAGACTGCTGTTCTCATTTCACGCTAAATGAGGAAGGTGAAAAGGAGACACCAGGCCCAGGAAAGAGGACGGCTGAATGGTTCTGGTAGCACTTGTGGGACTTGTTCTGGAAGCCATATTAAGTGAAAATGAGCTTTCTTTCTGCAGTATCTCCCACAAATATGAGCAGGACTCTCTCCACCAATCATCCGTGGGTGTGTAACAGCCAAACAACATAAAGATTTTTTTTTTTTTTTAAATGATTAATTATTTACATCACTGTACCCCCTGTCCCGGGTCAGGGGAGGCTATGATAATGAATGCTGTTTGTTTTGGGAAGACTGACTTCTGTCATCCTGGGCCCTGTATCACAATGCCGGATTTCTTGCTTAGTTGGATAACTTGTCAGATTTAAGTTATCCTCGTTTAAATGGACTTTATCTTCTATCACTAACATGTAGCCCAGTTAACCCTAAATCTAACAAGTTATGAAATCTATCTTTGTGATACTGGCCCCTGGCCTCATGGGGGCCATTTACCATTGAGGATGTTTACCATGGGGGGGCTTTTGGATGGTTCCGTTATATTTGGATGATAATGGATTCTATGCTAGCAAAACAAGCTGGTCAAAAACGTAATTAAAAAACTACAAAGAAAACATCTTTGTGTGTGACTAGTTCTAGTCCCGCTTTGAGCGGTCGTAAAACCCGGTTGACACAAACTGATTTAACTCCCTTAAAGCAGGGACAGGGGTAACTACAATCCCTTTTCTTTCTGTCTGTGACAACAATCACTTCATTCTCACATTCGATAGCCTCTCAGAAGTTCCAAAAAAAGAGCAGAATTGTGATTCATTCACCTTTTTCACCACAAAACAAAGATTGATTTTTATTCAGAAAACAGAGCAGTAAAACAGACCTTTAACAGACCACAGAATAAATCAAACCTTGTCTTGGAATGTTTTACATTGTAGATCTGTCTTGTATTATTTCATCGATTATGTTACGGTTTTGAATTTCGACATGCGAAACATGGTATATGTAACATTAATTCGCACATTCTGGAAAGCACGTTATAGTGCATACTCAGGGACATGTACTTGGCTTACAGTATGTGTACTTGTTTGGCGCTATTCTCCCAATTACCTACAGCCAACTCTGGGTGCGGCTCTATTGGCCAACAAAACATACAGTACGTGGCCCATAACACTGATCAATGAGGGCAATGTAAAACCAACAACAGACAAGGGGAACAAACAGACATAAACAACTCTGATCACATGACCCCCCCAGGCCGCTGGACACCATACCAATACTAAGCAAAACGTATCCTAATCAAGCAAAACGATATACAGCTGAGTATCCTAACTGAGAGATAAACACTTGGCTTAAACCCTAACCGAGTAGCAGGACACTCGAAATGTAGCTTAACCAAGTAACAGGACAAACTGAATGTATCCAAACTAAGTAATGGGACCCTTGACACATACCCTAGCCACATAATGGGACACTTGGTCCATACTACAGCAGAGTAACTAGACACTCGGCACACACCCTAGTCGAGTGATGATACACTCAGCACATATCCTAACTGGGCAATGGGACATTTGGCACATGTCCTGACCAAGTAAAAGAACATTCGGCATTTGTCCTGACCGAGTAAGGGGACAACTCAGCACATATCCTAACCAGGTAACGGGACACTCAGCCTGTGCCCTTGTGATGTAATGGGACACTCAGAATGTCCCCTAATTGAGTGTAGCGGGACACTCAAAGTTTACCATAACTGAGAAACAGGACGGTTGGCACATATGCTAATCAGGCAATGGGACACTCGGGACGTGGGGTCCATATCCAACCCCCGTGTTTGCACTCATGCACTTATCTGCCAATAAATCTGACAATAAAGTTCACTTGACTTGACTTGACAACTTGGTACGTATCCTAATTAGGTAATGGGACATTCGTTACATTCCCTAACTGAGTAATGGGACACTCAGCCTGTATCCTAACCTGGTAATTGGACACTGTGCCCTAGCCAAGTAACGGGACATTTGGCATGGAGCCTAAGTAACGGGACACGCATCAGGGTCCCTGGGTAATGGGACACGCAGCATATACCCTGAGTTAACAGGACACGCATCATAGACCATGAGTAACGAGACATGCATCATGTACCCTAACTGACTGAGCAGACAATTGGTGAAATGAATCGTGTCCTTCTGCTCCCTGTAATCAACACTGTGAACACTGTGGCTCTAACGTCCTCCACCTGCCCCCTTGCTCCACGGTGACCCCCCCATCGTCACCCTGGCCATGTGTCCAGAAGAACATGTGTTTCACATTTTTACTCTTTCGGTGCTTGTGTCTGATCCGTATTACTTTTCAGAACAAAATGTGGAGCGAGCGTGACACAGAAGGTATGCAAATGGTGCAAATGCCCCCCTCTCCCCCGCCACACACACACACACACACACACTCTTCTGCGACGACGCAATAATTAAGTTGCGAGTAGACTTTTGCGCTGGCCTGGTTGGGAGGCTGGAGCTGTTCCACGGTGAATGGTTACATTTTCAACACACAAACATGCCGCTGTTGCCATCTTACAGGGGGAACGAGCCGGAAAATGAGGACGAGCGCAGCCATTGTGTTGCTATTAAGCGGAAACACATGCTAATGCACGCTCGCTCCCCCAATGACAAAGTCAGAGGACTGGAATCATGTAGTCGCTTTCAAATCCATGGCTAGTCACGCAGGAATTCCGCAGAGGGTCCACATGCACGCCACACTCCGAGCAGAATACCGTCAAACACGCAGCAGCCGGTCGTCCAAGAGTACATATACCCAAGACGCGTGGAGAGGAAGAAATAAAAGCCCCCTACCTTTGGTTGAAGGTTGGGATGGAGCAAAACGTAGCCGTTCGGATCGATCGCGAAATAGTATCCATTGGGTCCAATCTTGAAAAGGAAAGAAAAAAAAAAATCTGAAAAGAATTGAAAGTTACCACTGTGCTGGCAGATTGCATGCATCCCTAATGGATGGGGCCAATGGAAGACTTTTATTTTGACACAGCCCCTTAGAGGAATAAAAACACTCATCTGGAACCATGTAGCTCATACTGAACACTATTATTTATAGATGAAATATAAACATATAAAGATGCTCGCCACGCTGTGTAGTCCCGTAAGCATAAGCCGGTTCTCATTTGGCTCTGTGGAGGAGACTCACTGTCATATCCGAACCACTTAACATTGTACACTGTCATGACAGGTGCCCATGGCAACCCCAGGTGCTGAAAAACAAGTCGGATCATGGGAAAATGAGGGTTATCCCTGCTCAGGTTCATTCGTCACTCGTAATGGAAGGAAGGTAGCTTTCATCCAGAGTCCGCATGCTGCTTCGATTTGTATCTGTTTTTTTTTTCTTCTTTTTTTAAAGGGAAATTTTAAGTACGGCTGAATTTGACGGACAAGCCAGAGGCCACGGCAAATTGGCGGCGAGTTTCAGCAGACTTACGGTGAAGCGCGGGGTCAGCCTCTTGATGTCTTCGAGCGACACGTCGACCCCCATCACTCCCAGGATGAGCTGATTTTGGGGCTTGGGGGGAGATGCATGGAATCGGTAAGCGTACGTGGGAGGCTTACGCTACGGGAAGGGGTTTTACAGAAGCTCCATCTCATTGAGGGTACTGATCCAGAGAACAAAAGGCAGCTTCCCACATCTACAGACATGCTGCCTTCTGGCAGTTAGTACAATTCTGATTTCAAAATGTCCAATTTCACAAAAAAAACTTTTTTCTTTGGTTATAAGGTTATTGGCTAAAGCTAATGGAATACTTCATTTGACACTTTCAAATAACATGTCTAATCAGCTTTAGCCAAAGAATCTGTCCAGTGAAATATATAATCAGCTTTAACCAGAGACACTATGAAGGGAATCATCCAATCAGTTTTAGCCAGAGGCACTATCAAGTGAAGCATCCAATCAGTTTTAGCCAGAGGCACTATCAAGTGAAGCATCCAATCATTTTTGGCCAGAGGTATCACTCCTCTGAATGAGGTACCTGTCTTGGGGTGCCATCTTTGTCATCCTTTACACCCGTCTTGTTGAAGACTGGCAGCGTTCCCGTAATAACAAGGCCCAGTTCCTGTCATCCAGATAAGGAACAGACAAATAAAAGAAGAACTCACTTTGAGTGTAATATTCACTATATCACTCCATGCAACCCTGTAAAGTGTTGAAGTGCTACATCCATCTAAAGTATTTAATATTCATCCATCCATGCATCTCCCAAAATGTCCCTTTCTGTGTGCGTTTGTGTGTGCGCAGTCTATATCGTTTATAAACGATATAAAGTTTATTATTATGGCTCATTGTCACATATTCCATTCCCATAAGACTGTCATTGGCCACAGGGGGGCATTTTAACGACATCGCATCTGGTCACTTGGCAGTAAATAAAACAACAAACATGCGCAGCCTGCATAGCGACCGATGCATGCGGGAAATGAGGCACGCTGCCGTAGTAACCGCTCAGGCTAGATCATTCTGCAAGAGGGGTGACTGATGCTTACTAAATAACAAACTCAAAGTCATCATCAGGCCAAAAGCTAATACACAGATGTCCTGGAAATCGCTTCCATAACCCTGACTGGTCGTTTTTTCCCCCTGGTTTGGTGGCAGCAGGTGACATCACATACCAGGGCGTCAAGGTAGACGTTGGTCCACTGGACCTGCTTGGCCTGCTTGTCTGCCAGGACCATGGGCCTCCCCAGCACATCCAGGTACTCCTGCCACGGTAACGGTGCGGTTTGAATTCCCTGCGTATTTATGAATGCGCACTTCGCACACTGGAAGAACAGTAGCTGTGTGCACAAGCTCACCTGAGTGTTAATCCTAATAGCTCCGATGGAGGGGATTTCATAATAGTAGCCTGGGAATAAATGGAGAAGAGGATCAGTTCATCTCGGGGGGGGGGTGGGCATGCACATCATTAAATACACTAAATAACCTGGAAGAGGGCCACTGCAACTTCATCACTAATGACTACATTTCCATGCCTCAAATAGGGGACCAATCATGTAATATTTACAGGTAACCAGGATTATGCTTAAATATTTAAAAAATTTCATCCCTGGGCCAACTGTGGTAATTATCCGGTATTTGCTTTCCACTTGCTAATTGCCCAGTGTGAGTAGTGACCAAAGGATGGCACTAAACACTGTGGCCGGCAGCAAGAAGAAACAGATGGACCAAACCATCCAGAAAATCGCCCAGGAGCTTCCCCGGTGACTCCGAAATATCGATTTTCCTTTCCTCACAAAAACAGTGCTCAGAAACAGCTTGGTAAAGATGTACTGTACGTTACCAAAACCTGAAAATGGCTTTTTGGATCATGGTGGACGTGCCTGGGGGCACTCTGAACATCTAGCATGAGAGTGGGGGGGTCACCCACCTTTGTTGGCGCAGGCCATCCACTGGATCGGTCCTTTGTCGTAATTGTGCTGACCGACGGAGAAGGTAAATACCCGCACCTAGAAAACCGACAGCAGGGTCACAACCGTGCTCCATAGCTGACGTGCTAAAAAATGTACTCTCCTACTCATCACTTTATTTATAAAATGTGACCTTTTACAGGCAATGGCAATGGCGTTAAGGTGAGTGAGTATCTAACGGAAAGAGGTGCGATCTTGCCCTGAAATTAATGTCGAGAGAGAGCCACGAGTGATCTGCACCTGAAGCGGCGCTAACCCGGGCCTGTCACGCTGCCAGCCTTTGACGCCGTACCTCCTTGGCAGATGTTCCAGGCCCTCAACACCCAACCGGCACTGGGGGTGACAACCCAGATTCGAAGGGGACGGTGGCACATCTGTCCGTGGGACCGGAGGGCCCCGGTTAAGAACTGGGGGAGTCCAGATGTTACGGCACTAATGGGCCCGTACCGCAAGGACGGGGAGAGATGGGGCGAGACGGCCGGCCGTGCCCATATGTAGGGCCCGGTTAATTGGCTGGGGTGCGGGGGGGGATTCCGGGGGTGAGACCGGCTGCTGGAGGCGCTAACGAGGGGGCGTGGCCAACGCTTCAAACGCCACGTCTGTGTGCCTGCACATCAAACACGGCCCACGCTGGCTCCCAGGTACCGCACGCCAGAGCAGAAGGGGATTATGGGTAATGCTTCAGAGACATGTGGATCGGAACCAGGTGCGACACCAGGTGTTGTAAGGAAAACGGCACGAAGACGCGCTCACAGACAGACGCGTACTGAATATTCAAACGGGACAGGCGAAAAGTGCACTCAGACCGCAGAACTCTTAGAAACCCAAAACTTAAAACTGAACACGAATGAGTTTATAAGCGCCAATAGAAGTGCGTCATTTCCCGCGAGTTACGAACCTGGGTGCATCACGTCTGTTAATGACTCATACTAATCATTTTTACGGAAATATAAACCTGCTGTTGACATGACCGCACCTCTGCTGGCGGTGGACAGGGCAGGGGCGACGCTCTGCTCACCTTCTTGTCGAAATTGTACTCCTCAAAAATCTCTTGAGCTCTATCCTCCCCTGCGTCGGTGAACAGCATTATAATCTTGTTGCAGTTTGCACGACTTACGTTCATCTGAGGAGGAGACGTGAAAAGACATCTTTAATCATCGTATAAATCTGCAGGAAAATTTTGCTCTCTCCATTGAAGTGAAAAAAAAAACAGGCATTTTTATTTTAAATCACTGATGCAATGGTAATTTTAAAGCTGAGCAAGCAGTGCAGCCTTCTTTACGACCAGCAGATGGCGATATTTAACAAGCATGCCATACTGTCAATTGCACTATAAATACAGCATTTTCCCGCATTAACCTCAGAGTCCAACACTGTGCTAATGAGTCATTTTTAGTTCATAATGCAGGCATGACAAATGAATGGCAGGTTTCCTTTTGCCTATGTGTTAAGCTTCTGCCAGGTCGATGCAAAGAAAAGTCACAGAAGGATTTGTGGTGAGGACAGGAAGGATGGGTTGCTGACAGAAGACTGTAAGCAGGGTGCAGAATTGCCAGAGGTAGAAAATTCAGGTCCAGAAAGTAAAACTCCGGACCAAGATTTTGTTGCAACCAACCAGTTGAGTACTCTGTGACTGTGACTATACTCCACTGGCTGGTTGAAACAAAATCTTGGTCTGGATTTTTACTTTCTGGAACTGAAATTTCCGCCTCTGAGAATTGCCTCATTAAGCAAACATGCAGGTCATGTCAAACTTACATTGTTAAGTTGCTCAAAGGCAAACTTCAGACCCCTTTTGTAGTTGGTAATGCCCTTGGCTGAGATGGCCTGGACGGCATCTTTGAAGACCTTTTTGTTGCGGCTGTTCGCCTGCACCAGGTGGTCAAAGCAAGCCGAGTTCTTGACCCCGGTGTTGAACTGGAAGAGAGGAGGTGATGGTGGCCCATTACTGGCAGCAACTTGGTGAAAACACACGAAAGACGGAAGGATGGAAGGTGGCTGTGAGCTTAATGGATGCGAGTGGCAAAGAATAAACAGGACTGAATGTGAAGGTGTGAGGCAGTTCTGCCTTAAAGAGGCATCCCATTCAGTATCAAAATAAAAGTACCCGGCCGGGACTTGCTTAGCTGGGCAAGACCCAGATTCGTGACTGTAAACCAAGAGAGATTTAAAAAAAGGCACAGATGGTCTCCAAACTTCTTCAGACCAAATCTGTAAATTGTGCAGAGTCATTACAAAAGATGTGAGAAACAATCAAAAGAGAATCTACTTTGTTAGCCAGTAACAACAAACAAAAACATATACACAAAGCTCACATAAATCCTGACATAAAAGTCACCTGTATTGATTGTATGTGCAGAGCAATGCAGCTTCACTGATTTAATTTGATTAATGGATGGCACCACTAGATAGCTAGACCACACACGTTGGTGTGTGCATTTTTACATTCAACTGGTCAACCTGAAACTAGAGCAATCCTTGAGATTCTTTTTGTATTATGAATTTACCAAGTAAAGCTGGATCTATTTTGAGGCTCAGGCTAAACTTCCTTCTGTGTCTGATCTCAAATAGAGGCTCTGCTGATGTTGATAACTGCTGTTGCTTTTAACCAAAACCACTTATGAAACAGCCTTTCATCTCTTTCTTTTATATTTTCAGTCCGTGGCGTGTCAGTGGGGGTCTCCTTTTGCAGCCTATCAGTTACAGCGTCTGTGCTGCATTCTGCGCATAACAGGATCCATAACTCCACCCACCCACCGACGGACAGATGGACACAAGGATAACAAGGCTTTGATCTGCTCCCATGTCCCGGTCTGGGGGCTACTGGAGGACAGCACAGCTGAAGCACCATTTTGACCAGGCAGTGATCTGTGGCAAACCTCCTCCCTGACCACTGCAGAGGTCCTCACTGGAAGCGGGGAGAAGCTGATTTTCCAAATGGCAACGAGAAGCTGAGAAGGTCTGTAATGTCAGACCATCTAGAGCAGGAGTAGCCAATCTTATCCGCAAAGGGCCGGTGTGTATGTGGGTTTTCGCTGCAACTAATTAGTAACTAATTAGATTACTAATTAGAGGACTGATTGGCTGAAGAGTCCTCACACCTGGGTTTGAACAGCTGACCTACAGGT
>JAODLC010000001.1:5754667-5765121 GCA_026781145.1 Hippopotamyrus pictus
TTGAACAGCTGACCTACAGGTTATCCCAAAAACCTGCACACACACCGGCCCTTTGCGGATAAGATTGGCTACCCCTGAACTAGAGCCCTATTATTCAACTCACGGTCCTCGAGGTCTGAGCACTGCTGGTTTTCCAGCCTTCCTTTACCTGTGAGCCAGGTGTAAAGCCTCTGACCAATCAGAATCAGTAATTATTAAACGAACTACCTAAGAGAACTGAAAACCAGCCCTGGATTTGGAATCGAGGTCCATATTTGAAGAACCCTGATCTAGAGAATGAGAGAAGCAGTCTCAGGTCAGCCGGTCTGCTAGTGATCTGAAGGGCTGGGCAGATAGCTTCGTGCTAGCGGGCCTCCATTCTGAGCACAAGCCCGGATTTGGCGCTGAGCGTGACACTGCAAAAAGGCAGGAGGAATGCCAGCATGACAGTTTTTGAAAAATGGACAGATGGGTATAGAAACACACTGGAATGTAAGAGAAACCCCCCAATCTCATGTGAGCTGGACACAACCCAGGAAGGTGGAAGGGAATCCTCCCTAAACGATTACCGCTTCACCCGATGCTGTGCATAATAATGGCTGCGAATGTCGATGCTGACTTCAGACCAGAAGTAGACCAACTTGCCCTCACTCCTTTCACCCCAATTAAGGACCAATCATCAGCATCAGGGCATCAGAACACGCTCCAAGCACAGTGGCAGGAAAGATGAGGCGATCATGAGGACTGATTTCTTCGTCAGAACATGCTGGGGATTTTGTTTTATTGTATCTATACAGATTTAACAGGTTTCTAAATTACCTCATTAAAATGAATTCTTCATTTTAGAGACGCACCGACTGTATTAGTCAACTATAAAAAATAAGCCGATATTTACTGCTGATAATTCCCTTTAAAATGCTGAACCATATTGCGCTGCACACCTGAGTATTAAACAGTTACAAAAATGTCTGCTTTGTGGAATTATTTTGTTAGTGAAAACAACGTTAGAAATGCATTTGCTCTACTAAAATTTCAATTTCAATTACTAATTCAACAATAAATTTGATTACTCACCTTAAGGCAACACAGTAAAGAATTTGAAGAGTTTCTGAAAAACAAATCCAATCCAGTAAAGAAGGCTGCAGTATAGCTAAATAACGTTAGTCCGTCAGTAACGTTAGCCTGTCAGTAACGCTAGCCCGTCAGTAGCGTTAGCCCGTCAGTAACGCAAGCGTTTGATAGCAAAATAAAATTCAGTGCAGGCAGTGTGAAATCAAAAGGTTCTACTCTGAATATTAAGGACTTTATCACACTTGATGATCAGCCTTCTCTGTTAGTTGTGTTATATAAGATGTGTTCAGTTATTTGCGCCTGTAGCCTCTGGGGTAGGCTCTGTACCCCCAGTAACCCTGGATATGCGGTTACAGAAAATGAATGGATGGATGGTACACGATCATGAAATATAGTGCTCTATGACTGTTGTTGTATGCCACAGTTAGAGTTTTCCTATCAAAAAATAAATACTGCTTCATATTTTTGGAATGTAATTTATTTATTTTTAAATTTATTTGGGTGGAGTGTCCCTTTAAACTAACTTACGCAGAATCTCCCAAACAGTTATTTGGTATTGGTGTCAGTTATCGAAATAATCGGCCTTCGGTATCGGCGGGAAATTTCCTTATTGGTGCCTCACTGCTTCATTTACTAGACTCTCTCAGGGCTTAGCTTCCTGCAGATACTCAGAGGTGGAAAAGCAGAAGGAATGACACGGAAGTGCGGTTCGGGAGAATGATTTCGGGATGCGACACAGAGGACCGGGGCCGCGGTCTGTGTGTGTGGTGAAACAGATCCATTCGGAATACAAATTCTGGTCAAAACAAATGTATACATCATAGGCCATGAACATGGACGCAAAAACACTTGCTCACCCAACGTCAGCAAACTACCAAAAAAAAAACAAACTTCCTACACAAGGAAAAAGATAAAATCCGGAGCAGACTTTCTATTTTCTTTGGCACTAATTGCTCTCTTTGCTTCCTGTCTCAACGGCCTTCTCCACCCAGATCCAAATTCGTGTCACCATTCCAGATAAGACACAGCAGTGTCGCCGCTAATCGTTGAGTGTCTTCCTGGGGGGGGGCACCGTGGGTTGTTCCTCGAGCCTGATGTGGCCATCGGTGGGATTAACTCTTGTGATCCTATTACAGCTGCCAGGTTCCCATGATCAGTGATACAGAGCCAGATCGGTTTTCTATGTGTTGGGGGAGGGTTGCTAATCTCATTAGCGCCTCTCTCCCATACAGCTCATTCAGACAGAAGCAGGCCAAGGGGGTGACTTAGCGAGGGACACGCCTTGCTGAAGCACATCCCCGCACCACCGTCTGGCAGCTCTGTGCGTCGCTTCAGTCATCCATTACTCCGCGGTTCCAAACACGGCTCTGAATTCTCAAACTTTAACCCGCAAAGCTGGACAGGCAATAAGACTCCTTTATCAAAAATGATGTACAGTTGAGAAAGTAGTGTCAGACTGTCCCTGGAGCAACTGGGTTTAATGGCCTTGCTCAAAAGGCCCAACAGTAAAATCACTTTGTCAGGATTTGAACCAGCGACACTAAATGCCTCACCCCATCCCTGACATAAGTTACACCGCTTGTCCATAGGCAAACAGGAACCAGGCTGTACCCGTCCTGTATCATGAAGGTTTGGATAGCGACAGTGACGTAAAACTGACGCTTCTTTACCACACTTTGTATATCGTGATTTACTCTGAGCTAATTTCCTCTAGCAAGCCTGTGAGAATCACTCTCTTATATTAGCGTCAAACGCTAGCAGACTTAGCATTTGCTTGTACAAAATTTGCAGCAGGAATCCATTCCATTCAGCCGTTCAATGGCAGTTTTGTGATTAGCAGGTTGGAAATTTGCAAGTTCCTAGTTATTGGGGATGTATCATTACATCACAATGTGTGGTATTACTAATAATGAATAATATATATCATATGCCCTTTATTCCTTCAGCTAATTCATGCAGGGGGGGCGCAGTGGTGAGCTCTGTCGCCTCACACCTCTGGGACCTGGGTCTGAGTCTCTGCCAAGGTTCCGTGTGTGTGGAGTCTGCATGGACATTCTGGGGTTTTCTATGGGTGTTCTGGTCCCCCCCCAAAACAGGCTGATGTCCAAAAACAGGCTGAAGTTAGAAGGAGAGCCTCTGGACTGCCCATGTCCCTGCATAGGATAAGAGGTTACAGATGATGGAGATCATGCAGATCACTGGTATCTCTGTGCATTGTGACTGGATGGTGGTGATGCCGCCAGCTTGGTTTAGTCACGCTTTGGGCCGGGTCAGCGTTGGGTACAGCTCATATAATGGAAAAGCATCTCGTTGCGGTTCAGCTTCTCGGGGGCAGCGGAGAAGCTCCATCTCCATTAGACGTAAGGGTCAGATAGCTTGTTGGTATCGATTAGCTCCACCTGCCCCTTGTTGTCAATGAAGTGGATAAATCGGTCACCTCTGTTTTGATATCCCTCAATATCTCCAAATAAGTCATCTCCAGTCCCCAGACTCATAATCTCCTCTGCGTGTGAAAGTTACCCCCCCCCCCCCATTCTGTTCAGAAAGTTACTTCCCTTCGTCCATGAGTTCAGCTACTTGTTCTGATATTTCCATTCGCGCCCTGGCCCATAAGGCCACTGTGTGACCCTGACAAAGTACCCTAACTGTGGCTGCACACTTCAGACAATATCCAGACAAAACAACGTCAAACACATTGGCAACGACGACCTGCTGCATACTTAAAACGAGGCTGCCACCTCGCTTGATCTGTTTCACGCCACAACAAATACTGTGGTGAGTGTGTGAGTCATTTTAATAAAGTAGATGACAGCTCTTTGAAAATGGAAGTTCTTCTCTTTATTAACAGCCACTATTGGTTTAATACGAGCAGCGGCACAGACGGGGAAGCCAACAATCTAAAGGACACTCACGGTTACATGCCAACGAAACACACGCATTCCACTAACATAACCATTACATGGTTGCGACATTTACTATTTACAACCTAAATTAACGAATATACATATTAATTTCCCCATTTGTGGTGTAAAAGCATATTAGAAAATGCATAATAAGTCCTGCTGACCAGCCCTGCGGCTTGACATTTGTGTCAGCCAATCATGGAAAGGGGGTGGGGTCAGAATAAATGAAAACATTCGCCTCAGGGGGTCTTCACAGGTGGTGTGGCGAAGACGTCATTTTTGCTAAAACAACGTGGATTCCCTCGAATTCGTTTGAAGTACGTGGCCACCTTACATAACCACGTTCCTCATTGGCAACTCCCCAAGTGATGGATCTGTTCCCCTCCCCACAATGCCTTTGTGCTCTTTGTGCTCTAGTGTGTATGACCATGAGGAAAGCAAACAAATGGATTCCTGATCTAATCAATTCTTGGAACTTCGAAGCAGCCTCAATGTGGGCATTTTCCGAGAAATTCCCTCATGACGGGGAAAACCATGATGCTTGGAAAAGCAGGAACAAGCAGAAACATGGTGAATGAATGCAATCATCACGACAATCAGCATGCCATTGGGAAGCCTTCGGAAGACAGAACTTTCTGGAAGGATGCCATGTATAAGCCTTCCAGGAACTGACTTTGACTATTGATGACAACGAGCCCATTTTTTCTTACTGCAATCCTGTTATGGACCTGTCAGATTTAGTACGGCTTCATAAAATACAAATATGGCCAAAAGATTTCTGCAAATAATCACCACCGTTACTGTGTCCTTCAGCAAAGTGTTTATTTGCCTACAAAATCCATCGGGATTACAGTCTCCGCACCAGAGCTTTTCGAGATGTGCCGCGTAGCTCCGCCTGGAGATCACAGCACCGCTCGCTAAACACTGCCCTCCTCGTTTGCTGGGAGAGGAAAGCCACGGAGGCAGGGAGAGGAGAAGCGGGAGCGTGAGAAAGTCCCGAATGCGTAAACAAGGTCTTATCTTGAATATCCTAACCAACAAAGAGAGGATTCCCCCCCACCTGCACACACACCCCCAAGCCTCCTTCTGGTGTTACGGGAGGCTGAGTAGCAGCATGGTAAAGCCCTACTCACAGCAGACTGCGCTCAGTCAAACAGGAGGCAGTCACAGCACAGGACGTCTGGCAAGCAGAGGTGGGCTTCAGTTTCTGCACTGCTGCATATTGCCAAAATAATTCAAAATTTTCACCTATTTACTACCGTTTCTGTTTATATAAATATATATCTAAACCACAGTACAATTCGAAAGCAGAGTCAGCCAGTCCCTGGAGCTATTGGGATCGAAGTATGACATCACTCCACTGAGCATGGAGTTTGAACCAGCAACAATCGGATTATGGCTCCAGCAACCTAACCCTCAAGAGCTACTGAAACAGGTTTTTTGATCATTACAACCAGAAGCTCCATCTCCTCCTATAATACACCTGAGCTACTTCAGAACTTCGCGGTGCAATCTTGCGATGAGAATTAATGCGCAGGGCCTTATGGGTAATTCTGGCGACGAATGATTCAGAGTGGGCTTTCGACAACAGGGAGGGGGGCCCTCTAAATCTCAGGGCAAGAACATCAGCGGCACCATCTGTGGAGAAACACTTCACTGAGGGAGCCGGCAAGTCAACCAGATCAGACGAGTAAACAAGTAAACCGCATTCAGGAAAGATCAAACTGCCAAAAGAGTCACATATAAAGGGATAATAGTCCCGGCCTGGTCAAAGCAGAGCGATGAAAACATTATCGGCTAAGTCTGTCAGAAAATGAATTACTCTAAATAAAATGTCTTCCTGGAGCTAACAAAAAAAAAAAACAAGAAGACTTCCTATATGACTTAAATGTATTTATTGTTGTGAAAGGAGTCAGGAGGACAGAGGCCCACAAGCCACAGGAAGGGGGAAATGAGGAATTTATTTGGGTATGAAATTTACGAACCAAAAGTTAGGTAAGACAGGAGTGAAGAGGTGCTTGGACACGAGCATAGGAGATGTGGTGAGATGTCAGCTGACAGGACAGAGAGACAGAGGAATTTTTATATTACAAAAAAAATTGCTTACCGGGGGTGTCCACATCCTCCTTACAGCTCATCAACTTACAGCTATAATTTAATATTCTTAATTTATGGTATGGCAACAATACCAAGTACTGTACCTATCAATCGCTAGAGTTTAAGGAGTGGGTTCATATTGGATTAGGCCAAGGTATTGAGTTTTTTTTTAATTCTAGGGAAATAAAATGATGAAGGTAAATGTCTAAAAGTACAGCTGTAGGAATTCCCTGTGGCAGCAGGGATACATCTTCCCTGTAACACCTGTCCTGTAATACAAGTTTCAATTTCGAGTCCTAATAAATTGAAAAAGCCACGTCGAAAATTAACGGCTGACAGAAAATGGTTGGTATCAATTGGGATTCGACTTTCCGTTTAATGGAAGCACCTGAAAGCAAACTGAAGGTCTCTCAGAGAAATCTCCAGCCATAGAGTATGATGGATGGTGATTTCCTTGGTCCCACCTAACTGCCCCCCCACTTGTCTAGTCCACAAACATGTCCTACTGGAGGAATTTCAATTCAGCTCACAAGCCGGGCCGCTGGTGATTTCATTAAACTCCCGTGTTGGAGTGGAGAAGTAAAGTTGGATCCATATTTCATTATTTCTTCACTGTCTCCTCTGACTGCAGAAATGAGACCTCCAGCATTCAGGCTCACGGCTCTGAGTTTAAGCCCTGACCACCTAAAGCGCTTCCTGCCCTTCTGAGAGGATGAGTGAGATGCCCAATGATTGCTATCTGTTTCTGCCTCATCCAGAACTTGTACGGCCATTTTTTTCTTGTGATAAATGGCACGCTGCTGTGAATTGACTAGAAAATATCAAAAAATAAGATATAATGAGGATAAGAGATCTGGCATCGTGGATGCAAATAATTAACTGAAAACATCGTTTTGAGTAGAACCAATCGTTACGCCTGACCGTGAGGTCACGGTTGCTGCCTTTTTGTTTTTTTAAATATATTTTACATGAAATGTTGTTCAAAGCTCATGTTCATTACTGTCACAAGGCTGACATCTTTTCAGCTGCTGTATATGGCTGAATGCAATCCATCTGGCACATTGTCAGCTATATTTGCCGACCAAGGTTTTACTGTATGGGAACATCGCTGAAGATGAAAGGACCTTTTGTTGCCAAAAATAAGGGCTCAGCTCCCACAGTATGCACAAACCTCGAACACCGAAAAAGACATTCGGACTCCAGAACCATTAACCCTGAAATTACCACAAAGGGCGCTGGTCATTTGAGAAGAACCTTTCTAACTGTAGAATGACATGTACAGGTAATGTCTCTAGAAATTCATACGCAATACTCACAAAATAAATTAGATATGATATGAAAGAGGATTAACTGTAGGATAAGTGGTGATGCTTCTGAAGAATCGCTTGGTCACCCCACCCTCCTGGACACTCACATAGAGCACGTTGACATAATCGTCATCCGACAGGGTCTCCAGCATCTCGTTGACTGAGGTCCGGATCAGTTTCAGGGTCAGACCGGAGACGCTTCCGCTACTGTGAAGGATGATGAGAAAAACCATGGAACACATACTGTATACTGGCTGAGAGCTATTCAAGTTGTCCAACCGGGGGGGGGGGGGGGATACTAGGTAAGTGGAGGATCTGAAGTCACGCCCCTGGGACAGACTGGGCTGATTTGTTTTGGGATGAACGCCTTTATAAAAAATTAAATTAAAATTAAAGACCGAGTCCTTGGTAGGTGACGTTTGGGGGGGCACAACGACTCATTTGGGGCAAGGCCTACGAATGCCCCCTGCCATGACCCCGGCCCTGCCCCCCCACACACATTCATGCGTCGAACAAGCTGCTATTCAGAACAGGACCGCCGTCACTTGGTAAGTCTGCCTATTAGTGTTCAGACTCTGTCAGGCCAATTACAGCAGGATGTTCTTCAAATCCAGTGCTGATCATCACGAGGAAATCAGAACAACGAGGCACTTTCACCGTCACACATCCAGGCCCAGCACGGCCCCCAGAGCTCACGATGCCTGAGCGCAGATTCGCCCATTAGCCAGCGGCTAACCGCAAGCCGTCGACGGAAGGTGGCGTCGCGCCTGATCTGACTGGCAGGGAAGGAGAGACAAGGGGGTCTTGAAATTGTCACACATTCAGGGAACAGTCCTCTCCTTTCATAAGATCGACCAAGACAATACACTCACTCATATTCGCCATTTCCAGACAAATGCAATGTTCCTTGCTGCTAAGCTAATTAGCTGTCACGCACAAGAGATGGTTATTCTCGTGTGTAATGTGTATATGTCTGCATGCACGTATACTGAGACAGGGTTATACGATGTCATGTTTCTTCTTGCATTTGAGTTTAACAGCCCATCCTCACAGCCTACCGTTGGTCCGAAAGGCATCACGTTAAACATAACAGATGTTTCGTTTTCATCGCACCAAAATTGGCTAACCCGGAGTCTGAAGGCTGTCCTCTGCACCACAGACGGTGAATGAGAGGCCAGCCATAAGCAGCTCCTCACTGTTTAACGGAGGCTCTGACATCCAGCAGGGAAGCCGCTTCTGCGGGCTGCATTGTTTATTTAATACTGCAGAACTTAGTGGCATTCTGCTTATTTTTAAATTCCTTTTAATCGACACATGCCCCGTTTTTGAAGGCAGCAAAACCCGCCCGCACGTCCATCCACCCAGAAACCTTCTCCTCCACACCTACAGGAGGAACAGTGATGCAAAGGAGATCCCCGTCCCCCTCCTGAACACTTCCTGAACACAGCGAACCGACTGGGCCCCAAGGCTGCTGTTCTGGCAATAGCAATGACCTGATATAATCACATTGTCAATTATTTTTAGGTATTCTTCATAAAATTATGATTTCGATGCGTTTTGTGTTTGCCCTGCTGATCTTGAGCAAAGTGTCCTTCTCATTAGCAAGCGGTCCTAATCTCAGCTCACTAAATCACTGGATAAAAAAGGAGTCTTTTAAATATCTTTAGCACTTAGCACTTAAATTTCAATAACATTATTCTGTTAGATCATGTTGAAATACGGCGGGTATTCAATTTACGCCTGAGCTGTGTTCTGGGAAATGTGGGTCTTTTTCAAATTTTAAATGGAATTCTTCACCTCAGTGAAACACAATACAAATTTTAAAAGCGTAACAATGCAATTCATGTGACCACTGGAAAATATACTGGAGGCGTTATTTTGACATCACATTAAACGAGAACCCACTGTTCATTTGGTGTGAAAGCCGGTCGTATTCTCCTGCGTTTTTTGGCAGGAAACAGAGCCACTCACGCGTCCACGAGGATCACCATGTCCTTTGGAGATGCAGCCCCCTGGATGTACCTGCAAACAAGACATTTCATCATTAATGGACTTACATCTCACATTCATCTACACCCTGGGTGGGACGCACTCCCACACACTACTGGCTATTTAGAGACACAATCTAGCTAGTAACTGCAGGTCTTCAGACCATGTTCCGATAGAGCGAAAGCACACGTTACACACACAGGACAGGGGTATGAACCCCCAACACTGCACATGTGATGCAACAGTGCTACCCAACATACAATTATAGATTACAGTTATATTTTACATACGCTATCCATGTTCAGCTCCGTACACCATCCAGTATATTGCAAGTAAATCAGCTCCTTATTGTTAAACACAACCCCACTGAAAGCATTTTCGAGCAAGATCGGGCGACATCTTCTGATGGTATAGAAACCTGAAAGACCGACTACAATTCGGTAAAGCATTTCCAAGCACTCGCACCGCGGTCTTACCACGGTCGTCGGCGGACGTCGTACAGGTCGATCTTCTTCCTCGAGTCCGTCCACGGAGAGGCTGCGATTGAAGCATACGCGTTGTCACGCTTCCGCGGTAACGATGGTCGGGGCTCATTACGGTCAAAAAGGAGAATCGTAATGCGTTATTTATGAAAAAAGGGATAACAGGGATGTTCTAACAGGTTTAACCAGGATCATTTTAACTGTACAAACCTGCCTCCATAATTTTATTAGGGAATTTCATTAAGGTAATCCACATGCAGGGGTCTGATTGTGTATAGCCCATGAGGAATCTCGCCCTGTTAAGTTACGGCTTATGGCCTGCTGGATAATTAGCCCTGGTTCTTAGCGGGTTTGTGGCGTCACCAAGGGAAAGGCAATCGGTTCCTGCGGTGCCCTCCCGACAGGCCGTGAGACCCGCGGCTCCGAAGTGTCCTCTGCCTGTCAGGTGACATACAGAGTGGCAGGGGGGTGACATCGCCCCCTTCCCTCCGCTCCCCTCCCCTCCAGCTTCCGGAAAGGTCAACCGTTATCGCTGTTGCTACATAATCAATAGCCATGTTGGCACAGCGGTTAGCGGTACGCCAGCCCTGTGTGAAGCAGTGTTCCTCACTGGGGTAGCGGGGGTG
>JAODLC010000001.1:5769554-5786470 GCA_026781145.1 Hippopotamyrus pictus
TATGCTCAACTGGTTGGTTGAAACTAAATCACGGTCTGGATTTGTACTTTCTGGACCTGAAATTTCCACCTCTGATTGGCTGATAAATATCTGGGTTAACTAATAAGCAAGATGGCGACTGCAGTATGTCTGAATGCATGCATACGGTTATGCATACACACAGTACTCAATACATTAACAGCTGAGGAGTATAAGTTTCAGTACCTACTGTGTGAGGATGCGATTTCTGACACAACCTGTGACTTGGCGCTACCCTAGCTGTCCATCACAAATGCCCGCCCCTTTATGTCCGACACTGTGTTGGAACCCCTTACCAGGAGTTCCAAGATACGACGCCAGTAGCAAATATCTCCAAAATTCGCATTCACCTTTAAGCCATTTTCTGCGCCAGGATGTATATTGTGAAATAAATATGCTAAAGAGCGGTACAACAGCGACACGGCTTCCACAAGACGCCGGTTCCTTTAGAAACCCAGAACAGCAGCAGCTCCCCCATCCATCACCGATCGCTCCGTCATTTAATTTCCCGAGGGGCCACACCACGTTTACATATCAACGGCCTGGCGAATAATCAATCGTTATTTCCGGCAGACGAATCCCGGGCCACGCTCGTTAGCTCTAACGGGACGGCCTGGGGTCCTGACGGATATACCCAGCTCCGCTCCTGCCTGGATATTGCCGGACCACGCTCCGGATTGTGGATTCGCTCCATTCTGTGCCAATGGAGACGGAGGAGGCGTCGGTTTATCACACATCCCTTAAATCCGGGCCAGGACTATTCATCTAGCGGGGCGCCATCCAGTTGTTTTGCGGCTGTGCTTCGGTGCGTCGTACCATGAAATTGCTAATGGCCGCTCCTCCCAGCGATTGACGGCGGTGGTGCGACGGGAGAGAGACGGATGCCCCAGTGCCCATCGATCACACACCTGCGTGCCCCGTCTGTGAGCCGGCTATCGATTCACAGCGCTGGCGTCTCCACTCCCCCCTTGGCGAGGTGCTGGCTGCTCTGCCGGCCTGGACCCACCACGGAGCTCTGCACATGTTCTCCTAGAACATTCCACCTGAGCCCTACGTGTGATTGTCATGTTACATTTGGCAAACAGTCAAAGACCGGCCCTAATGGTACTCTGCCTGTACCCAGATAAAGATAAACATATAGATACCAAAGAGGCGGAGCTTGGTTCAGTCTCACACCCCCAAAGCTGTATGTGTGCCCTGTGATTGGCTGTCATTCCACCCAGGGTGTCCCCAGCCTCATAGCCTCTGCTTCCTGGGACAGACTCCATGTGACCCTGGAGGAAAACGGTCCAATATCAGGACCAAAGTAATAATAATAAAACAACAGGGATCCAGTAACACTAACAGAGGCAGCAGTGGTTAAGAATACAAAGTCTCTCTGTACCCTTCAGGAGGGACAAAACCTCAGTTAACAATATTACTGCAGAAATGTGTAAAATAGTTTCCGCTGCTGTGACAATATTTGCTGCGGAACCAGACAATGGCTTCTAGGACACAAAGCACATTAAGGAAAGTGCTGTTGACAAACGCAGAGACGGCCCCTCCCTCCCCGCACCTCCCCCCTCCAGAAACCGGCAGCTGCACAAATCCGTGGCTTAGTTAGGGGGTAACACGTAATTAACTGGATTTTCACAAGCTGGAATTGATTTCGGTGCCCAACCCCACCCCGTTCAATAAGTGACAGGCGTAAATTGACACAGTAGACTCTCCTGCTGGCTTGCTGTAAATGGAATCTATATGGTATAATCCATGTAATCTATAGAGTTCATCCACAAACCAGAGAGTTCTTTCAGTGACAGAAATCACACTCCTAAAGGCAAAAACTGAGTTCAGCATTTACATACGGACAATGATGGTGCTGACTGTTCTTCCAGTAACCTACAAACACGAAATCACAATCCTTCTTTTCGTTATCCTCACCGATTTTTCCATTCTTCCCCCACCAATTCTGAACAGAGGCATAATTTAATCAGGGAAATCCCAGCTGCAGGCTTTTCTCATTGTTAAAAGAAACAAACAAAAAAAAAAAAATCAAAAAACCAGTACAGATGCAGCACCGCTGGGGGCTCGGCCCCCTAAAAACAGGCAAGCGGATGGAAAATACCAGAAGGCCTGATTGTAAACTCTGACACCACCTATTTCTTCAGGCGTGAGAGAGGGAGGGAGGGAGGGAGAGGAGGAGAAAGGGAGGGAGACAGAAAGAAACAATAAGTAAGTTAAAGTGTGAGCCAAATGTGTGGGAAATAACACCAGACCCTGTACTAGACCTCAATTTTCTGACTGACAGACGGATTTTCTTATTTTTGAGTCCCTCCACAGGGTACAGGCCCCAGAAAGGCAATTTGTCTGCCAATCATCACACTTTTCATAACAACGCCAGAACACGAAAGCTTCGATCAGACACTTCAGCTTGGAAAGTCCAGCTCTTTCGCCAGCCCTGGTGTTCCTGCTCCCCTCTCTGCCCTTATTGCTGCAGTATTCAGCCTCCAAATTTCCCCTCATGAGGCCGAAGGGAACCAGTGGGACCAAGGTGGTCTGGAACTATCCTGGCTGTGTAAGAGACAGAAGTGGCACGATTAAAGATTAAACGTTTTTTTTTTTTAACTGCGGAGCACATTAGCAAGATCACCCAGGTCGGCCTGGACCGCCCCAGGATATCGAAATCACGCACCTATACATACCTGAGCAAAACGCTAAATTACTTATAAATGATATTGGTGGTCAATATAAGCAGTTAAAGCACACTACTGCACATGGATAGCAATACATAGCAAGGCTGAAGTCAAGAGAAGCGATTTACCAGTACAATAAAACTATAACATTAACGAATCTCTTATGGCCAAAGAGCCAGCTGTCACCTCTGTACAGAGATCCATACTTCGACATAAAAGGAGGTACAGAAATGAACCCAGGACCACCCACTAGTTTTCCTGCTGTCTGCTTCAGTGTTCACCGGTCACCCACCGTGGTGCTGATCAATCAAATCGACTAAAAACGTTTAAGATTTTAATTGAAATCGTGCAACACAAAAAAGTCTGACTTGCGTTGTCCAACCATTTTAAAGTAATTGTTGTGACCTAAAATTGCTCTCTATTAATTTATTTTCAGTATCACTGATTATATGCTGGTGGCCCTCGAATAATTATTCAAAGGACTCATGTTAAGATTTTAGTAAGTGCAGTAACATTTAATCTGAACTACTTTTTTAAGTTGGTTGAGGCAATTAAAAGCCTCCAAGTAATTCTATTACATTATTTGAGCCGTGCAATGCATTCAATTAACATCTCAATCACGCCTAATTAAGAGCTCAGCCGGACTAAACACTAGAACACAGGGTGCATGTCGTGAGTACAGATATGGGCTCACGTACGTCATTACATCACACACTTTAAAGTGTGTCTCTTTAAGCGAGCACATTGCCCCCCAAGGGGAATCAGAGAGGGCAGAGGTAAAACATAGCTCTTATAATTTCCTGGGTAGACCCATGGGATTCTGGGGAGGGGGGAAAGGGGCTGATATTATTCCCACCCTTGGGATCTTCCTGGAAGGCAAACATAGAGACTCACATAAGAAGTTCTGCTCTCTAACTTGAGTGAGTCATGCCATCAGAGCTGGGCTACCTAACACAAAAAAAACAAACTCCTCTATACCTGGTAAAGTCGGTAGCGGGGGTAGGGAGCCTCAGTCTTGCCCCTCCCACTAATCATCCTTGCATTTCTTGTTAAATGATCCCGATTTTTATTATCATTTTAACGGAAGAATATTCTGGGTGGAGTAAAGTTTGGAGACCAACTGAGCCGATTCCACACTCTGGCAACCCCCAGCTCCTACCTGACAAACAATGGGGACCGAACAGATTTCCCCCCCACGGTGACGCCCCTCTCTGTCACTGATGCCCCGTCCTTGATTCCACATCCAGGTGTTGCAGCTTGAGGTTGCAACCTCCAAAATGAGGCGTTTTGCTAAACCTGGTCTTCCACAACTCGGATAACATCCCACCTCGAATCTGAACAGGAGAAGGTCCGGGCTTTGCCGACAGAACAACAAATCTCATTTTAATCACCGTCGTGGATTCGAGGAGGACATTCACGTTACTACCGCCTTCATAATCCCTTAAGAAGCTGCTGAATTACAGTTAAGCGAAGACACGCTAAAGGCGGACATGCTCCTGAATAGGAGGCCTCACATAACGAATTACATGATCTAAGCTAATTAGGACCGATTTAGACGAGGGAGGCCGGAAATTCAGTCACCACTCCTGTTTCTGCCACATTTATCCTATTAATCCGGTTTATTGTGGAAGGCATCCCAGGGCAATAAGACGCAAGGACGCTTCTCCAGACGAGATCCGATAATTAGGTTACCCCCTTCAAGACACGCGGCGGGCCAAGGCTGCGGAGTTCGGTTTCCATGGCAACGGGGACGGCGATCGAGTTTACGGACCGCGCTGAGGCTGCAGGCGGGAATGATGAAGACGCACCTCGCGAAGGAGTGAGGGGAGGGGAATCAAGGCCGACTGCAGAGCCCCACCCACAAATATTTCTAGACGGAACACCATCACGGTATCCGTGGCATCGTGGGATTGAAATTCCTTAAAAATAATAAAAACCTAATAGAATGTATTTCTGTTTCGTTTATCTAGCAGATGCTTCCGTCCAGAGTGAGAACACACATTAAAACTTACAAAAACACATTAGCTAAGGTGCAGATGTATCGAACGTTTCATAAAGCATGCCAAACGTGCACCAGGTGTAAGAATTCATTTTCTGCTTTTATGGTTTTTGAGGAACATATCTGGCCTGATGGTCTATAGACAGGAGTATCTCTGTTTTCAAGCCGTCGGCTCTGCTGACAGAAAGCAGGAGCCTTCGCCTCATTACTGCACCGTCTGGAACAGGACGACCCGGGTACCCTGTCAATCACTGACCTGTAAAGACTATAGGATTATGTAATCGCTCTCCTGGGACAGACACAGAGGAACAACCCTCCACCCCCCACAGCCATTACCACCACATCTGGCTCCACCCCCCTACTCAAGACACTCATATTCGATACAAGGATGACAGATTTTCCCATCAGCCCCTGCTACGCTGTTCTGCATTCCAGTCCTTAGGAACCTGCAAAGGTCTGCTGTTTTAAGAGGAAGAGCGTTTATAAAGGTGCCCAGACGTGGACGCCATTTCCCAGGACACTGGCTAGACCACCTTCTTTAAAGGCTTCAGGACGTCGTCAAGCTTTTTTCCCCCAGTTCTGCCAGCACTGGCTCTTCTGTTTCCCCCAGCTCCATCTGGAATCACCAGAAGGCACATTTCAACAACTTTCTCGTTAAAATGTGCTGCACTAAATAAAATTAGCATGTCTGATTGGTCGTCTGGTTGATCTCACCAGTATTAGAAACAGAGGGTGAAAAACGGGGGGGGCGGGGAAAGTTACAGTTTCCAGTCTCAAGTTTTTCTTTTTAATCAGGGGCAGGAATAAAATGCCTAAAAGTAATTTGCCATGGTGACGATTAAATGGCGTCTCTGGGCAGCATAACTGCTATATTAAGTCAGCTAGTCTTTTGGGCCGTAAACCTTACTGTTAAATGCAACCTTTGCACACGTCCATTCACAGCACGTGCTAAACCTCCCGCCAGTTTACGTGACGTGGGGCTCTCCCACCCCGTTTCCCCTTACTGGGGGGGATTTTTGCCAGGAATGATCTGCTGCTGTGTTTCAACCCCTTTGCTTAGTGACGTTCTCCAAGGGATCGCCCTGTGCTTCGTGACGCCTCGTCAAATCTACCAGCATGACTCACAATGACTGGCGTGAGAAAGAGCGCAACGGAACGCCGTAAAACAAGTAATTATAAGCGAGGCGAACCGGTGGCGGCCCGACACGGCGTGCTTGGCCCGCCATTGATGGCGGAGAGGTAATTATCCCAGTCGGTCTGGTGGCGACTCGTTCTCTCTCCCCCATGAGTCAGGTCGAGCGAAAGGCTGTCCTGGGCCCGGGCGCGCCGGCGGTTGCCGTGCGGAGGTCCGGAGCAGCGAGGGCGCGACACCGTCAAGCTGTCACTTTTCAGAGCGATGTGGTCCAGCCGGACCAGCACAGGAGAAGGTGGACGGGGAGCAAAGAAGACAGGGACGTCCAACAGAAACCACCCCTGAGGAGAAGTAGGGCTGTAGTGAGTGACAGGGGAGGGGCACTCAGGGGACCAATGAGCTTTTCGCTGGTGCCTGTCCCCGCCCCTTTATGCACCCCTGTTGAGACCGCCAGTCAGCAACGTATCGTCAACGTCAGAGCGGTAAGTGAAACGAATACATTTTGTTTTATAAAATTCAATGCATGCCATCGGCTGGTGTTACTGACGCTTAGACGTCTGTAATCTCTCATGGCTGATAGCTGCTCCGATCGCCATCAAACGTGTCAGCGGTATCAAAACAATCCTCCTCGGCGCCGAAGGCGACCACCTGCGGTCTTAAATTAAACACGGCCACGTGTGGCAGCCATCTCCGGCGCTGGCGTCCCGCATGGTGTGACGAGTCTGGGGGGGGGGGGAATGTAGGGTGTGAGAGAGCATAAAGGACAGGAGGGAGGAGGGGGGTGTTGGGGGAGGAGCTACATTTAGGCGCCCCGTCTGCCAGATCTCCGCCGTCTGTCCCCTTGCTGCTTAACACCTTATCATTCGGTGTGTTGAGCGCGGCGAACAATAGGAGCGCGTTGGACGTGTGTGCCGTTACGCAATAGCAGCGGTGCCCCGCGACCCGTTTCATAACGAAGGCATCAGGACTGATGGGAAAAGAAGCTTCCGGAACACCAGGTTGCAAAAGTAACATTTGTTGTGTGATTGTATTACGATTCCGTGCTGAACAAACATAATAATAATTAAGCAAAGGCTGATGCAGAAGCGGCTATTTCCAAAGGATTTTTATTGGGCCATTCTAACTGGCCATTATTCATCCATGACCAGTCAAAATCTAAAAGTGGACACAGAAAATGGACGGTTGTAAGTGTGACATCTCAAATACCCTCTCAATAGCAACCAGTGGCAGTGAAATGAGCAGAACCAATCAGATAACCATGAATAAGGGGCGTGACCTTACTGAGTTATGACCAATAAACAAACACCACTTAATTAATGGGACCAGTCCCTGTCCTCCTGGTCCTCCAGTTCAGGTACCTCACCCACACATGCTAAAAGACAGCCCGTCCCGGGGCTGGGTTCACAAGTTTCTCATGCCCCATGACAATAATACAGCTTTCTAGAACATTCAGTGGCAGCTGCCATATTAGAGACAGAGCATAGGACATCCATGTTGGAATTAGGGGCCCACAGTGAACAGATGTAAAATGTCTTTTCTAGTACACTCTCTTTGGTACAACTCATGTTAAAGGCTTTAGTGGGAAGATAAGACTGTGTGCAACACATCCTTTTATATACAACACAGCATATAAATATAGACACCGGGAAATTTATTACACGTGAACTTCTAAAGAAACCCAGTCCTACACACATGTGGATGTAATATTAATGCAGCAACATAAAACGGCCAAGAACGCTCAGCATGGCAAACCTGTAACGTGACGCAGAAACCGGCAACTGCCACTCTTTCAAAAGCAGCGAAGTTAAATCATACATACGCGCGATATTAAAACAGCAGGACACGATATACAGCTTAATATTAGTCAGGAGGGGCGCGCCCATTAAAGTTTAAAATTTGTGATTTTACGCTATAACAGCCCTTAACATAAATTTCCATTATAGATTTTCTTTAAAGTAAATCTCCGTGTCGCTTCCCGCAGTAAAATAAAATGAGCGGATTATTCCGCTGTGTCTTCGCGCGGCGCGGGGCGACCCCGAGCCCGTGTGTTTCAGCGCCCGCTGCGCACGTGTCTTTCCCCACCTGCGGTCCCGATATGCGGCATCGGCACCTGGATCCTGAGATCGAACCAGATCAGACCGTCTCCTGTGCAAATGACAGCCATCTTGAGGAACATAGCGCGGGAGATTAAATGGCCTTTGGTATAATTCGAACCGGGGACAGTTTACATTAGTTCGGGACACGGGCTTCCCTGTAAAACAGATGAAACAGAAATACTAATTACCTTATTTGCTCAATGATAGTGTGACCAGATATATATTAATACGCTTCCATTGACACAATAATGGCACGATTCATTTGGCAATATTTCTACCGCAAGCCAACCGTTATATATTGAGCGTTGCTTGGGATTTCAATGTTGAAAACATGCTATGAAATGAGGAAAATATGCTGTCTCAGTATTTAACTATGACTGATTGCTAAGGGCCATGAAACTGCTTCTGTTCATCATCAGTCAATAGGAGTTGCACACATATTTTTGGATGCTCATGTCCCATTTAATAACCAGAATGACATTCATAAATGCACAGCTCACATTTGCATTGCATTTGCGATGCTTTGATCTAAAGCGGCATCGCGAACATGCAGCCCGCAGGCAACGAGGAATAAGTGAAGGTCCAGTTACAAGCGTAGCTTTTCTGTGTCCCAATGTGTTCTGCATGAACCCCTCCCCCAGTCCCATCCCACAGGCGTGTGTCCCACATTCAGTCATCTTTTCACCCAAGACGTCAACACGCTGTACGACCCAAACTGCACTGAAACTGAAAGGCCAAAGCAAACTCCTGATGAAAGCGCCACCTGTAGGATTATTGTGCGTAGGAGGCTGAACACTTTGAAATAGCAGCCTTAAAGGTAAACGATAACAATACTTCCAGAAATAACCAGTCCGTTTTGCAGTATTTATTGTGGAAGGAGACATGAAATCAATCACATCAAAGACAGAAATAATCAAATCAAAGATAGCAATAATAATAAGGCCCAAAATTAAAGCCTCCAAACATAATTATCAGCCCCCATTTCTCTCCACAAGTCATAACTCACTTTCAGTGTCGGGCTCGATCCCAGAAACGGCATGAGACACTCAAAATGGGATGCCAGTCCGTCACAGTGCCCCCACATGGACACACCACACACTGCAGGCAATTTAAAGACACCAATATACCCGACACACTTGTGAAGGGGAAACCCATATGAACACTCAAATTCCACACTCGAACCCAAGGCCGGATGCGTGAGACCCCACCCTCTTTCCTTCCGGAATGAGCACAGACAGCCGCAAACACAGATGACGGCGTACTCACAGCCTTCGTAGATGTCGGTGGGAATGTGGACGGCCGTGAAATTGTAGGAGATGAGTCGCTTGAACGAGGCATCCTCCTTGAAGTCTGGCCTCAGCCTGTTCTTTGATGTGTAGGTGTCGTTTTCCAGCTGTGGGTCGAACAGAGGAAAAGCCGTCAGGAAGCAGGCAGGGGAGCGGCAAGGGGGCGTGGCCTCACACCCCAGGACCTGGGATCCCCAAAATCCTCTGATCAGACATTGACATCAGCCATAAACCGGCGCGAATTCTGACGATCTTTGGATTAAAGAAGGGGTGATCAACCGCCTGTCCCGAGTTTTGGGGAGGGGTTGTTAAATTTCCAAAAAGAAACCACATATTTTCAGTCCACCCCATTTTAAGGACCTCTGACGTTCACGCATTTGGAGTGCATCTGAAGAAAGAGGAGCTAGCAACAGGAAGTAGAAGTTAGCAGAAAAAGTTAATGAGCAGTCAGCAAACAAGGCTGATGGTATTTTTCTATTACTTGCGTGTAATCTTAGCAATAGTGGTTAGCAAAAGGCAGCTAAAACGTTAGCAAACAAAATAAGATACTGCTGATATTTTCATATTAACTGGGTGTAATGGTGTGTGACTGTGCCCTGTGATGGGTTGGTGCCCCATCCTGGGTTGTTCCCTGCCTTCTGCCTGTAGCCTCCAGGATAGGCTATGGACCCCCAGCAACCCTGAATAGGATAAGTGGTTTCAGGAAATGGATGCATAGATGGATTGTGTGCAATCCTAGCAGCAGTGGCTAGCAAAACAGTTAGCAAGTAGTTAGCAAACAAGCTATGATGTCGACAATGTTAACAATATTTTTGTATTCATTGTGTGTCGTCCTCCATTCCATGAAATTTTTGCACAATGCATGCCGGTCCACTGTCATCAAAAGGTTGGGACCCCCTAAATTAAAGTGTCGAGTAATAAAACATAACATCAGTGAAGCTGACATAGAGAACTGGCATATTAAGAGGCAGAGCTCAGGAAGCCCTTTAAATTACTAATACCAATATTCATTGCATATTTTATGAAGACCTCGTTACTTAACGGGAATGACATTTAATGAACATTTCCAGCAGAGTCGCACATTAGCATAGAGATGAGGCGCCCGTCCTGTGTGGTTTTCGTCCGGCGTAACGTGCGCTGTGATTTATTTACTTGGATCCCTTTCGCTGTTTTTATAAATCGCTTGAAGAGTGTTAGAGCCGGACGGGGTGACATGAGGTTACTGGGAGCGAAGGCGATAATGAAAAACCCAGAGCTGCCAAGAGGACAGGGGAAGAAAAGAGAGAGAGACGGAGGTCCAGAGATTGAAATACACGACTCAAACAAGACCGAAGATCTCTCGCGATATGGAAAAGCCACCTAGCACAGGATCAGGAGGATTTGCATTATACTGCACACGGCAGGAGGTTCAGGACGAAATGAAATAAATAAAATCTTAACGGAAGAAAGTTGCAAGAGGAATAAAACTGAGACGTTAGTTTGGACTCACGGCCGAAACCAGCCCGTTTTCTCCCCGAGCGACTGGGTTTAAATTCTGCCCGAACTGAAAGCGCAGAAACCACAAACTGTGAAGCATCCCCCGCTGGCTGGCGAGACCGCCACTGACTTTCCGGAAGCCTCCATCAGGAGAGCCCAGGGAACGTGAGGAAATGCCGGCGGCGCCTATTTTGTGGCAGGAAGCCTGAGGATTTGACAGGGAGGCCGGGGGCGGGGGCGGGGGCGGGGGCACCCTTCCAATCACAGATGATGTATGCAGGTCACCGAGGATACGATTTTGAGCGGCGAAGAGGTGAGTGTTCCAATCACCCCGAACGAGCCAATCGCATCCAGCGCTACATAGGTGCCGGACATGGTAATCAGTACTTGCAAGAAAAACACACAAAAGAACAAGACAGCCTCCCGTGGGATGGCAAACAAGAAACTTAATTTCAGTGTCTTCCGCTCCATCGAGTACAAATGTTTCCTCCAATTCCTAACAACGGCTCACGGAAGGCATGCAAAACTCATTTCCAGAATGTTTTCGGGCCACCATACAAGACCATCTGTCAACAGATACTGATTAATTCAGGTTAACGCTGGCATTTTAATCAAAATCCAACAGTAAAGAAACAGCTATATGCCGAAAACAATGCTCCGATCTCCCTACCTAAGCTCTGAACATACTTTTATATCAGTTATGTGCAATTTATTTTTGGCCACACCCACTCACCGTCACATGACACCGGGAGGTTGTAGGCAAGGGGGGCAGGCTCAGCAGGCAACTGACCGGGAAGCAAGAGCAGGCTGAGAGCTGGTTCATAATTAGAAATGTAGTGTCCAAATCCAAAAGTGGAGCCTAAGGTTGACGCTTTGCTCTCTCTCATCCAAAAACGTAAGACAAAAGAAAAGAAGCGGCGACAAAAGAAATATGCAAATCCATTCGCTTAACTTAAAACTGTTTAGTAAATCGAATAACACTACAATACACAAAGTTTTCCGTATAGCAAAAGAAATACTTTGAAAATCAAAAAAAGGCAGAAATCCTTCCAAATCAAGAGAGACAGAGGTCAAAAAAACGTGCAGCTCCGTCCTTCCCTAACTAATTCCGTAATGACCTCTACTCTCACGTGACACCATTAAAGGTACAAACTTTAACTGAATAATCTGATATTACTGTAAATAATAATCACAAAATAATCTCCATCAGCAACATAAAACCCATTACATTTTCAATCCATAAACACAAATTAATATCCAACTCAAACTATCAAAAATACAGTTTTAGGCTCCTACAAGCATTGTACTAACAATAAAATGAGGGGAACCATGCTCACCCCTTTGAGCAAAGAGACTGCCTAGCAAAGCAGAACAGAACAGAAAAGAACAGATTTCACTAATCACAGACTGAAAAGTCACAAGTCTGCAGCTGCGGGGGTCTGTTTCCGACAGTCAGTCTTACACACTCCAAGTGTTCAGAATTGGACACAGGTGGTTGTCTTAACTCAATGAGAGGACATGGACCCTCACCAGAAAATTCTCCACTGACAAAAGACCTATCTGGTGATCATGGGCACAATGTATGACATGACGTCTTGGCAGGAACCGATTAGAGCCTCGAAAATAAGTGTGATGTGTGGGCCTGCGACTTCCCATCCCGACGGTCTGGGGGGGGTATGCACATTATTCTGAGCACATTTCCCGTGGTTTTATAATGTTCTGTTTTCAAATAATTATTTGGCAACACTCCTCTCCAGAGGAAACGTAAAGAATTGCAAATAGGAATATTATACATAGTCTCGAATTTTCTGATGTAGTGGCTTGAAATATAGAGCTGTAATGCGGCTTCAATGAGCAACAATAGCAAATACAACGGCTTTCAATTCTCTAATCAGGCTAAGTTAAGGTAGACTTTATTGATCCCAGGAGGAAATTCTGAGAAAGTTTAATTATAATTTGTTATAAAGATACAACATGAAGGTATGAACATTTACACAAGTGTAAAAAAAGGGGGGGGGGGGGGGCTGATACTCACATTATCCTTTGCATTGTAATAAACTATGTCTTCAACCTGAAAGAGGAGAGAATAGCAATCAGTGCAAGAAAAATGTAATTAACATCATGATATCTGGCTCCCCCCCAACCGACACCTCATGCTATTAAAACAAAGTGCAAGGGGGTATAGATTTGGTACGGTGCGTTTTCACTGGCATAAAGGAAGAAAGACGTACCTGACCCGTACCACAAACTGGGACTAGTTACGGCTCGGATCCAGCTCGCTTTGGTTTTCCACTGCAGAAGGGTCGGCTTGGTAAAGACGTTGATGGATTGGAAAGTGACAGTGACGTAAACCCAAAGAGATGCTTGTTTTCGGTTCACACGGTGTAAACAGCTGTGCTTGAATTCAGGGGCTGCATCCTTCGACGGATGCGCTCCATGAAGGCCTAACCTATGCAGGCTGCGTTCTTCGAAGGTCCGACAGAAAGCCCTGTCAAATGGGATGGTCCGGCCTACGGATACTTTCTTATTTGTGTCACCAGCTGTTCCTGCCCTCACCCTTGAGTCACGAAGCCCCGTTCCTCTCGCCTAGCTGGGACACACCACTTTACCTCTGAGCAAAGAATCTTGGGATATGTTGGGCTGCGATTCAGCAAAAGCAGGATGCATTGCTAGACCACATTTGAAGGAGCCTTTGAAATGGGACAGCCTTGTCGCACTGCTGTGACACATTCGGTCTTCGAATGCAGCCTTGGAAGGATGTAGCCCCTGAATTCAGACACAGCCATCATGATTTACTATGTGCTAATTTCTGCTAGCACATCTGTGAGAAACACCATCTTAGGTTGCAAAATTAGCTTTCTCTTGTGTAACCTTACATTACGAATCCATTCCATTCAGCTGCTCGAGAGTACTTTTTTTAAGAAGGTGGTTGGAAAGTTCAGTTATCAGGAATGCGTTAATACATCGCATCAAGATGTGTGACACTACAAATAATGAATAACATATAGTATATGGCCTTTTTTCCTTCAGATAATCCATGCAACGGTATCTCTCTGCATTTCGACCAATCAGATGGTGGTGACGAAGCCATCTCAGTTTGGTCACGCCATGTTAGCCATGTTAGCGTGGGTACAGCTCGGATGATTTATGCTAGAAAGCGGTCAGTTAGCGGTACAGCTCAGGTACGACTCACGGTTCACGGAGGCAGTGGAAAAGCACTTCAGACTCAGAGCAGTGCCCAGGCACTGCAAGGTAAGAAGGGCGTGCCCAGGTTATGACACAAAGAGGCCCTCAGAGACCGGGGCAGGGGGTTGGGGCACACGCAGTGGCGGTTCACCGGGCGCCGCCACACTTAGGGCACCCTCAGCCCTGCGATATCGCATTACTGCACGCGCAAGCACAGCTGAGGCTTGGGGAAAGCAAGCTGCAGCACTAAACATTTAGCAATTAGCTCCACAAGCACTGTCATGAGTGTCACCTGTGCTCCTAGACCCTCCTTATCACCAGGAAACCCCCTCAGCAGGGTGTCCCCTGACCCCACGGCGCTGTGATTTAACAGCGCGTAATTCTTAACGTAAAATAAACATGCTGCTGAGTGGCAATAAATTACTAACAAGCATTCAACCGAGATTATTTCCGTTATCTCAGTTAACGGCAATTCGGTGAGGTGAGGCCCCTGGGGAAGGAGTTTTCTATATGACAGTATGATTCATGCATTTTGAGTGAGTCCCTTCGTATATGAGGATGGGACAGTCACTCTGAAACTATCGAAAATATTAGTGGATCAAGGGATCAAGTGGCCAGATGGACGCATGGGGGAGGTCAAATCCATCTTGCGGACACCAAGGGGCAGGTTTGTTGTTTCTAGGCCCTAATAATCCACAACACAATTCCAAAAGAGGAAAGGATGGGACAATCATGTCACTCCAGATATCGGAAATTAAGCTGTATTTATGATGGGTTGATTTATATAAGATGCGAATGTATATTAACAGCTGAATGCTGTAGCTATTTCATATCCAGAAGATCAACAACCATCAAATAATTCTTGCCAAATTAAAAAAAAATCTCCCCAGGGTAAGCCTGTGTCAAAAGGAAAAAAAAAATGACATGACATCCTCCAGATGTAGAACCAAACCAAATTATGGCCCGTTTCCTATGTGATTCTTCAGATTCTGGGACAAACAGGAAGTGCTTCATTTCATATGAACAAATGCAGAAACCACTGTCGAAGTATATGTGCATTAGAAGACAAGAGCCTAGCTCTCTGTCTGAGCCTCTACAGGCCCAGTTTTACAATTATAATGTGGAGGTCATGTTTAATTCACCAGCCCAATCCATGGTTGTACAATAGAAAATATAAAGAGATAGAGTCATTTATTTTGCAGGCTCCTCCTGTCTCTAGATTTCCTTTTCCAAAAAAGCACCAAAATCCCTTAATACAGGAAGCATATTAGGCACCGGCAAGTAATATTGATGCTGAAGAAACATAGTTTTTCATTGCCCCTCTGTCAGCTACAACCGAGCTTTAACACCCTGTATCCACCTGTCAAATAAGACTTCAATTTCAGGAGACAGCCTGACATTTAGAAATAGGATGATATGTCTATCCCATTTAATCTATCTTAATTGGTCTAAACTAATATCAGCAATATCAGTTCGTGACCACGTGTGGAGAAACCATTTAGGCTGGTGACCCCAACGCAGAGATAATTATCCTGCCTGAAAACCATCCCAATGTAATGAAACCTTTATATGAGAACTGAAAGCTTGACTATTTGCCTCATAAACTAGACAGATTAATTTTACCGACGTCCCCCATTGTCTGCGTTTCCTAACAAGGCAGACTCCATAGAAACGCGTGCGCGCATACATTTAAAACTTCTAGTCATTAAATGCCGAATATCAGTCAGCAGTTACGGCGCTTTCCTGGAGAGGCAAAGATAATGTGATAATAGGGGATGAGATAGCATATTTGTCTTTGAAGGCAAACAGCGCGGCTAGGTTTAATATTACTTAGGCTACGTATTCCGAACATGGACGCAAATTTGAAACGCAGTGCTAATAATGAGATTATACATAATGGCCGCCAGCCCGCTCGCTTTGTGCTTATATCAGATCTTTCTCCCAAAAGCAGAAAAATAAAAGCCGGAGAAAGCGCGCCAGCATGAAACCTGTTATTCTGCCTTTTATGCGACCATAAAAGGCAGCACACTCAAATGAAAACCCATTAAAGGCCAGACCAGAGCCGCTTTTAGCGCCGCGTCTTTTATTTAAAGAAAAACCAGGCTGAAAGTATTTATCAGAATCCATAAATTACATTTATATCTGATGTAACGGAAATATTGGACCTGAAAGTGAGATCGTTGTCATCCCAGTTCTCAGAAGCAAGAGTAGCCCGATTAGGATCCATTTTATAAAAGCAGGTGATCTTTTTTAAAAAAAAAACACAGTAACGAGTTAAGAAGCTTGTTTTGGTCGGTGAATGTATGACGCATTTATTTTTTCCTTCATAATGATGAATAATCCAAACCAAGTAAACACAAAGATGTAATTTTTAGACTAGGTAATTGTGAATGGAAAGAGTTATTAACAGTAGGATTGTTAAGACCCATTTTGCAAGGTGAGCAGCCTATTTTACATTTAAGGGTATGTGAGAACGGCATTATTGCTGCTTTGCAGACAGGCCGGTGTTTTGCAAATCATATGGCGGCATTTAGTGGGTGCAGACGCCCGGGATGGAGCGGTCAGGCATCTCCGGGGGGGGGGGGGCTCCGGCAGCCTTTGGATCCCCCAAAAGCATAAGGCATCAGGCAGCCAAGCAAATTACAGCAATAGATAAACACCCAGGCAACTGCGAGAACAAAGAATAAATCCCTTAACAGCCTTAAGATCACAGAAATCCAGTCTTAACATCCGCCTAAATACATGATGATAGTCTTTTAATATAATCTTGGCATAGCCAGCGCGTCGTTATAATAATGTTGCCGTACATAATTTACAAAGAGCCACCCAGCAGCATAGGCAGCGTGCAGCCCGGTGATTTAAATGTCAAATGTCTCTGCGGCAATAAGAAGCCGCATTCGGACATCTGCCTCAATACTACGGTGTATAGGCCTATATGGAGCATTAATACTATGGTGTATAGGCCTATATGGAGCATTAATACTATGGTGTATAGGCCTATATGGAGCATTAATACTATGGTGTATAGGCCTATATGGTGCATTAATACTA
>JAODLC010000001.1:5821137-5831683 GCA_026781145.1 Hippopotamyrus pictus
CTCTTTATGCTCAACTGGTTGGTTGAAACAAAATCCTGGTCTGGATTTGTACTTTCCGGACCTGAAATTTCCACCTCCGATATGCGGTATGCTGTTTTGGATGCGATTCTACCAATGGAGACGACGTCACACTCGAGATGGAGTGCATCATCCAGCAGGTACCGGGGCCAGCACCCGCGGGTGCCGAGTGACTCGCCGCTCCGCTCCCGCTGCACCGCCTGCGTCTCCGAACATCACGCCTCTGCCACCGCCACACGCCGAGCACCCTGTAAGCCGACCCGACCAAAAGCAGATTCCGGGTGGCGCCACCACTGGGTCATTTTAATTATGTTACCATGGGATACCAGGTGAGTGTCACGATGCACGACAGAAGGGTCAGCGGAGGGCAGCTGGAAAGCGTTACACTAACGCAAAAAACGCAGGTAGGGTTCCTACGGGATGTTTGCGAGAGTAGGTAGCTTTTGCCGATATAAATATCCACGCGACTGCAAGCCAGGCTGGGAGGTCTTACGTCTGCTTGAATAGCTATCAGTCTGGTGACGTACACGTAGCTTTAAAGGAGCAGGGTAGGACACACCAGGGATCGACACGACGTCCTTTGTGAGATTAAAGCTTCGGTTTTTAGGCTAAAGGAATTCGTAACATTCACAATAGTGTATGCTGTTTGGGCTACTGCTGATTATTTGGGTATAAATCAACTACATAAAATAAACTATGCATAAGAATTATCAGGTACGCGCCAAACCAGCACGTGGCAACATTGTATTAATTATAGAGAAGAAACTGGAGCTCAGAGGGTTATTTACGGACAGTGGTGTAGTATTCAAAACATTATTCCTTTCTTTAAGCTGTGTCCATTCTGGAAAGATCCACTCATGACCGGCCCACTGGGGCGGCCATCACAGTACTACTCTGTGCCTGTGGAAGATCGCCGGTTCAAATCTTGTGGCCGGCATAGCGATTTCACCATTGGGCCCTTGAGCAAGGCCCTTAACCCCAATCGCTCCAAGGATGCTGATTGACCCTGCTATTTAATCCTCAGGGGTACACTGCTTTGGGAAATAAAGTGTCAGCTAAATCACGGTAATATAAATTTATAGTAATCAGGAACAATAAAGGCTACAAGAACCAAGTCAGATTGCGTAAATAAAAAACGAATTTGGGCTACACAATATGGACGTCTCCTGCTCTTGTCTGTCTGTTTCTGAGGTTACACAGTTCCTCAGACGGCATTTATTTGACCTGACAAAGCTAACATCTCCCACAGTATTAACGTCTCTTGGTGCCACGTCCAATTAACTGCACCAACTATTAGGCGAGACATCTGAATTATGGTCCACAGTGACTGTCAGTATAACAGGCAAGCATAAATGCTCCGTCCCTTGGCTGAAACACTAGTAAGACACCAAGGTCTGAGAGCATGAAGTATGCATGCGTTTCTGAAAAACTGTGACGTCACAGCGATAGATTTACCAGGAGTAGTGAGATCAACGTAACGCCAATGTCTGCTCACTGCTTAAACGAGGAGAAAGGCATTCGGCGTAACCCGGATATCACATGGAAGATGTCATATTTAGAACGGAGTCCTAATTTCACAGCCCCTGTGGCGTCAGATGCCTGACGATTAAATCTTATTAGCGACTAATCACTTCAGGTAACGAGACAAAAGTTTTTAATAGAAACTGATTTGTGTCAGGGGCAGCTGAAAGCCCCAGGAGATTTAACTACGTCTTTAACGAAAACAGCGTCACGCTACCGTAAATCCTGCAAAACACAGTAAATAATGTTGTCAAAAGTTTTGTTTC
Organism: Hippopotamyrus pictus; assembly: GCA_026781145.1. Taxonomy (NCBI): domain Eukaryota; kingdom Metazoa; phylum Chordata; class Actinopteri; order Osteoglossiformes; family Mormyridae; genus Hippopotamyrus; species Hippopotamyrus pictus. Next base: position 5,822,943 of record JAODLC010000001.1, read on the forward strand.
AAGGATACTGGCTTGACTTATAAGAAAGGACATTATTTACACATAGGATCTCCCTCATGGATTCTGGCTGTCTCCACAAATCTTTCTCCCTGGACCATGATGAAAGGTGAGCTTAATTCAATCTGATGTCAAGGTGAGCACCCACCCCCCACCCCCACGAAAAACCGGCAAACTGACAAAAATCAGTGTCACCTACTCTGCCCTCCACCCAGAACCACCCCTTCATGACCGCAGTCTCTCCATGTTGCCCAGCGTAACTCGACTGAGAGAAGATTTTTTATAATAAAAAGACATCATCCGCAGGTGAGACACCCAAGTCAGGCTCAACAAATCAAGAGTTTAGCACCATGAGACTAACTGGCATTTTGCTGCATGAATAGTATTTCAAATAGTATTTTCCCAACAGGAAAATAAAGAACTATTTTAAACAAAGAAACTACCTCTAACTGTGTGACAGGTCTCAAACATTTAATAACCGTGCATCTGCTTCCAAGACCCAAAAAATAGACGACAAAACCCTAACTAGGGTTCACCAGGACTGAAAGTGATGCGCGAATTCAAAAAGGATTCTGAGCTCAGCACTTCATCACAATAAACCTTACGAGTCAAACCCACGCCCTGGGTTTTAATGGTGTTGGTGGTGACAGATTTCACCTGTGCTTCAGGCGTGAGGCACTGTGAAGTCCTCTAACGGCAGTACTACCTCAGCACCGGCAAAGCGAGTACTCAGCCAGCTGCTGGGGATTCTCCAGGGATGCCACGGAAGAAGGCGGAGCGCAGCGTAAACGTTTGTTTGGCAAACACCGGCTCGTTAAATGCGTGATGCATTGTCGTCGTGGCGATGCTCGCATGTGGCAGCAAAACCCACAGCCTCTCGCTCGACTTTTGAGATGATATTCATCTTTGCATTGAAACCGAGATCGACGGGGCCCTGAGAGAAACATTTCTGCAACCGCCGTTGTACATTTGGCGAGGATACAGGACACAGGATACATGGGGTGGGGGGGGGGTGGGCAATCCTTTAAATATCCAGCAGCACATCAGACAGCTATATAAAGTGAGAAATGGATAAGATGCAGCCGCTGCTTAGATTGACAGCATTATCGACCAATCAGCGCCGAGGCTTCATCGATCACCGTTAAAACCGCTGAGCGTCTGCATCATTATTCCATGCAGCTGTGGTCGATCCCGCTTTTTCAAAATTCCGACATTTGCAGGCAGGACAGCAAGGCGAAGTGCGGCTGAGCCCCACAGACGGATCGATGGGATCTATATTTCATTCACTGAAACTGGAGCGTCTGCAGGGAAGCCAGGGACCAACCGGAGAGCCAGGTAACGGCAGATCCTAGGGTGTCTTATCCCAAGATTCGGATTCAACAAAAGGCGAACCATGGACAAAAGAGCAAAAGTTCTGCACATTACTTCGCAGACGCTAAAGCATACCAAGACATGAGGTACACATTTTGTAAACCTCCTTCCTCAGACCACACCCTAGGAATAACTGCAGCAAATCAAAGATGGCCAGTAGCTCGGAGTTTTATCATCTGTCGTCTGTCCTGTAAAAAACAAATTTCATTCCGGGACACAGAATGTTCCTATCAATGCCCCAATCAAACAGACTTAAACCTTTGAAAAGCTGTTGCTATGTGCAATATTTTTCGTCAATGACTGGGTGTCCAGGATTTTACAGGACTGAGGTGGCAACCGCCCCTGTAACCTGGGAAACTGGGGTGGCAATACTGCAATAGAATCCAAGCAGAACTATGCTTTTCCACAATGCATTTGTCAAGCCAGTATGGATGAAGCACTAGATCCAAGGCAAACTGAACCTTACGCTACCCAGAGTCAGGATGAACAGTTGCTCCAAACTGGACCAGTATCACACATGCAACTTGCACCAGTTTGGCCCCAACCCAGATATGCCTTTTTGAGGATGGGGTTGATATGCTGGGACAGAAAACACAGCCGGCACTAGATGCACCTGGTACACCGTGCATTTCAGCATCTGTCAGCAAAACCAAGTGGTTTTTTTTTTCTAAAGAGCTGGGGGGTATATTAATAATGAAGACTACCCCGACTTCTGTTGGAAGGCCTGTTTACCGATTCTGTGAAAATCTGCCTCTCCTCAAGACATACATCAGTTATCGCTATTAATACAGATTAAATGCATGAATGAGATGCATTAACAGTTTCCCTCACTGTCCTCTTCATGGAAACCATCGATCATAAGGGTCACGCTGCCTTCTGAAACGTGACAAAATATATAAGGAGATTACACGATGTAAATCTGGTTGTATGCTGCATAACTGAAACATACAAAGTGACGGCCTGACCCTCATCCCGTTTCCAAGGTGTGTTCCTCTCTGGTCGTCTGTAGTAAACCTATCTTCAGAGACGCATCTCAGCCTTCCTTAGTGACTCACCCAGCAGAGACATTCTTAGTACAGAGAGTCCTAAAATACACACCAAGTTTTGACAGTTTTATAAATGGGTAGGAGCATTTTTTTTAACGCCTACCAGGGACCTGCCAGGTTTACCTTTCCCTCTTCAGGCGCTATCGTTCCTGCGTCGCAAGAGAGAAATGCAACCAGTAAAGGCGGCCATCAGCCTGGATAAATGCGACTGCTCCGGGGGTCACAACAACAGCCCGACTGGACACTGGGGTGTTCTCATTCATCAAAAAACACACGGTAGAACATCCTCAGAAGTCCAGCGCTGTGGGTTCGATTCCCATCGCTGCCTCGGGGTGAGGAGTGTGCATGACCTCCACATGTTTATGTGGGAGTCCTCCCACGGCCCAGAAACATGTGGTTAGCTGGTTCTGTGCTCATGGCGTGTCAGTGTGTGCTGTGATGGCCTGGCACCCGTTCAGGATGCCTTACTGTCTCTGTCCAATCTGAGTCCATTTGTATAGAGGTACTTTTTTGGCAGTTAAAGGAAATGGACTAATAGATTGATGGATGCACATGCAAGTCCCAACTTATGTCTCCATCACTTGAGATCACTCATTCATATACAGTACACCTACACTGGAGGCTGGCACCCCATATCAACTTGTTTATGTTCTTACATGTTTTTTTTTTCCAGAGACAACTACACCATTCTTTTCTTGCTTACTCCTTTCACAGTTAACTAGGCAGTTATCTGCTGACTGGCATCCTGTCAGGGTTGTTGCCCCAGGCTGTGAGTGCGCCCCCCCCCCATCCTGACCTGGATAACCATTTAGTAGGTGGATGGACGGATGGAAACCTGCTGAAACACCCACAGAAATATGCTGAAACAGAAGCCAGGGGTGATCTTTCCGAGACCTAACATCAGCACCCGACAAAAAATTTAAATATGCAGGCTTCTTGACCCCAGGATGAGCTCCTACTCTGCTCTACACTGGATGTCCTTTCCAAGCCAGCTGGCCCAAGTCCATCATGGCCGGCTCCCTTCCACCGGCACCCACGGATCCAAGACCCTGAGCCAGCCTGTGATGAACGACGCCTGAGGACCACTGAGTGTTGTCCGTGGTGACTGGGACGCTGACCAGAATTGCAGGACGCGGGACAGCCAGCGTGAGGCTAAGCCTTTGACCCAATGAAGATTGGGGGGGGGGGGGACAGCAGTGGCCACACAGGTGACTGGCCTCACGAGGCTGGACCTCAGCAAGAGGGCAGGAATCACACCGCAAAGGGCATGGCTTGTGTCAGATCCCCGAAATGATTAACTGTAATGGAGAGATGGATTAGAAAGGCTGCAATGCAGCAAGATGAAAGAAGGGGGCGCCGCGTGCAAAGCGAGACGCTGTGCCCAGGTGGACCCCTCCTGTCGTCACCCTTCTTAGCATCACCAAGGAGATTACAGCACCGTATCCGTGTCACGAACAACGTTATGGCTGGGGCGCTGATGACGCCAAGCGCAGGGAACAAGCAGTCCGATAAGTGTGAAGATGCCATAAGGATTCCAGAGCTTTCCGGCACGCTGGACAATCATCTTCTGACTGCTGATTTCTGAGGCAGATCATCAATCAGGACCCTTTGGCTTTTTTTCTCAGAATCACCGTTTTAAGAAACACGCTATCAAAGAGCCGTAAAATGCGTCCAAAACTTTCCTCCCCTCCCCTGCATAGTAAACACCTGCTCTCCCAGAGGGGGCTCTCACCAATGCACTGATTGGTCATACATCAGATTTCCCAAACAAAAAGGGGCCTGGTTTAGTCCAGCAGAATTAATCAGTCGCCAACTCACCCCATGCCTGATCGCCACAGACATACAAATTACTCACTGATGGGAGAAGCACAGTGATCATAACCCTCAGACAGGCATGGATAACAGAGAACAATCTAGACACTCAAACCTGCCCAAAAAAGTCCAAATTGAATCCAAATGAATTTGTGACAAAACAGCTGATTACAGATACATTATAGCACCAATGTTTCCTAATTTCAATAATGGGTGGATTAGGGAAAGTACGATGTACTTTCATCCAAAAAGGCAAAAATCACAGAAATGTATTTTCCTATAGTTACGGTGTCAGTGCTGACACAATTAAAGATGATTATCTGTTTCAATCGATGACATGTACTGTGATTATCAGCTCACTTAAGCAGACAATTTTACAATAAAAAAATATATGAAAAGCTGTAACAACACTGATGACATTTTGTTATGATTCCATTGCAGTTTCAGTATCATTCATCTTATTATATTTTTCACTATTTTTCACTATACTGGTCCTATTTTCATTGCTATGCGACATATCTCGAATTGCACGGTCAGATCCCGAATCACACGGCTTATTTAAAAAGGGCGATACAGCTTGCAACAAGTTGAAGACACCGTGTGACCGTAAAGACACCCAAGTTTATGTCTGATGATGTAAGGTCACTTTATTCTAACGCTGTGATTTCATAAGCACTGAGTGTCTTATTTCATTCGCTATAGCTACTCAACAATCACATAACGGAAGTAAAATAGGCTACCGGAGACGTTAGACACATCACGCTGAATGTTACTGAAAAAAGCCTCAAGTCTGGCATCTGCTATATGAACAAAGCGTTACAAGCGAAAGTTACCTGCAAACGAAGGCGCTTCTGATTAAAGTAGTTAACTAATACGCTTATATGGCATTCTGTCAGTTAAACCGGTGTTTACACACGCCGTGTTCACAATAAGCGAAAGAATGGGGCAGTCATTAAAAAGATATTTTATCCCGATCGAGTTCCGCATCCCAATCATCCCAGGCTGCGTTAATACGCCCTGACGGAGACCGACGCGCTCCCAGTTCATCCCCAGCCGCACGGACCTGTGGCAAAGCCTTTAACAAACATCTGGGATACACGGACTGGGATCTCTCCAACCCCAACCCACCCCACCCGGGATGCTCCTTACTTACATAGCTGGTGTAGGAAACTGTGCTGAGGAAAGGCGACTGAGAGCCACAAGGAGCAGCAGCGCGGCCACTGAAATCCTACAAGTATCCATGGCTGTCGGTGGGATCCCACGCAGAGCGCAGTACGCCCCGATCCCGGCAGGAAAAACGCGTCCACCTCCCGTAACCACACTTCGCTGCCCCCGCTAGCTCGTCTGATCCGCCGCCATCGAGGCTACTTTGAATCAAATGTCAGCTGGCTTTTTATCGTTTGCTTTTCGTCTTCACCACCGCCTTTCCGATTTCCATGCGAGGGACCCGGCGTCCAGATTTGGCGGCTGATCTCCTTATCTCTCCAACCTCTGCAACGGGAAGCCCATCTGAGACAGCGGCGGATCAGCTTGCATGGGTACCTCCACCCCCCTTCGGCTGATGATGTTCAAGCACTGCCTTCCATACAAGGAAGAGAGAGCGGCTCCGCAAGTCCGTACGAGCGCCGCCTTATCTGATACAGCACCTCAGCCTCCTCTACAAACACGTCGGCAAACTTGGAGGTGAGAAAAACAAGTAAATCTCCCTTCCTTCCTCCCTTCCGACGGGCACTGAACGTTAATACATCGTTCGAATAATTTTTAAATGACATTTACGTACTGCAAGAAAGCCCCGAATTTAGGGTAAGATGTGCGGCTCTTGCTTTTATATTTATAGGGCTGGGGAGGGTGAGTGGGAGGAGACAATTTGTCGTCAAACTATAATGAATGCAGTGAGTTACTCTGAATGAAATTAATTTTAAGTCACAGGTGTCAGGCTCTTTTTTGCATCGCTGCCTCACAGGAGAACATTATGAAGTCCTCACGATTAGTATCACAGTAGTAGGATATTACTAAAGCAGAGTAATATTTTAACGCTGAGTCAATAAAATGAGAAAGTGTGACATCCACTATAAGCTGAATCCTCACACGGCAACATCAAACACCAACACGCAAATAAAAAAACGGGGTCGGATGAGGTATCTCTTACTTTGAAATGCTTATAAAAGAGAAATTAACTACACATTTAAGATATGGCACAGATAATTATTGATATTTCAATTAATACTATCTATGATTGTTATGTTTTACACAAGTAGGCCCATATAATATTTTCACAGAAAAAAAAATAAATCCAAAAAATGACTAATTAATATTTACACCAGTCTTTCATCCGAGGCCACAGACAAAAAAGAAAAAAACCCGTAGGAATAACACTCACATTATATTTAAAACATTGCCAGCAGACTCCTTATTAAACAAAAATATTTTTTTCATTAGAAATAGGTAATAATAATGCACAGGCCTTTTGCCTGTCAGATCCACTGGGAGGTGAACTGGGCAAAGAGAGCTCACCTTTTCAGCCACTGGTGACACACACCAGAAATACTATTTCAATACAAATTCTGTGTGTGCTCTTTGCTTGACAAATACCAGATTTCAGTGTCTGACGTGTTGAATAATCATATCCCTTTGCTGGGATCTCAGGACTCAAGGCCCGTTAGACAGAGGGACGCTCCCAAACACTTTCTGAATTTCACAGCCTCTGCGTGAACAGGAAGGTGCGTTTAGCTCTAGGTATCTCTTGAGGACTCTGTACATAATAGGTGCATAATTCTACCCAGACCAGTGAGAGATGCACCCGGCATCTGCGGACACATCTTAGCGATTGTGAATGACTATACAGGAAATTGCACTGCCAAAAGTCTCGCAATGTAAATATCTGGCATTTAAACCACTAAACTAGTACAATGAATAATGGCAATAAAAACAGGAGGACTTGCAAACCTAAAGATACCAGGTTTACAGTTACATTATATTACCCGCATCTAGAAATGTAGAATATTAAGTGGCGATAAGTAACGAAGAAACCTGGTGAACGTAACATAGGGTACTTAGAGGATCACGCAGATTATATATATTCGTAATCCTATGCATCATGTACGCTGTATTAACGCTGCATAACTAACAACTTCAATTAAAAAAAAATGAAAACGTCACACGGTATGGTGCTGACCTCATGCCGACTGCTTTTACGTCAATCACAAAATGCTTTGATTATTGAACTCGAGAACAGCACCCCGGGGACACACCATCTGGACAAAGTGTAAAGTTCAAGAAAGATCGGTCGGTCCGCGCGACACCCGGCTAGATGGCGCTCTGTAATGGTCGGGCGGGGTTAGCGGGTGGGGGCGCGTAGGGTCAGCTGGAAATCAAATTTAAAACAACATTTCAGTAGCTTTATTGCTGTTTGAGAGAAGTCATATATTTGTGTTACTCGTATGTTGTACTGTCAAAACTTACATGTAATTTGGTAATATCGAAAGTCAAATGCATGTGAATGCAAACACAACTGTTGTTCAACTAATTTCACAAGTATTATGTAAATATATGTAAACCTCTAACATTACTGATTTGCAAACAAGAGATTCTGCACGGCTCTAACCTGGAAGCGGATATGGTAATTAGGCCTATGTAATGTAATTATATGCACGCGCGCGCACACAAGCACACAGAAACGACGGACTTGTTGGAATGTGTAGCCAAATTATTTTCTTAGATAATCCGTTTAGGGTAGAGCTCCGAGTCAAGTTGGACAAATCTGGTTCACCGACAATATTACAGTTGTTTTATTACCTCTGAAAAACATTACGTTTGGCACTTCCAATCTAAATCTGAATTAAAACATATTATAGTATGTGACAACTGTGCACGCTGAATCCTTAACCTGTGAGGGTCGATAGACCCGGAAACATGGACCCATGAAGCATGCACTTAAGCAGATTAACGCACGCAATGAACAATCACGCCGGGAATGATGCCTTTATGGGCGCGGCCAGCTCTGCGGGCAGCCTCGGAGCGCCTGTTTCTGTATCTGTCGAGCAGCAAACCACATAAGTCTATAAAATAGCAGAAAATTTAAGATCGAAAAATCCACCTGTTTGCATTGGAAGCGAAGGCTCCGGGATTTTATGGGGTTACTAACTCACTCCTTTAATCGCAATTTACCACAAATTACCGCAGTCTCTCCCCAAAGCTACAGGCACGGGAACATCAAAGGACCCTGCATTGTGCTCCGCTAAATCAATGACGAAGTATTAATCCTTTCATGATACCCGTAATCTAAATTTCTAACAGCCCTCTTCAGATTATTGAAAACGTTGAGAAAGTAAGATGATACAAAGGACGACGTTTCAGACTTTGCATCATTATGACAACGGTGACTAAGGTAAATTCCATTCATTTAATCAACGTGTCATTTAAGATTAGCCTAGGCCTATATATAATACAGATAGCCTACTTAATTTGGTAATGACTGGTGAATTTGGTAAAATACTCTATAGAGCAAGTATGTAT
>JAODLC010000001.1:5834025-5844185 GCA_026781145.1 Hippopotamyrus pictus
GCCCCCCACCCCCCCCCCCCCCCCCCGTGGCCTGTAATGGTTTCCCACAGGATTCTCATGGGTTGAGGAACGACCACATGTGCACAGACCTAATGCAGAGCACATCCATGATGATACATTGTATTGAGTCGGTTTATCCAAGTGTTCTTCGATGACTGAAGAGACAAAGTGTGGCAGCAGCAGGTGCTCCACATCAAAGAAGATCACGTTCAGATGGAAACACAATTCAAGTCCGCTACACTAATGACATGGCCCACAAATTATACCATGTTAATACTATCAGTCTTACAGTGGGAGGGTAACTGGGCCGCTCAACTCACCCTAATCCCACTCACAAACGTAGGCTACTTGTAACACAGGTGTGTGTGTGTGTGTGTGTGGGGGGGGGGTGCTCACGTGTCTGAACTGCTGGTGATGTAGAGCAGAAAGAAGCAGAGGTCCTGTTAAGCATGTCTGGTCGCTGTCACTACAGGACCATAAAAACACGCTGCTGTAATAAACGATAGCGTACATTCTCTTAAGCGCGCGAGCGTTAGTAATGAGCCAGCCTTAGCAACAGAGAGTAAACAGATACAACGACGACGTGGGAGCGTCAACTATACAAGCGTCTCCGTGATGAGAATCTTGCGCTCTCTGTACTCCCTGCGACCCCCGTACTAGCAGAGTACGTCTCACTACATAATTAAGATTTAATAAATAAATGATACTTCCAGATCCATTTATATTCTAGCCCACGTTTTTAATTAAAAATTCATAAACAAAAAGACGTCCCTCACATAATGAGCATTATGTTAACATAAAGCAATTCCATTTTTTTTTTTAAAAAAAAGGATAAAAATTTTAAATCTGAATGAATTATGAGTAAATGAATGGACTGTCAGGATACAGAAAGCAAGGCATCGCAAAGAAAATTAAATCATTTTCTTAAATCATAAACCATTTTAAATCATAAACCATTTTATTATGCAACGCCTCGGAGACAGTGCTGTTGGAAAATAAGAATCATAGTATTTTATCACCCATCATAACCACTTAACCTGTCTGAGATTAAGGGGAAGCTTGGATCGTATCCCAGGAATCACAGGGCATAAGGCAGGGGGGGTACCCAGTGAGGGATGCCACCCCACCTCAGGGCACTCGCTCTCACAGGCAGTCACACACTGTGTGTAATTTAGAGCCACCAGTTCATGTAACCACATGTTTTTGGCCTGGAGGGGGAAACCCATGGGAGAGATTTTCCTCCCCCCACTTTTAATCATGTACAAGTATCACTTCTAAAAGTATGGGTCTAGCAGTAGAAATGCGCCACCTAGTGGTCAGGGTATTCAGCTGTATCGTGTGACTGATTCACTTTTGAGGGGGGGGTGTGGTGTTTGGCTCAGTGGGATAGGGTACTGGGGTCAGAAGGTCAGCAGTTCAAATCCTAGTGTCAGCAGAGTGACTTCACCGTCAGACCATGGAGCGAGACCCTACCTGCTTCAGTGGCTGTCTGTGACACACATGTGTGGAAGAACAGCAATAAATCTCATACAGGAACCTGCACACACTCAACTGGCTTGAACCATAACCAATACAATGACAGGCCTCCGTTCCTGTGAAGAGCTGAAAACAGAGTAAAGAGTGTACTGGTTACATGACAGCCCAAGTCCCAGATACTGTGACAGGTTCTCAGAAGAACAGGACATTACAGAGATACATGGAACTTCAGAGGAGTCATCTCCCACAAAGTCAATGCTAAATCAATCACCGCTTGGGCGGTGAATCACGAATATGCCAGATCTTGTTTGCAGATGCACAGAAATATAGGAAGAGCAATGGAAATTGTTCCAAAACAGCTTTGATATAAACCCCTTGAATGCACTAAGCAGAGGCACACTGTTTGTGAAATGAACAGATAGAAAGTCTGATTCATCTCGTTACATAATAGACTGTCCCCTCTGGCCAAACTAAGTACCAAGTACATCTAGTTTTTCTTATTACAAAATTGCAAAATATAAAAAGTAAGAAAAAACTGTTGTTTTCTTTTTCTGTTTGGAACAGATGGCATGTGGTTTGAGCTACAACCAGAGCCCGTTAAAGAAGAGACAAAAATTGCCACTACACAGGTACTGCCAATGGCATAATTTATCATCTCCATCCTAATGCCATCCTTCTGGGGATATCACATGCATCTGTCCCTGCATGTGAGATCAGGCTGGAATCGGAAAAAATGAACCATCCTCTCTGTTTAGACAAACCTTCCCCGTAGAATGTAGCGCTGTGGCCCCCTGCTGGGCGTCTAACCCCACAACGTCAGCCCAGAAACATAAAAACCTCCTCCAGTGTAAATATTGATGAATAGACCATAAACCATTTATCTCGGACTAACATGCAGCAGCCGCTCACAGCTTTTTAATACTGTCTGTTGTTTTTTTATAGGCAGACAACAGTTTGATATTTTTAAAGCTGGAAGATGATCACAAAGACTATAACGAATGAAAAAAAAAACAGTATTGCGATAGTCGACACACTGGCGCATTGCTTTCAAATACAAAATTTGAAAACTGAATCCCAAAACATAACATCGTCATCTGGTCTACTGTCATATGACACTTCGTACCCAAGAAGCCTTTTATTTTAGGGAACGTTTTAAACTTCACTTAACCTTTCCGGCTTTTATATTAACTTCAGCTTCTGAATTATGATTCCAAGAACGGCCGCTTAAACATATTTCTTCACAACCCACTGAGCGGCAGGCGGTTCAAATTAGATCAGTCCTACACCTATTTTATGCAGGCTGAGAACTTTAGATCTGCTATATGGTGTCGCATTTCACACTGGCTTTTAAAAAGGAACGGGCCGGCTGCGACTGTATAGCCGCGTCTCAGATTATCCGAAGCGGCTTACGTAAAGCAGATTACAGTTTTACACATTAACCCGCAGGGCGGGCGAGCGGTCGGTCACCAGTCGAGAGGGGAGGTTAAATGAGCGCAGGGCCACCAAGGAGCAAAAGGAGGGCCGGCAGGAAGTCGTGGTACGTGGGCGGAGGGTAATGTCAAGTCCCAGGACAGAATGACCACGGGGTCAAACCCCTCTGCCAGTCGCATGATGCATCCCCCATCACTGCAGAATAACGCCTCTCCTCACCCGACGCCAAGTGCTAAGACACCACGTACAAAGACGCTCTCCAGGGACGAACACGGCTTTCTGGCGGGGCAGCATTCCCCCCCCCCCCCACGGAAGGCCAAGGCCACCCAAGGCAGTCAGGAGGCCTTTTATAAACACGCCATACGCAAACCTGAAATACAGCTCCGGATAAACATCCCACTTCAACGTTATGGTCCTAGGCAGCCACATCTTCTCTAAGAGAAATGTAACTTCCCTTACACTCACCGCACTAAAAAACTGCCTTGCTTCACAGTTTTAGTGACAATGCTGCTTACTAGAGATTAATTACGGATATGAGGACTCAAAGAATAATACAACCCACTTTTGTTTTGAAAGGGATATAATTTAGAGATGATTTAAAATGTATATTTCGCTGACTCTAATGAAATACTCAGCGAAGCAGTCATAGGTTAACACACTATTCACAATGATGCTAATGCAGCATAATGTAGCAGACCGCAGCTGGGGAAGGCAGGCGTGGTGAGAGCCCCCAGTGACGTCAGAATGGTGACATAACCAGGCAGGGGTGGCGACCCAGATGGCTTAGAGTCGCACGAGCTCGCAACATGCAAGAGCTCCGACTGGATCCAGTCCAGTATCCATTCTCTTCCAGTGGCCATGTTGCGCTTCTGTGATGCATGTGTGCATGGTAGCCTTCGCCAAATCGGTTACATTTCAGCATTAATTAACAAAGCTCGACCCCTCGGAGGAGTGTGCAGACGTAATTCATGATTATCCCCTTAGGCTCCGGACCCCCCGCGACCCTGAAGAGGACTAGCAGTTACAGAAAATGGATGGATGGATGGATGGATGATCCATCCCCTTTTAACTAATGTCTTGAAGCATGTCGACGCGAATCTGTCCAGTTTATCCTTTTCACATTTTGGCCTCCAAAGCAGCAGATGTTACTAAGAAATACCCGGAGATTGAAAACCACGATTTAAACGATAAATACACCAGTCATATTTAAAAGGTGCTGAAGGAGCCCCATGTAGCTCATGTGATCCTAGTCAGTTACAGCCATATTCCCTCAGTCCACAGGGCATGTACAGCTGTGAGTGCATCTCTCAGCATTGTAATATACCTGTAAATACACCTCACGCAGTATTATTAAGATCCTGGATCTGACGTTAACAAATGACGAAGCTGAATAGCGGAGCAGGGTCCCTCTGTCATTTGTACCAATTGAGACAGGAGAAATTGATTACCCATAAGCTTAATTTTAAGAGCGCGACGAACCGAACGTGGAAAGGAAACAACGTTTTACTTAAATAGATGTCAAAAGGAAGAACACCTCATATTGAATTTCATCCTCGCTATAAATAGGCAGTCAAAGGTACCGGAGTTCCTTGTGGGTATCGAAGCCATACCAAATCACATATATGTATGTCTATAAAAAGAACACATGAGAAGTTGAATAGTAAGATAAATCAGAAACAGCATTTTGGGAAAAAAAACATCTAAGGCAAGGCGGAGAGATAAGAAGTCTAGTCTCGACGGGCAGAGGAAAAACAAAGCAGAAAGTCACTCTTTAAGTGGCTTTTTGCCACAACACAGAGAGCAAACTTTCCCAGTCTGCAAAGCAGGAAGGGCGTCTAGTTAAAATGGGTTTCATATGTTGCAACTGGAAAAAGATGTTTCACTGTTTTATCTTCGTTTGGCCCTTTACCACCTAAACAAACGTCCCAAAGAAGCAGATTTCGTTCGGGGCATAGAGGTGGGTGATGCAGGGGAGACCTCGCATCCGCAGAAGGTGAACTGGGATGTTTTCTTTCAAACCGTTTGATTTTACGCAAAAAAATACTTTTAATCATTTTTAGGCGGACAGTGAAAATAGCAGAAGAGATTTTTTGTAGCGTTGGTTGCTGTGAAGGGCATTCAAACATATACCTTTCTGTTTAAGTATCTGGATTCTGTTTTTAAAAATAGAAGCTTGGTGGTTTTGTGGCACCCCCTGCTGCCAACATGACAGATTTTTATAAATCTCACAACTGCGTCCGCCTTAGGCCAAGACTGTTATTCTTTTGCATTATTTATACCAAAGTTAACATACATTATGGGATTCAGGATACATCAGTCACTAAATTTTCTCAAAAAATTGTCTGCTTCCTCAGGAAATGAGCATCATCTAGGCAGCAGCATAGTTAGAGAAGATTCCAGGTAGGAGCATCATCCCATTTTCGACGCGATGAAGGAATCTGGCTCAGAATAAAGAGTAGGGCCAGCTTGAAGATCGGGTCGGCTTGACTGAGCTTTGGCTCTGCTGTAAGAGCGGAGCCCAATCCATCACAGTCTGCAGAAGCATGTCACACACATTCCAGCCAGGACACAGAGATTAGCGTAAAGCCTTCCCGAGTTCACATTCACATACAGTATTAGTCTTCCTGTGCAAATCAAGAACCGCAAGTACTGGCCACAAAACACAAATACCACACTACAAATTTAGAGAGTGAAAAGCAGAACTCATTATTAAGTGCAACAGTGAACTCTCACCATTGGTTAGCTACTAGCCAAGCTACTGACCAGTATGAAACAGGATAGCTGTCCATTAAAGATTGGTAATCAAGGCTGCTTTATAGTGACAGGTGACACCCTTTATAATTTTCAAGACTGTAGCCATGGAGTCGATATTGGGGGGGATCAAGGCCGTAATTATAATATGTATTGGGGGGACGTTGTGAGCACATCTGAATAGAGGAAGTGTCCCCCGAATATATAATTACAGCCATGCAGAAAGGTGATACTGAACACCTGCAAATATAAAGGGAGGTGGTGCCCCGATGGTAACATCATTCTTTCTGTAAATGTCCCAAAAACATGCAACAGTACTAGCAAAGAGCTTGGCAATGGTGTGGCACTGGATCGAAACACTCAATGTATTAGACATTTAAAAAAATGAAAGTTTTTATAAAATTAATATCACTTACATATTATTGTGCTGCACCACTCAGTCATTTAGATTCAGGGAGTGAAGGAACCCCTGAAGGGATTAATCAGATCTGGGTTGTACGTTTTTGCAAAAGGAACTTGGGTGCAGAATCAGCTATCCCATAATGCCCGGGGCTGGATAAGTCAGGAGGGATTTGCTGCGTGGCATTGAACAAACGGAGAACGCAGGAAATGCTCGGTTCATCCTGTTTCGGGACACAAAGGCTCTTGACAGGATATCGGAATTTCGAATTATGCGCGCATGACAGTGCGCGACGTTTTAAATTCTAATACACATATTCATCTTAGTTTCACAAACTTCGCAGGCTTATATACTTTATTATTACACTTTCGAACTGACTACTTAGAGTAAATAGCATCTCTTTTCTGTGTTTACTTGAGCAATCATGGCCGGCCAATCGTATAGGCGACTTAGGCGGCCGCCAAATTCAATCTGAAGGGGTGTCGACATGCCAGCTAGTTTCATTTTGCCTCTGACGGAAGGCGCCGGCGGTGATGCTCGTCTAGGGCGCCACATCGGCAAAGGCCGGAACTGTACTCACTTATTGCGCTTATGCCACATTGGCTCCATCTACTGGGGAAGAGGAGAAACAAATCGGTATGAAAAAATCGGTGTGATCTTAAATTGTACGCATTAACCATATTACCATAACGCAGCAATTATTAAAAGAGCCTTTTTTTCTGACAAGCGCACTTACAAATGCATGATTGCGATTTTGGCTTTCATTACATTTATTAAATACCCAAGCCGGTGGTTAATTTATACATATATATATTTATTATTTAGACTCAGGGAAACCGTCTTTTTTACAGCACAATTTGCAGAAGAGCTCGATACATCCTGTGTACAACCACAAAACCATGACGTTAGATTTCTCTTTTTAATTTTTACATAGAGTGAAAACCCAGACAGATTTTACAAGCATATCTTTGTACAGTCAGCATACTTCTTTAAATAAATTTATACAATTTCCTCTCTTTTTAAATAGAATCTGGAAGCAAAAATAATAAAAATTTTAAATAATAATAAAAAAATTAACAACCACCAAAACATGCAACATCCAGTGTGAAAACATTTAAATTCTCTTGAAGCTACTTACGGTATTTATTTATTAATTCATTTATTTATTTAGGTTAGGTCTGCTGTGCGGTCGATGGAAAAACAGCATACAGTTTGTTGCGCCAATTATATGATCACCTGATCACGTCACTGGACAACTATACATGTACAGTCAAATAGAACTTTTTATTTTTTTCCCCACATTCACATGCTGAGTGTCAGACCAAATTAAATGTAAATCCCTTCTTGTAGAAAAAAAGATACGTATTTACAAGGTTACAAAGAAACCACATTCTCACAGTTCACTTCAAGATAGATTTGCGAGACTCTTCGTCTCCATATCAACATCAAACAACAAAGTCGCAATGAAAAGTTAAGGTTGAGTATGAGTGGACATTAGAAAAGACATCCTCCGAAATAAAAAACCGCAGTTTCTGATGCTTAAGCGTTTTAAACATAACGTTAAGCGATAAATGAACATTCACAACGATGATCACTTTAACGGTTAATGAAATGAGTTTTGTAGAAGGACATTGGAGCGGAGGCTGTATACCAAGATATTAATGCGTGGTAAAAATAGATGCATTCACGACATGCAATCTCCATGTGATAAAACGAAATACACCAGTTAGAATGTATATATCCCCCGAACACTGTAAACGCATACTGTAGGCTGTGCTGCTTGTGCCAATATTCTCCTCCCAGCTTCTCTGATAACAAAACGAACAACTAACTGCATTTTGTACAACGTTAATATATAACAAACGAGTACTCAAGAAAGACGTGGACAAAACGGAAAAAAAAACACGTGTCACTAATTTAAAGTGCGCTAGATAATTGGACCCCGAATCTGTCAGAATACAAAAAAATAACAATAAACAAAAATATTAACATATTTTAGAACAATATACAAATGGAAAGTAAAATATCTTTAAATATTCATTTTCCAGACAAAATGTTTAATATTTTATAAGTTACGAAAATGCATTCAAAGCACAAAGTTTATGTTGCATAGAATCACTTCAACTAAACTTATAAATTTGGTTATAAATCAGGTTGGCACGTGAAAAGTATTTATTTATTTGTTTATTTACTTATTACCGTGGAACCAACCCTTAAACTCTGAGCACTGCACGGGCAAAACTGCCATTTGTCGACATAACGCGTTGTACCGCTTTAAGGTACATCTGCAGGCAAAAACGTTTTTTTTTTTTGTTTCATCTCATTCAGTTAGGTTTTCACGACAGGCTACAGATAGGTGAATATCCACTAGGTTAGTACTTATAAATCTAAATTGCACCGTTTGATTATTACGTGTTTTTAATTTGTTACTTTAAATTGTTAAAAAAAAAAAAGTTAAATCGGAATAATAAACAATGCAATACCACAATCCAACAGTAGAGGGCAGTAAAGAAGATCTGTATCACGTATAACAATAGGTTCTCTGGGGCAATAAGAACGAAGTACACAAAATATGGTCTGCTCCATTTAAAAAAGCGTCACACTTATTTTGTGACATCCATGTGGTTGGGTGGATACATGACACTTTTTGGCAATAAAAGTACATCTATTACAATGGAGGACTAGAATTGTAACTCAACACAGTGGAACCAGAACTGCAGCATTACAAAACGCTAAATCTCTTATTTGCATTATCATTTTTAGGTGTATTTTTTAAGACACAAAAACGTAACCTACAAGTGACAAAACTGCACACACGTAACACCCATTATGGTGATACATTGACAACTGTGTGATAATCACCTTACATGATGCATTTGACACGAAATAGGTGACCTCTGCAGTTGTTATCTACAAGCTGAGAGCGTCGGCGGGCATCGGACCCGCAGACTCTGTCAATAACTGCCAGTTAATGACCTCTCTGCTCTCCAGAGCAAAGGAAGGCGGAGGATCTCTCCCAGAGGTAACCTGGGGTTTCTGCCTGTGGACTATGATCAGCAGAGGCCTTAAAGCATCCGACAGTGAATATAAAAGAGCACAACACCACAAACACTTAACAGAAATAAAATCTAGCACATTCCCATTCTATCCCATGTAGATCCACAAGGCCAGTTTGTTTTGTGGTGTCTGCTCAGAACAGGCAGTTTTTTTGTCCAGTGAAATGTTACTGTAGACACAGCAGATACTAGCACCTTTAAATAAAGCAACAACTTTCTGAATTAAAATTATAAACATGTACACATCCTTTGACATCACATAGTGCAAACTAATCATTTCGGGGGGGTTATGAGTGAGTTTAACCACTTGACATTTTATGTCAATGACGATATATTCTGACTTTTCTGAATGGCAGAACAGAAGATACAAAGTTTGTGCTCCATGATTCGCATTCAAAGAACATTTGCCCCTAACTGCCAGTGTGCACTGGGAACAGGGATTGTCCATGACTCAAAAATCGGCTTTTCTCAAACACCATTATGTACAAAATAAATACCATTAAGTGTGTAGCAGAAACAGCTAATAATGTAGTCTATCTGTTAATGAATTGATACCGTGACACCATTAGTCCACTTTATACTTTCAAAATATTCTTTTATATCTGCTCTAATAAATATGCTCTTTCACACTGTACAATTTGCCTCCTATATATGACATTTTTGAAATATGTACAGCTAAGTATACACATGGTCCGGGGTGAGAGGGGATCAGTCAGTGAAGCAGGTAGATTCTTTGATTGAGAGGTCATTCTGGGCTCCGCACACAGGCCTGATTCCAGATCGCGGGACTGCTGAGTAAATGCCTTTCCGATGTATAAATTTACTGAAAGCTGAAATTTCCCTGACCATATTTCGATATTTGACATCTTTCATTGTTGCATGAACGGTTAAATACAATAAAATATTCTAAAAATATATATACATATATTCATCAATTGATTTGTGTTCTGGGTGGGCAAATACAAGTGAATTGACAGGAAATTAAGACTTAATGATATGTAAGTGTGTGTGTGTGTGTGTGTGAGTGTGTGTGGTGGGCGGGGGGG
>JAODLC010000001.1:5844285-5857163 GCA_026781145.1 Hippopotamyrus pictus
GGGGGGGGCTTGGGATGAGGAATATGAGAGCTGAATGACTTTTTCTTGACATCTTGAGTTTTGTCTTGATTGGTTTGGGGTCTCGGATCCGCGGCAGTATTGCTTTGGCTCTCCTGTCCCCAGTCACCCTGGATGCCGTCTTTTCAGCCAGAGCCCCTTCAGTTCCCATCGTAGTCCCATTTCTCCGTTTCACTTAGAACGGATCAGACTCTCCACAAACACCTCATCCACCTCGAACAAACATGGTCCTAGCTAACTCTTGAAGGCCCACCCCCCATTTTCCTTAAGGTAGGTGTGGGGGGGTCACAAAACAACTTTGATGTCCTACACCCCCCACTCCCATCCAGTGTGACACCAGCCAGGACCCTGCGGTCCTCCCACCCACTAAGGCTGTGACTGGGTGGAGCTGGCGAGAAGCTTGTGCCAGTTGACCACCCGCTTCCGCAGGTCCACCTTGTCCAACCAGATGTAGGCCTCGCCAATCAGTGTCTTCTTCATGAACTTCCCTCCATTGGACACCAGGAACAGCTGGTGAGTGAGGAACAAAATTATTTAGAGATATAATCTAATAAAAGCTGAATGTTATTTAATCAGTTGATTATCATATAAAAGTAAATCAACTCAACGATCAATTATCAGTATTTAGTTTCAAACATGAAACTATGAAATCAGCCAGGCGTAAGGTAAATAAAAGAATCTGAGCTATGGAGCTCCCCCTGGTGGTCACCTGTAAGGAATGTCCGGCAGGATTCATGCTGAAGCGGAAAGTCTCGTTGAAGGAGGGCTCTCGGTCGTGGCGGCACACTCTCGTTTTCTTCTTTATCACCCTCTTCTGCGTCGCCACATTGACCACGTACAGCTTTACGTAAAGATCTGCAACGGAAAAATGCGTTCAGTGGCTAACGGGAGGGAAACAGATTTATGGAGCTTTCGTGGATGATGTTTGAAGATAAAGTTCACGTAGGCCAAGAGAGCACCTGTATTTGTGTAAGGGGGAGATATGGGCTACGGTGTCTCTGAAATGTGAGGAAGGGCTTACTGAGCACTAGGACAAAGATCAATGAAGAATCTGCCCAGTTCAGACATGATAAACTGGGAATCAGTATGGATTACGTCCGTACAGGCAACACAAGGCTGGAAATGGCTGCCCACTGTTTGTGCTTTTAGAAAAAGACTTGGAAGGGTCTATTTTGTTTGTGAAAAGAAGGGAAAAACACATGCCAAGGAGAACAGACCAGCTTTCCTCAGAAAAACCTCATAAACAAACTTCATAAACAAAACTAAAAGCAGCAACGGTCTGTTTTATACTGCCCTGGACTGCCTGCGGTTATGCACGATGTCTAAGGCTGCCAGCCACGTGTGCTGCGTATATTGCGTGTGCTGAGTATACTGCGTGTGCTGAGTATGCTGCGTATACTGCGTGTGCTGCGTATACTGCATGTGCTGCGTGTGTTGAGTATACTGCGTGTGCTGTGTATACTGCATGTGCTGCGTGTGTTGAGTATACTGCGTGTGCTGCGTGTGTTGAGTATACTGCGTGTGCTGCATGTGGTGAGTATACTGTGTGTGCTGCGTATATTGCGTGTGCTGCATGTGCTGAGTATACTGCATGTGCTGCGTGTGCTGAGTATACTGCGTGTGCTGTGTGTGCTGCATGTGCTGCATGTCAGTGTCGAGTGCTCAGCACGGCCCGGGAAGCGGTGACCACCGAGACCCGTGCCTGGCAGGTGGTCCGGAGACTTGAACTTGTA
This sequence comes from Hippopotamyrus pictus, assembly GCA_026781145.1. Lineage (NCBI taxonomy): Eukaryota > Metazoa > Chordata > Actinopteri > Osteoglossiformes > Mormyridae > Hippopotamyrus > Hippopotamyrus pictus. Next base: position 5,846,037 of record JAODLC010000001.1, read on the forward strand.
GGTGATGTTCCGGCACTGGAGGATCTCCACGATGAGCTGCTCGCCCTCCGTCTTCATCTCCTTCTTCAGGGCGATTTTAATCTCTCCCATCACCTGAGTTTTGCCTAGAGCAATAAATAAATAATAAACAAACAAATAAACAAACAAACAAAATGGAAAGGTATAGGGTAAAATTTAAAAAATAGCCGATTCTCTGAATGCAACACAACTTGCTACTGCTGCAGAGTGCTCATCAAATGATGAATTATTTAGTTCCTCAGCTACAGATTGAGAATAATGCAAAATTATAAATCTTTAATGTTCCCAGGAAAACACAGGAGCTCAAGGCACAATACACCACTACCGTTCACAGGAAAACCATGCAGTTTCCACCTTCTGACATGACCAATCAGCCAGCCCATGTAATCTCAAACCAGTTCATCAAACTGCAAAAACTGTATGTCACAAGCTTCACCAAGCTGGACCATATCAAAGGGCTGTTGTTTGGAAACTGCTCGCATCCAAGGCCGATGCACAGAGACACATAATCTGGTGTAAGGAGCACAAAACCTGAACTGCCAAACAATGCAATATGATCTGATGAGTCATCTGTCACGCTTTTCTTAACATCACCCATTTATATTTTGAGAAAGCTCAAAGATGCCTTCAGCCCACAATGTGAGGGATCTCTAATGGGGTGGGGAGCCATCTTCTCGGAGCCATTAAATCCGAAAATTGCTCTGCATGGTTATATAACGGCTACGGAATATGAGGTGCACCCTAAGGCACAAACAGACTGCTCTCTGATCATGTCCCCATATTCCACGATCATAATGGCCCCAGAAAAACTGATAAACAAATGCAAGGAAGGTCAAATGCCTTCACTGACCTACCCAATAACCAGGCCTGAACATCACTCAACCTTTATGGGATGTTCTGTAGCTCAGCAGATTTCCACATTTTCCATCCCTTCAAGACCTGGAGGCTATTCTTGGATAATGAATCCCACTACAGACAGTTCTGGAAGTGTGTGACAGCGTTCCAAGAAGAACTGAACCTACTCCAAAGGAAAATGTCCTTGCTCTGCCATTAGAGCCCCGATATTAATATATTATGTGTTTACATTACTTTGTTCACCTCATGTTGACGTATTGCTCTCGTCTCATCTTCATATTGCCTCTAATGAAACGCCAAATAAATGCTGACCACTCCATTCTAACGCAAAATCCTTAAGTTCAAGAACACCCCAGCAGCACAGAAAAACTTAAGATGCTGTAACTAGAAAAAAGGCATTCCCATTTAATGTACTCCGTATTTTCATCCGTCCATCTTATAACCACGTATCGCGGTCAGGGTCATGACTTTGTTTCAAAAAGTTAAATCTAAAAAACTCATACATTCTGCTTCAATCTAAACATGTAAAACGTTACTGACCCCTGCTGGATAAATTTAAAAAATGCATGCAGTCACATGGGATTTAATAAGCGTCTGAAAAGAACTGGTTAACATGAGAGGGCGTAAACATTAACGGCGCTAACCGATGCGTTAAAAGTATTTATTGTACCCTGTATCTTAAATGTGTGTAACGGCTGTAATACGGGCAACACGTACTGTGTGTGTAATTGTAGTTTCTAACCGCTCTTTAAAAGCTGGGTCAGCCATTAACATTTACCTATGACCCGCGGAAAGGTCTCAAAGCCCATCGGGTCGTTATGCTAATATTGCGAGAATAAAGAAAAATATGTTTCTATCTCTTCGAGGGATTGGAGGTGCGTGACCCAACAGTCCGGCCGTGACCGAAATGCGAGGCCGAAATACCTCACAACCTGCGAGGAAAATGGAAACGGAAACCTAAAAGCAAACGCCGCCAGGATCGCGGGGGCGTGCAAATATAAAAGCGGTTTCTCAAATTCACAAACGCTTTAATAGTAATACATGATTTCCCGTTCTTTTTTTCACACTGGATTTTAATAACAGTATTATTAGCTCAGCCCCGTGAATTTCTCATTTGGCTCTAAATACGTGTAGAATCAGGGATTTTAAAACTGTTTCTTCCATAGGTAGGCTTACACAACACCTGTGCTATATATACCTTCTTATTCTTCAAAACAAAATAGCGTGTTTGTGGTGGGTAAATAGAAAAAAAAAAACTAAATGACAAAGATAATTTGGAGGAGAATAATTATCCTACGTGATAAAAACACGTAGTCACGGCACTTCAGCTCTCTCGGTGACTTTTCTACCTGGTGACTTACGGTGTCTGCACAGATAATCCATCATCTTTGCACAATTAACCACGAATGGAGATTAAAAGGGAGAGAGTGGGGACTCTGGGGAGTACTCCCCCAGAAGGGAGAGGGCTCAGGCTGGGACAGAACGGGACAGCTGGCAGCTACGCTTAAATGCTCGGGCTTCAGGTGCACCCCCGCACATAAGCCCTGTTAAAAACCCTGATGTCGGATTGATAAACAATAAAACCAAATTCTAAGTGTATAACTTCATTTATTATTTTCACAGGTGCACTGCACCCTCCATGTTTAACATACCCGTGCTCTTGTGTGATATGAGACTTCTATTTATTTATTTTTAGTCTTTGATGGCACAGTAGCATGTTTGCCAACTGTCCTGCATCTGATGTGACACACTTTCAGACTCTAACGCTCATGCAAGAAACGTCAAATCTATGTTAATCCAACATAAACCTAAAATTAGTTATATCAAAAGCCTTGGGGCATTCTGTAAACTCTACAGACTATTGACAATGGAACAAAACTCTTACATGTAAATGCATTTAGGTCTACATGTGTGTGCAGACTTGTCTTGAATTGAAAATCTCACTCCAGCCAGATGACCAAATTTGCCAGCCCTGTGGGTGAGAGGCCCCAGGGCTATTTGAGTTGGCAGACCCCCCCCCACCCCCTCATTATTTTCTTGCATCATGTAGCTATGGACTGGGATGAGACTTGCAAGGGTAAACGCGCCCCCGATGACTGGACAAATGAATCGCTTAAAGGGAATTTAGCGTTCAGATGCTTGTTAATGTTTGATGACTTACCTGCTATTTTTTATCGGAAGCAACCTAGAGTTTTTTTTTTTAACTGCCTGCAGAGGGAATATTTTTACCAGAGAAATTCAGGTTAAGCGCTTCCCTCAAGGGTAGGTACTACGGCAGAAGTCCCAGGAAATGCACCACCGTCCGCTACAAATGTAATGCAGAAAAACTGGCCGAATAAGCCGTCTTTCTCTTTTCCACCTGGTGACTTACGTCTGCATAACTGATAATTAAGTAGCCTGTCATACTGAACAAGTATCATTTAATGTTGGGTGATTCTAGGTGGTCTTATCTAAAGGGTGCTGAAAATGCACACTGAAACTAATACCGGATTTAGCATTAGTTTGCAGGCAAATACAACCATTCAGTTGCACTTCCTGTAATAATGTAGGAGGTATTAGCTGAATAAATCCTAGCATACTGCTTCTTTCCGTCACGCGCAGACGTTTCCTCTGGATCGGCTGTCTGTCAGCAGGGCTGGGGGGCAGTCACGGGTGCCCAGGCCCATCGCCACTCCGGAAATCTGCCCTCCCTTCAGCTCCCCATGGCTGCGATGCGCTGGAGATCCCAGATGGGAGGATGAGACCCACTCGGGACCGTATTTTCTTAACCGTTTCCAGAGGGCGCTGCCTGATTCCCCTCCATCCTGCGAGGTGCCATCTGCACACACTTGCCCGTCTATTTATACAGACCAGCAGCCAGCACCACCCCCACCTGCGCTCCCCACAAACCACCCGCCCTGCGCAGACAGCCACTGACACTGGATGAATCATAGATCAGGGCATTTGGTGCATGGCGCTGCAAAAAAGAAACTTAAAAAGACCGCAAAATGCTTGGCTCTCGCCACTCCACTCCACCCTTAGCTACGTAGGCCGATCGGCTCCCCACGGCGCACAGAGTGTTTAACTCTCAGTGATTGAGTCCTCCAGGGTGAGGTGATGTCACAGCAGGCCTGCTGTCCTGCAGCATTCGGGGAGAGACGCGCTGCAGTGAACAGCATTTAAAAGGCACAGCTTGAACTCGGCGCACTTCTCTGGTCTAAGCACGCCTGGCACTTTTACAGGGGCTCTTCTCTAAAATCTAACTGCAGCAAACAGAAAGTCACTGCACATGTAGGCTATGTGCTACACCAGTAGATGGTGCATTTCAGTCACGACCGAGGTATGGCTCTCTTATTCAGTAGCCTATCAGTGTCTCCCGTTCACCGACTCCCTCATCACATCGTTTACTCCTTCTGGTCTCTCGTTCTGATTCTGGGATGCGTTTCCCATTCAGTTGCATGGTAGAAATACATTATAAAATTATAAATACACTGAAAAACTTAAATGATATATGTGCACACATACCAATCACAGGTCCAAATATAGCTAAATTTGGCTGAATTATAAACGTCAAAAGTGGCAATGAACGCATCTCACGAGGCAAATGACGGCTTACAAAAAGCTGGAATTCCCATCACTAAATGAGAGACTCTTGGTCGTTCGTTCACTGTAGGTGAACTATATCTTCAGACCCAGGTTTAATTTCCAGCCAATCGCATACTTGCTTACATAACGCCTTTACATGTCTCACTGGTTCTCACTGGCCATAGTCGAGGAGGGAAGCAGCATTTACGTCATATTTCGGAGGACAAGCGGAAGGACGAAAAGAGCGAATCTTTGCAGGGATGTTAACATGAGCGTGTAGTTCCTGTAAGGGGCATCATTCGTGAACATCACACAATTAACTATCACTAAAACGGCTAGGAATGACATATCGATTGTAACAAACGGCACGCGTTAATGTTTAAACATGTAGGCTGTAGTGTTTGTAGTGGGCAGTGCACCTTAGAAAGAAATTGTTCCCGTGCCCCTGGTAATACCTACAACTCACCAGGTTTTGCCACTTTTAAAAGTGTTAAAACAAGTGTGAGAAAAAGTGAAACCGCATTTTGAAAGGCAAATTATCATGCACGGTACCATAATCCAGCTAGTTCTCAAAAACTGCAATATCCCCGTCATATCAATGTTGGAATCGTATGATCACGGACAGCTTCTCTCAGCGTGTGTAAGGCGTTTGACCTGGCAGAGAGTGCGGAAATCGTCACCTGAACTCTGAACCTAACCAGCTTGCTCCGTCAAGGACAGACAACCGGGCTCCGAAAGACAAAACCTCCCTTCAAATGGCACATCAGTGTCGACTGCGACTGATAATAAACAATACGTTTATTTACGGGCAACTCTGAAACCTGCATTTTTTCCACATCTATAATATCATATAAAACCTTCACACAGAGCCCTGGAAAATTAACATTTCTTCACTTTTAATCTTTTAGTAACAGTTTTTATGGGGGGCGGATGGATGTCATCTTCTCATGCTCATACGGTCCTCTTCCCACCTGGGGGGCAGTTTTTAACTCCACGCCTGGAGTGACCTTTACAGAAACAGAGGCTTTCTCTGCCTCTGTGAATTATCACGTCAGGATGTAAATAACACTAACCCCCCCCCGCCGCCGCCTTCCTTCTGAACCTTGTACGTCTACCACATGGTTTCCACCGCACCTCCTACGACCATGTACCAGTACATCCTCACCTGGTTAATTACTCCTACCCCCCGCTCCCCCGAGTCACCAAGATCCGGTCGTCAGGTCACACGCAACTGACACGCGACTCGTAGTTCATGCACCCGTATTGCTCAGGGCTTCCGCATTTAAAATAATTGCATGCAAACAAAATGACTGGCCGTCCGAAAGGAAATGAATCTTCCAAGGGATCAGAGAGCATGGTTAGGGTTAGCGGGTTAGCAGCTATTCTTCATCCCAATAAAGGTGTCAGTCCTTGGGTAAAGGACTCGGGATTTAATTTAATATTCCAAGCATCTGACTTTCCAGGTTTAAAATGAACAGAGAGGTTCACCACTTGACCAGTACGTTTTTCATGCTTTCTTTACTTTTCGCTCCTTACAGTGGCAGTAACTCCATGGAATAAACAGAAATAAGGTATGTGGAATAATCTACAATAGTTCAGCACAGCTTACATAATGTGTCATGTAACAGCTGTCTGTACAGGCGGTCAGTGGATGGACCTCTGATTAATGTGAGGTAGTCCGGAAATTCAGTACATGCAGTGTATAAAAAACAAGTGCCCAGAAGGAGCAGTTTTCACAGACAGAAAGGCTGATACATTATCGTAAGAAGTAGTTTTCTGGTCTATAATTTCTTCAGAGCATCTTCTCTACAGCAGAATAAATCAGTTTTTCTTCTTAAATTACTGTACTGGGAAAGCTTTTGGAAATTAATACTGGGTATAGCAAGGTTTTGTGAAAATTCACAGAAATAAATCTTGAGTGTTTCCTCGAGCGGTAAGACAGCTGCTTCAGGCAAATCTGTAGCTAGTAACCGGGGGCCGGGTAAAAAGATGCTCGATTACACCGATTAGAGATACTGGAACAAGCACCACACTGGACACCAAAGACATAGAAGGGGGGTGAGCTTGCAGCACCTGCAAGACTTTGAACAAGGAGAAGGCTCAGTAGATAGTAGAGAGAGTCCTGGCAGTCCTGGGTGTGCCTGACAATGACTCTAGCTTGAAGACCCATCACGAGGACCCAGACAGTACATCTGACATCTTCTCATTTCCATCCTTCCCGTTTGACAAAGACAAGGTGTCTCAGGTGGCTGCTACTGGTAATTAAAATCCAGAGACTATGGCTTTGTCAGTCCTACTTAAAAGGACATCACATGGTTAAAAGAATTAGGCTGCAGGCATCTGGAGTGCCAAAGCGATGACAATTCAGTACTTCTGTACTTGTCTGAAGCTACAGGACCTGGTTTTGGTCCAAATAGAACAGCCTGTCAGAACAGAATTTTCAAGTGTGATCTCTGCAGCCTTATTCACATGCATGGAGTTTGTCTGTAAGTTGAGGAACCAGATTTCATTCCCATGACTGCGAAGCTGAACACCGGACCATCAGCTGTGCGGACTGCATCAGCAATCACCGTTAAGGCTTTAGAGGCACTTAAATAAGAATGTACATGTTTATCGAGGTCTGTGTCATTGATGAAATGGGCAATCAACAGTGACACAATGAGATCCATCCAGAACGTTCCCGAAGTTCTGGATATGACGTTCACCCAACTGTAACAAAGTACTATTGACATGACCTACTGCTTTTAGTACAACATATCTATAATCGCACGCATGCACAGACACACACACACACACACACACGTCCTGCTTCAGCCCGTTTTCCTTCCTCAGTGTATGATTCTGACCGCTCCTGGACTTTGTTCACTGCGGACCATGCGGTGCCGATGGAAGCCCAAGTGAAATTGGCTCTCTAAGTCAGTGTCCCCCACGGAGGATGGCATCCCGGGCAGCCGCCCGCCGCCCAATGCTTTGAACGGCACTGAGGCCTCGTCATGCGAGAGACATCAAGCCCGCACGGTGTGGCACTCCCGGTAGCCGCCAGGACCTCGGTCATCCCTACCTTCAGCGTCTGCAAGCCCCAGGGAGTCTGGTACGCGCGTCTTGTCTGTGCCGTTGGGTAGTGGTTTCCCTCTGGGACACACACAGACAGTCATTTACTGAAATCGATGTTATTTCTGCATCAATTACAGCACATTACAGTAAACAAAGACAGCCCTGCCAGTATCCAGACGCTCCATTATTCGGAGCAAGAACTGCAGCATTACAAAGTCTTCACAAACAGATTTTAATGAAGGTGGGGAGGGGGGGCAAAGGGTCAGTAAGCTAATAATTGACTTTTCAGACTTTTTAATTAACACTGGCCTTTTTGGGGGGGGGGGGGATGAGCCATCGATTGGCCCGCAAAGCCAACAGCAACGTTTTAACAGCCCGCTTCTGCTCGCAGGTGCCAACAAACAAAACATCGATACTTACATCGCTGCCGCTAATCAGAACACAAGGACGAGCCAGCCGTCGCTTTCGGCCGAGGGGTGTCGTGTGATTAAGGCTGTTGGCTGTTAGGACAGACTTAATGCCTTAATGGGGCGGGGGAGGGGGGGTGTTTTTGGTGATAGCAAAGTCTGGTTACCTGGCTGCAGAAATACTGGGACTATCACTACTTAAAATTGGTGAGTTCAGGTCAAGTCAGCACTATGAAAATGCGACAGTCACACACTGCTAAACGGCGAGGGGACTGACGACTGAGTTTCTAACCATCCATCCATCCATCCATCCATCTTCTAATCGGGGTCATGGGTGGACTGAAGCTTATTCCAGGCTGTGTTGGACACAAGGATGGGATACACCCTGGACAAGATCGCATGACACACATACACTCACAGACACACACATTATCACACTCTATGGACAATTTAGAGGTACGAACTGTGTGTGTTTGCATGACAGCTACTATACCGCTGCTGAGGACAGAGAACTGTGGTGCCCCCCTGTGGACAGACAAGAAACTGCAGCCAAAGGAAAGGAGGCGGACTCACATTCGGGGGACCTGAAAGATGGCGCTGTCTACGGCGTTGGGGCCGCCTGCGTCCCCATCCAGGTTGAAGCCGCTGCCACTGAATCCACTTCCGGAGGAGGCTGTCGTCACTGTGACCTCCGGGGCCCTGTGGCCCGGCCTCGCTGCACGGAGAACAGAGAAGCATCCCCTTGAGGTCTCAACGCTACCTGCCCCTCTCTCCCCTCCCTCGACGAGGCCCCGGAGGCCTCCCCAGTTGGGAGGGAGGAAGAGGCTTCTGGCTGCATTGTAGTTACAGAACAAGCACGCCTGACCAGCAGGGTGAACTCGCTTATAGAAAAACAAGCCCTGTTTTTGGCTCTCTGGCGCCCCACTGTGTTAGGAGACAGCACAGTCAGAAAGGGGCGGGGGGGGAGGGGGTTTCAGGCACAGCTCACAGCGGGACACAGACCTATGGATGCACAGGACTGACACGGACAGCCGGTGCATGCACAAAGCACACGGGAGCGCGCGAGAGAGCTGGCGGGGACAGGGACACACTCAAGCAAATCCGGTAAGGGACGCCAAACAAACGTGACGACGTCCATACACAAAGCCACACATGTAAGCGTGTCGTTCTTAAACCTCATATCTAGGTGCACAGCACATTCATTCTGCAGTCAAATTATATCGTTAAAAGGACTTATTTTTAATATTAGGGAAACATTCAAATTAATTCCAGATTTAAAAGATTTAAGAAACTATTTAGTTCTTATTTAGGTCTGTGGATTAAGCCACACATAAATAAATGTACAGTGGTCAAGTTATGTATTTATAAGTACAGGGACGGTTCTGGACATCAGCCCTATCGTGACTTAACCCAACATCATCGTCATCTTCTGTGCACTTATGCCTCCAATGGGACACCAGACAATTCGTACTGGTGACTTAACAGTACGTTAGAATGTCCACTCGCTTCCACAACCGCGCATTCCAGTATAGGGTCGTGGCGATTATGTCCCAAAAAAAAAATACTGCCCCGTGTCAACATGGAGACATGGCATATGGAATGTGTGGCTTGGTAAGGTGCCATAATTCATGCACTTTCTCCCTTTGGCTCGGCCAGTGAGACCCAACGGGGGCCTGGTTCACTAATACCTGTAATTTGGGGGGGGGGGGGCCCTGATTGTGCAGCACGCTGGGGAACAGGGACCACGGGGTGCCTGCATAAGGAAGCGGATGTTCCCAGGAAATGCCAAATCGGGCCCAAGCAGACGAAGAGGACACCCCGTCAGATTGGCATCCGATGGCTATTTTATGGTATTAGCAAAAAACTGGGGAGCTTTTGGAGAAATGTTTCACGGCATGAATTAAATGGGAAACACAGTTATATTATTAGTTGGTTAGTTACTCCATCTTTTACCGGATCATTCTAGGCGTATGTTAAGCCTGCCGTCTCTCAGCAACGAGAGGAATGCATCTCTCACCTCCGTCGGCCTTGGACGTTCCGTCTGACATCACTTTCCTGAGGGGCAGCTGACTTGTGTCTTTGCTCTCATTGGCTGGCGCGGGCAGAGAGTCAGACTGAGTCCTTTGAATAGTGAGGACTCCCTCTACGCTGTGCCTGTGCCGCTCCTTGGCACGGCCTGCCGGCCCGCGTTTATGCGCCGCTGCCGCAACGTGTGGGTGAAATGGAAAACCCAAAGTATGTATCCTCGCATGGAATCAGCTTACGGTACGCGTCAGGGCATGCACGACACAAAGGGCCCCCTCCCAGAGGCCTCTGGGGCTTGAAGTCTTTACCGAGGTGCGTCGTGGGTCCAGGGGGAGGACATGGCATGCACAGCAAGTCAAAAGGACCGGGCAGTTTTCGAAACTGGCTGTTTAATTACATTTTTTTTTTTTTTTTTATTTTTTTTTTACTTGTCAGCTGATAGCCACACTATAGCGCGGCTATCGAAGACAAAATTAAAAAGGTGAAAATCAAAACAACACAAAAAGATGGGCGCGGTTAGAGGGGGCAGACGATAGGGAGGGGTGCACAACCTCCACCCGAGTCCAGAGAGGAGCTTATCAGAAAGTCCACAGCTCGTCATGTTAGCGACAACGGCTCTGGGTAACGAGAAGACGGACAGGGTTGGGGGTGGGTGGGGACAACTAAAGGATGAAGACCACTGTGTTAGACCTCCTCTACTGGCATGTAGACATCTTCCCTGGTCTGGCACAGCGTGCAAGTTAGACTGACAATTATTCGTTAAGAATTATTTGTTTTGTTGTGTTTATTTAGTGTATGAGAAACAATATGATATACTCAAAAATATGCTGCTTTTTACTACTAACATTCCACTAACATTTAATATTATTTAAGAATATTTAAAAAAAATTATTTGCTTCACCTTATTTAAATATAGTTTTCATTTTATGTTGATTTCAACCAAACTTTAATTTAGCATTGAATGCGAGGTTAATGAAGTGGGTTTATATTTGATATTGGTCGCAGTCTAATGGTCACTCTGTGTTTTACTGGATGGTTTACAAACAGCCAGTTACACATCCCCCCTTTTTTTTTTTGGGGGGGGGGGGGGTGTCGCTGTCGAAATCGTCCAGAGGTGAACTCTGCAGTTACACAAGGAGGGACATACAGGAACGGAAAACTGTATGGTGGGTGGACCGTGTTTAGAGCAGTCGAGAAGTAAGAC
>JAODLC010000001.1:5874121-5903538 GCA_026781145.1 Hippopotamyrus pictus
CAATAAACCCCGCTTGTCTGCACTTCCTGGTCTGGCCTCGCCTGCTTCCCGGCTCGCTCGCCCGCCGCATACAACACAGAATTCAAACATTCTGGCCAGTAGAAGCAGTGCAATTTTGAGAAAAATAACACATGTTTTTTGTGCGTTTGTTGAGGTGGTGGGGTGGCCTGGGGCCCATTCCAGGTGACAGAGGGTTCAAATTACACAATAGCAGACTCCACATACACAGAGCGGAGGCATGAATCCAGCCCTCAATCAAACCCTCAGCTCTGAGACAGTAGGACATCCAACTGAGCCACCATGCAAGCCCATATATCTACATAAATGGAAAAATTAGATTTTTGAAACATGCAACCATGGCAGCCGCATCCTGGGTCGCTTCCCGACTTGCGCCCATAGCCCCCGGAATAGGCTCCGGACCCCCCGCGACCCTGAATAGGACAAGCGGTTTTAGAAAATGGATGGATGGAAACCATGGCAACGCTGTATCCCTTTCTGATGTATTTATATTACACTGTAAATAATAAAAAATAATAGCAGACGTGGTCTCATCTTCACTGTGTGCTGTGACAAATCAAATGTCACTCGCAGATACAAAGGGCAGGACAATCTGGGGGCAAAAGAAAAGTCGTAAATAAAAGTCTTGGAAGTGCAATTCTGAGGCACGCATTGTACGCACACACACACACACACACATATATATATATATATATATATATATATATATATATATAGCTCTGTGTTTTCCTCAAATAAGCGAAGTGCTTTGACTCTAACAGCGGCTGAGATAAAGAGGCTGAAGGGAAATGCATTACCTATGGGGAGCCGTGGCTTTAATTCCGACTGCGGGGGAATCAGCAGAAACAAATGGGGTTTGCTCTGACTGCAGCGCACCCTGCAATTTCTCTCCATTTCTGACACTTAAACGGCTGGCGCGGTGAACCTTCCATCGAACGTTGATGTACCGTCAGCCAATCAGGGACCACACAGAGGATGCGGGACACGTACCGTCAGCCAATCAGAGACAACACAGAGGATGCGGGACACTCACCTTCCACAATCCTTCCAGTTTGTTCCGCGGCTCCCCCTGGCAGAACTTTGGCGATGTATGCTCCAATCTCCCCGCTGTTCCCAGGAATCTCTTTGCCTCCCACTGCTCTAATTCCCAGTCCATTTCCTACGACAAAAAGTCAAATAAAAAGACAGGTCCTAAAAAAAGGTTTTTATCCAAAGTACAACTGCCAAATTGACTTCACGCAATTAAAGCTATGCTTAGATAAAGGGTAAATGAATTTTTTAAAAGTTTCAAAGCAAAATTTGATGAAATGAGAAATGAAGGGCGTGATTTACAATTTTATATGGTAATCGGACATGGATATTTGCATCTTAAGGACTTAATGACGGCGCTGTGGATAACAGCCAGAATAGTCACAGTAACACGGAGGAAGCAGCGTGAAATCTGAGGTAAACACGCGGATCAGGCGGCTTCGTGTCCCAGCCGAGAACCAAGGCGCTCTGCTGCTGCATGAATGACGTACACGCGGTACGCAACCACTGCGAAGCGTTTACCGAATGTTTTAAAGAAACTGCCTATTTTTTCCCCCTACATATTTCTATTTATACCCACTGGGGAAGTATCACGCGTATTACGAAGCTACATTAAAGTAATTAAGTAGACAAAAAAAGGCGTGTTAAGTAAGTTTACCTGATACACTGTGATCTTTGGAGTCCCTCTGCAGCTTGACTCTGGCGTGTGGGAACGGGTACTGCACCGGTTTTACCTGCGGGAAAGCAGACGCGTCAGCCATTCGCTGTGACTAAACCGTAACTATTGTCAGCAGAATCTCACTCAGATCTGTTAAAAATCATATACAATATACCTGTTATATACACAGATATAATGTCACAGGGATATAATATCTGTCGTGAATAGTAATTACTTGGGCTTAACAGCACTAAAATATTCACGTGGTGCCATTAAATTTAATAATTAAAAACTAAAAATCAAAATGCAAGACCAGTTCTAGTTTTCTGTTGCATTCGAATGCGACGGTACAGAGGACAGGTACTATAAGCCAGCATGATAACCCCCTTCCCCCCTCTTACGTCTCCTTGCTGGTTTCGGTGTGGCCCCTGTCTCCGCTCCGCGACATGCCCGTCTTCCTGCCGCGCCTCCCGGGGCTTGTCGAACCAGTCAGTCTCCTCCCTCCGCAGGTGGTAAGCTTTCGGGAAGCAAGTCAGACACATCACTGGTCCCAACCCGGCCCAGAAAAGCCATGGTTTGCTGTGTTGAGTGATTATGCATGCACAGGTCACCCCCCGCCCTGTCTGGTCTCCCACCCCCGCTGGGATATTTACTGCTCGTTTCGACAAATCATGCACAGGACGTGGGACAAAAACACACATGAGGCACATACAGAAAAAAAGGTTTGTGACGATTCATGAGTGGAGGAAGAGAGGCTCTCCACAGCTGGGTTATAATCTGTCACTTGTGCTGGCTGAAGTATCGCACCATCTTAATGACATGCTAACATTTTGTCCCCCAAAATATCAGCTATAAATAACCCAAGCAAAAATAAACTCTTAAAGTGGTGCATTTTGCTGCCATTTACTGATAGAATATTGCTTCTCACTACAGCATGTATTTAGGTTTTATCTTAAAAAATATCTAGGCCTATTTTATTTGTGATGATGACCTTCCAGAATAATTTTAAAGTACTTTTCTTCCCTCGATCTCAGGAGGTTTGGTTTGTTACGATTTGTGCTCAACAGTAAAAGCCAAATCAGCGGACAGAGACATGAAATCAAACAGCTTGTTCCAGTAACAAACTGTAAAGAATTAGCGGTATCATTATTTTAATATTTGATGGGTAAATAGAATGAATTAAACATGTCTTGCCCCTGTTCTACGAATTTCCTTACCTCTGAGATATATAAAAAGGCAACAAGTTTAAATATATAACGTCTGAAAGGCTGTTAGAAAATAATTTTCAAAGGGAATTAATTGCTTTAATTATGCATCTTCCCTCTTAATTATCAGTCTACTGTAATGATCTGTCTGCTTTGCTTTCCTTCAAAAGCGACAAGGAAAGGCAGCTCAAGGACACTCAATGTCAACAGCCTCCATAATCAGTACGGGGGTATGTGTCAGTCATGGCGTGATCCGATGGTTTCGGGTGGATTGCGATGGGAACCACCGGGGAGACCTTGACGACGGGTATGTCGCGCATTCACACACGTCCTGCTGCAGGGACAGACGTATGCATGACTGCACCAGGTATGTAAAAATGCCGGGAAACTGGTGATTTCCGGGGTGCGTATGAATATGATATCGATGAGTCAAAGGTGCTGGTTCAAACCATGAGACATACAGGGGAGAGTTATGCCTTATGGGTTTGTAAATTTTATCGAAACTCTCACCTTCTACATCCCAGCTAGTGATTCCCGCTGTGATGCAAAGTTATATCAAACTAAATAGCAAATTTTCTACCACAAAAAGATTCCCGTAGCGTTTTAATACCAGGGCTGGACGGCTGTGATCTGTGACCAAACTGATGCATTATTGCGTGAAACATAGGGGCCCGTTTTAAATGAATGAGTACGTTATTAGTCTCTCACAGCCCCATATAAAGGCTTTACCAGATAATTCAGATCAGTAAAAGCCACACTGGGGGAGGGAATTAAAGAAACAGCAAGTGAGGGCAATTAAGCATTTTTCTCAATGTCAAAACCCCATTTACAGGAGCTCTTTACAGTGTATAAACATTATCTTTGGGAGATTTTCAGTAGCGCTGATACTGTATATTATGGAAATGCAAATCAACACTTAGTGAAATATTAGCTTTATCACAGATGATTATTTGGTGAGAGGTAATGGTCCAGTGGTGTATAATTCAACTAATACTCTACCGTTTTTGATATTCTCATGAGAGAGTCTTGGATCATCTCTGTTCAAAGTCACCAGGGAGTCACTTAGTGCTGCAACCAAGGCAAATTAGCACTTTTATATACCTTGTATAACATTTGTTTTTAATCTACGTTACCAGCCTAAAAGTTTCTCGTCCTTTTCTTTGCAGGGCTCGAGCAGTGGACGCTGACACACATGTGATTATCTGGCATGCATCGGCTAAGATTATCTGATGCCATATTGCAAGTTAATGTGGAAAATCTTCTGGGCTTCAGAAACATGAAAGGGAACATCAGCGTTACATGTATAACGACAAAAGAAAGAAGAGTCAATCAAAAAGGAACAAAACGAATAAGCACAACAACGTGGCTTCATAACACATTTAGACATACTGCCGACCGATTACTATGTGCTAATAAATATTGAGTATGTGAGTGAAGGTATTGCTGCTGTCAAGTTACAGCTAAACGCAGCCACAGTGCAAATCGTAAGATTACTGGCTATTCGCTAAAAGCTACTTGTGTGCGTTTAATTTCCGCACTCTGCAGGTAAACTGCATGCTTGTAATGCATTTTTGCCTGCGCTCCCATGCAATGCGCTGCTCTCACATTTTACAGACACAAAACAGTAGCCATTATGAACAAAATTAGACGTTGGAGGAGAGGATTTCAACACACCAGTAGTGAGAATTTAGAACAGTGCCTCAGTTACCATCAGCAAAACCACACTCAGTATTTCAATTGGATTTCATACAGGATTTACATATTTGCATATTTAAAGTAGGGCTGCAAATACTTTTACATATTCAATAAGTATAATTAGTATTAATAACTGCAAAAATGTAATTTGGAAAATGTTGCGTACTAGGTACTTTAACAGCATAGAATAACAATAACAGTCTACTATGGGCCTATTTATTTATATATGTAGACCATAAAAAAATAGACTACTAACTTCTGTTTAGCCAAAACCCCACCATGGGGAAGTCACTTATACAGTATCCATGCAGCAGCACTACTTTAAAATCCAAACTTGCATCCGGTTCTAGGAGTCATCAAAAAAGACCATGCATTCAGATGAAACAGAAGCATTCCATACAGACAAAGACATGCAGGTCAACGTCGCTTTATTGTAACATAGACTGATTATGAACACCGACATGCATTTGCAGGAAACAGAACGGGTGAAGGATGAACGACAGATTGGAACCATGCGGTTAATGCACCATCATTGGAGAGGGTGATCATTGGAGAGAAGACAAATATTTTGACGTCCCCCTTTTTTATGAGTGCTTATGACACAAAACATAGAATGATCATGTAAAAAAAATACAAATCTATTTAAAGACAGATGTGTCTTCACAGGATAAAAGTCAAATCTATTAGCTTACACTTTCAGAAATACAGAGATGCTAAGATGTAAGCCAGAGAAGTACATCGTGGTATGGAAATGTCAGAAGACGACTAATCTCATGTCAGTACTCAATATAAAAATGGGATATCGCTTAATGACAAAAGATTGATTAGCTCAGACACTGGCAAAAAACCAGTTAGTTGGACACATAAATCAGTTTCACTGACAAAAAATATTATACATGTTATTGTAGCTTACCATATCTTCATTCAAAATACACAGTTTACAAAAATATTGAAAATCCAAAATCATAACAGCAACAGCTTCAGCCCAGAGTCTTCCATAAATGTCTATTTTTTTCTTTCCAACATCACAAAAAGTTTTCTTGAGGTCTGGAGGCACTTAATTGTTTTTGTATGTTCAACTAGCTACCTATAGGTATAGTTAACCAGCTATGTAAATATACAGGTTATGAGATATCAAAGAGGCGAGTTGGCAGAGGAAAAGAGTAAGTGTTAAGCGTGCAGGTCAAGGCGACGTGGAAAAGAAAAATGAGAGTGCTTTGTATCGATTTGCTTCAGACATAAAATGACAAATATCGTTTAGCACTAAGGGAAACCAAAGACACTGTGTGCATGCATCAAAGGCACACGACAGTTAATCTGAAGACAACGTTTACAGTAATAACACACAGATAAAAGCAGACGCCAATCAAAGCGAGCATCGAGGAAGTCAAAGCTTACACACGCAGACGCGGACATGATCAGGAACATGCACAAAATGCAAATCCACAGAACTGCAGTGCGACAGCACTCTGAGACCCAATTTACCTTCGCTATCGGACATAGCACCTTGTAAGTCGTCCATTATGAAGGCTATGTCCCGGTCATAGCCCCGGGTTCGAGACTCCTCTCTCATATGCTGCTGTACTTCAGGGAGAGAATGGCTCGAACCAAACTGATCCCTTGAGTCAGCAGATATGGGTGGGAGGGGCCCAGCGGAAGCCCGGGCCATGCCCATTGGTTGACCGACCGGACTTAGGGGACTCTCCTCTTCGGAGTTCTGTGCCACAATGGGAATTCGTCCCCTGCTTTGGCTTATAGGTAGACTGGTGGGCTTGTTCCTGACTGCAGAGGATGTGTACGAAACATCCAATGGCTCGCTCTCCGTCTTCAGTCTTAAGGATGAGCTGGACAGATCTCTTTTGAGGGAAAGGTCAAGTCCGTAGACAGACGATGGTCTAGAGGAGGGTCTTGACCTGCTACCACTTGGGTACGCAGTGTCATCCTGTAGTGAAGATCTCATGGTGGGGCTAAGGTTTAACGTCTGCCCTAAATTCAGAGACTGCGCAAGATTTGCCCCGAGTGTGGAACCAAGATACTTCTGCTGCTCAGAGATGTTTTTTCGCAGTCCGAAGGTAATGTCATCTTGAATGAGTCTAGCCCTTGAGGTGAGGCTGCTTACCGAGGAGGCACTTGATGCCAAGTAGCTACTGTAATCTGGTTCAAGATCCCTGCTTTCTTGAATACCGGAAAACTTGCCAATCTTAGGATCCATGAGTGGTTTCTTATGTTTAGCTTGTTTCTGGTAGAGCACTGATGCAGGAAGCTGTTTTGCAGCCTGCTTCTCTAATGTCAGCCTGCTGATGCTGTACTTTTCTGTTTTGGGAAAATGTCTGTAACTGCTGTCAGTTGGGTAGTAGTGAGGAAGACCAGTGAGGGGATCCAGACCCTCAGTGCCCCGGCGGAACTCTTGTTTTATCTGCTGCTTCAGGAGCTTCAGCTCATACGGTTCCTCCATGGTTTCCTCTTCAGTCTTTCCATAGGGGTGCAGCCTGGAGGACACCTGTAGGGGCCCTAGGAAGTCTGTCATCTCAGAAGAGCGTCGCACCTCAGCGGCACGGAGGAGCCGGTCCGCCTTAGTAAGGTCTTTGTCAGAAATGCCGTAACTTGATGAGAGTCCGGTGGAGCTCTTGGTGAGGTCGGTGATGTCATCAATAAGGACGTAATTCCTGGGGGTGTGGTGGTCAATGTCTGCATAGAAGGAGTCAGCAGATATGCTGGACATGGGGCTGCTTGCCATGCTGCCTCTCTCTTCCAGCCCTATCCTTAGATCAAGACTGCCATACTTGCTCCCGAGGTGGGCGGCGTACGTGTTGTCTGTGGAAGAGGGCACGATCATGAGGGGCTGGTTGCGGATGACCTCGTAAGTGGTGGTGATCTTTGGTTCCAGTTCGGAGAGAGTCGTCTGCCTGGGCTTCTGCTGCATCAGGAGCATCTGAGAGGCATGCTGGTAGTTCTGTTGCTGAGACTGCTGGTGAGACGCCTGGGGATAGGAAAGTGTGGGTACAGAGGAGTAGATGGACTGAGTCTGGTAAGGAGAGACCTGCTGATGGTAGAGGGACTGTTGCTGATAGAGTGTCTGCTGGGGGTACTGAGTGGGAGCTTGTGTTTGGGCTGCATACTGGTACTGATTGTAAGGATCTGTTTGCTGGGCATACTGGGCATCAGGCTGGGTCTGTGGTGGGATGAACTGATTGAATTCTGACTGCGGGGCAGTTCTTGGCCTCTCTAACCCGTGCCCATTTCCCCTGCCCTCTCTGATGTTGCTGACCTCACTGTCAGACATATAGTCTCGCTCCTCAGCTACCCCTTGCAGGTATGCCCTCTCCCTCTTTTCCCTCTCCTTGAGAAGGGCGTCTTTCCTACGGTTGATCCCCATCTCTAGGTACCGCAACTTGGCGTCGATCTCCTTCTCCTCCTCGTCGAGCTCCGCCTGCTTCTTCCGGAGCTTGGAGGACTCTCGCTCGACGAGATCAAGCTCTCGGTCGATGTCTTGGAGGATCTTGGCCCGTGCCATGGTCGTGTTCCGGCAGAGTCGGCGCCGGGCCGAGCCTGTGCTGTAACCGGTTTGGCCCGCGGTGGCCTCCTCTTCGGACGGCGGGTTGGGCAGCGTTCGTTTCACCTTCTTCTGAGTGCCTGATGGGGTGCTGCTCTGAGACGATTTGCCCTGGAAACAGGAAACATATGGAAATTAGGTCACAAAACTTTACTTCACATTATTCTAAAATAATATTTTATTTAGCGTACATTAACTTCACAAAGACTTCAAGCTGAAAATTTAAAGTAAACCATGTAAAAGCACTGTAGACTGTAGTGTTGTGAAGAACCATAACTGACAGCCTGTACACAGAATGATGACTGTTTGAGAGTTGAAGTACTTTATTCAAAGGAACCTTTTACCGATCAAGAAATAAACATTTAAATAACCTCTGCATTCTGTGTTTGTTACAACTAATCCAAAAATAATACTTCAAACAATGACTATTATGGTGCCTTCAAAGCTTCTCCATGTCAGATTTTATATGAGTACAGGGTTTCTCTATTTCTGTACAGGTGAAAACGACTGCTTATGTTTGGGTATACTGTATATCGTAGCTTAGAATGGTCAGTTACAGTTTGTCAGTTAAGCTTTAGTCTTAAATCTATTTGTCACACACAAGCATGTCATTAATGATTCAGAAGCGCATTGTTTGAATTGTGGGAAACATCTAAAAAGGAACCCTAGCATCTGTTGGGGCTGGTATCTGGGGGGGGGGGGGGGAAATTAACCACCTGGGAAGCTAAGCTCTGGAGGTGTGGACGGCCTCCCACACAAACACTAATCAATACCAGTCCATCCCATTGACTATCTTGTGCCGAGATTAAATACTCTATTTACGTTCATCTCCCCCAAAACTCAGTCACTTTCAACTTGTTCTGTCTGAAGATTGCAGGCAGGAATTGTAAATGAGATCTAGCGGCTGTGTGACTGCGCTGTGAATTTCTGCCTTCGCAGGAACGTCTTCGCTCCTGTTCCGTCTGCTAAACCATGAGGGAGGAAGGCGAGATATTAAAATTAGACACATCACAGGTGGGAAACTCTAAATTCAAACCAGCAAAACTAAAATGAGGTGAGTACCCATCTGTAATTGTTATCTGATACTGTGAAATATTCTTATGCAGAGTTCTTGTTTATTTGTTTTTAATGCAAAAAGCTTTTTTTATTTAAAAAGCAGCAATACTAAAGTGTGCCATTTTAGCATTTTTATGTAACTGTTTTTTTCAAGACACAACATTTCGTATAAAAGTACTCACACTGTATCCTTCTGAGTACTGGAAGTTGGAAGCTGCTCGGTCCTCTGCTGTTGGACTCTGTGACTTGGGTTCCGACATGGAACGCTGCATGACCTTCAGAGTTCTCGGACTTGGAGGACTCTTGGATGACTCAGGTACCACCACTTTCTGTGGGCTTGCATCTCCAGACTTATCATACTGCCCGAATTCTAAGTTTTTGCTTGGTGACAGGGGTGAGATGGGAGAATAGAGCACCTTGGGGGACTTTGGAGGTGATGGCACCACTTGCAAAGAAGAGTCTGCTTTTAGGTGAGTATTGTAGTCTATTTCCAAGGGGGTTGGACGCCTTTTGTCTTTTGGTGGAGACATCTTATCACCATCCATCCCTGTCTGACAGCTCATACTACCCCCGGTATATGTTTTCTCTGGTGCAGAGATTATTTCAACCTTAGCATCCATCTGAGCCTTGACAGATGGCTTCTTAATTGTTCCAGAAGAATCGGTCTGGACTGAAATCTCAGCCACAGTCTGGATTGCAATGCTGGAAACTTTGGAGGCCTGCTTGCCTTTCTCACCATCAGCATATTTGCTAGAGCGTGACTTGCGTCTGTTACGGGTAGGGATGTCCCATTCGTCTTGATCCTCATCATCTGTCTGTACGCTACTGTCCACACTCTTCTTATTTTTCTTCTTCCTTCCTGTGTAAGCCCTGTCCACCCCATCCTCATCATCTGTCTGCACGCCACTGTCTACTATCTTCCGACTGGATAAGTCTACGCTATGCTCATCATATTGCCATGGCGCCCTAGGAATTTTGTTGGCAATCTGGAGATTTTCTGGCCCCTCTGACTCTTTAAGTGACATTTCAGAAGCTGTTACGTTTGGGATGTACTGGGCAATACCCTCAGAGGGCACAGTGTACCATGTTGCGTTTTGTTTCAAGTCAAGGCCTGTGACCGTAGTCGTTGTTATGCTGTCATCCTGCACTGGCCAGTATTGACCATTTTCTCCCTGTTTATACTGTGCATCCAAGGGGATTTGCTCTGCACTGGTCGGAGGGGAGGTGCCCTCAGAGGCATCATAGCCATATGGGTACATCTGTCTAACTTTCTGCTCCTCAAGCTGCTGCTGGAGCTGCTGCTGCAGTTGATGGATTTGCTCCAGCTGTAACTGTTGCTGTGCATATGTCTCCTGTTGCATCATCAGGTGAGCCTGACGTTCCTCTTCCTGCTGGAAAAGGATCTGGTGCTTCATCGTCTGCAGCTCCTCCAGTTCCTTTTGGACTAACAGCTGCTCCTGCTCGCGGAACCTGTGGATTTCCTGCCGCTCCCACTCGATCTCTTCAGCTAGACGCAACTGCTTCATTTTTTCCATTTCGAGGAATTCACGTTCCATCTGATACTGCTGCTGCTGGCTATCATCTGCAGCTGAAATGCCTGGAGAGGTCAGTGCTTCCAAAGATGCTGCAATGGCCTCGAGTGATCCATCTGTGTATGAATCTTGGACTGTTGTTACTGAAGGAGTACCTTCAGAGAAGGTAGTCGGAAGTGCCTGCTTTGAGGCACCCGTTTCTAAGCATATAGGTTCTTCTTGTTCTGTCATTGTGGTTGATAAGAAACTGTATGACCGTGGAAGGGGCTGATTTTGTAATGTTGACAGAGATGGCATAGTGTCACTGGGGTGCATTCCTGATAGATCCTTGTAGGTTGTGCTAAAAATTGACCCTGGTTGGGTGGTAATAGCATAGGTTGAAGGGATGGGGGCCGCTACTGATGAGTACACAACTCCATTTGAAGACCTCAAGACACTACTGACACCAAAATGAGTTCCAACAGGAGGAGTTACTGTGGCTTGAGAAAACGGAGGCATGGTCATGCTGGAATATCTGCTCTTTCCCTTGTTTGAGTAGTCCATTATGACATCTGTAATCATAGTTCCACAAAGATGCATCTCAGTCCAAATGTCATTTGGTACAACCGTTAAGTGAAGTCATGCTCAACCAGGTGAATAAAACACAAAAATGAAAAGCATGCAAAGACCTCCAGAACGGCTAGATTATCCCCATGCGAAGCCAAAACATTCTGGAACAACACGCAGGCACATGCATGCATCTGCATATAAAACAAAAGGGGGAAAAGGGGAATATTAAATAATATGGCTAGCACACAATACTGCTGGAAATTCAGCCAAAAAATAAAGAAAAAAACTGAAGAGAAAAAAATTAAGAGCATCAACAAGGAAGAAGTACAGACCACTTATATGAATATTTCAATAAAGACTTTGCTGGAATCAAATTATACTGACCTGAAGATGTTTTTCCTGAAGTCAGGTCTATGGCACCTTCTGTAGTTCCATTATAATCATAACTATTTTTGCTTTTATAGAAAAACATTCCAGCTTCAGCTAAATTAGTATCAGACATAGATGGTTTCATACCACCAAAACTTCTGCCATAAGGTCCAGAACGGTCGTACTGGTAATGGTCATCTCTGTAGCCAAATCGGTCTTCAGGCAATGTTGTTGCTACCTGTTGTGTTGTGCAGCTTCCAGTAAAGGGCAGCTTGTACACAACATCACAACAAACAGCTCGCCGTCCTGCTGTAAGGTCCACAGGCTTTCCATCGTCTTCAAGGACTGCAGTGACCACCTTCGAAGACCCACTGACAGTTACCATAGTTTGAACTGGTTTTGATGTGGTCAAGTCCACAGCACCATCTGGCCCTGTCTCTATACGTGCAAGCAAAGCAGGAGTGCCATTAGCTATGCTTGGTGGGGTAACTTGCACAGGGGACTTTGAAGTTTCTCTGCTGGTAGTAGATCCAAAAGACAGATTAATAGGAAATTCTGCAGTGGAAGTGGTTTTTGGTTTTGAGTCGATGGGTCGATATATTATTTGGGCAACAGGCTCAAATGACTTGGATGTTGTCAGCTGCAGAGGTGCAAATGTTGTCGACTGAGCTAAGTCTAGAGGCTTGTCAGGAGCCTTGTCACTGAGAGTTATTGTAGTAGTACAGGTAACAATAGTTATACTGCTAGTTACAACTGACCGAGTTAAAGACGGCAGGGCCTCTGGACTTAGATTCACGACTGTAGAATGCACAGTACTCATCTGTCGTCCATTGCTCTCAGTGCATGGTCGTTTTAATTCTGGTGCAGTTAGATCCACACCTTGGTTACCCTTTTCATTGATCTTTAAAGTTCGAAGATCAACAGCATCCCCAGAGTAGAATGTCTTTCCATTTTCTTTTTCTGTTACTGGCTTCTTTGTTGTTTCAGGTGAAGTATTAGCTGTTGCACTGGCTGCTCTTGGTGCTGGTGTAGGGGGTTTTGTAGGTAACGGTCCGTGAACAACAGACACTGTAGTTTTTTGTAGCTCTGTGGTCACAACTTGAGCTAGAAGGTTAGGCAAAGTTACAGTAGGCTGTGCAGATGCTGAAACTGAAGAAAAGGCATTACTCATACTTGAAACTAGCTTCTCTGGTCCAAACACTTCTGGATACTCAAGTGATTTTGTGTGCTGAGTTAAAGCCAATGGAACAACAGGAGGTGTTGCGTATGATGTGTGTTTTGTGGGGGAAGGTAACCCGGGACTAATGGGAGCTTGGGTCGAAATTCCCTCAATGGGAGTGCTAGGTTCTGATGGCAGTGTAATGACTACATAAGTTTCATGTAAAGAATTTGAATATCTGGGAGACAAAGGAGATTTTGGTGATGCTGCGGCTAACTTGCACTCTGCTGGGGCGCTTAGATTCAGTGTCATATCGGTGGTGCTTGGAGGAGCTACAGGTCGTGGTAGCGTCATTGCTATGCTTTGATTACTCAATGCCGGCTGAGTAACCATAGGTTTTGGAGCGACAGGAGGTTTAATGACTTCCCCTGGCTTGTGACTGAACATTAAACCAGCTGGTAAGGATGATGGTTTCGGTGGCACAGGTGGAGGAACATGTGGCCTACAGACTGGAGCCACAGAGCTCCTTAGTGCTGCATTGGAGTTTGCAAGTGCTGCAGTTGAATATGCCATTGTCACACCCGTCAAATCTGGCAATGCTGTCACAGCCGATGCTGCCAATGGGGTGCCAAAGGGAAGCTTCTTTTTTGGATAGACACTTGGCTTAGGCATGGTGATAGGAGGTAAGGGAGGGGGTGGAGGTAGAGGTGGAGGGGGTAGTCCAGAGGCAAACATATCTACCCTCTCCAGGGATGAGCCTCTGATCAGTGCAATAGGTTTGGGGGGCACAGGAGGAGCATATGTTAGCGGTGCAGCCACCAAAATAGTGGTAGTAGCAGCTGTTGATATTACACTAGGTACGATGGATGTATACTGAGGCACGGTGGGTAAGGGTGAAAAACTAACAGCTGTAAGAGGTGTAGAGCTGGAAAATGAATAGGGAATAGAAGAAGGGTAACCACTTGTCCTGGCTATGAGGCTTGCCTCCTCTGAGATTTGGGCCATTGAAGAAATATTATCTAAGCTGGACGCTGCAACAGTAGTCCTTGAAATAGGTTCTGGTACAAAAGTGGCATCAGGAGAAGACTTTGACACAGTGAGGTCAACCACTGTACACTGTAGATTTACAGCTGCAGACTGCGATGTGAAATCCAAAGGAGTGGAATCTGGAGGAGAGGCATAAGAAATACTCGTATCCAACTGAGTTGTTGTGGGAACCTGCCCCACTCTAGCAGACTGAGGAAATGGTGGTAATGGTGGTGGCGGAGGAGGAGCTCGGGGTGGACTGGCTTGTATTACCGGAGTTGGCACAGAACCTGAGACTGTACTGGGAGTGGGGATGGGAGATTTAGTAGGAGCTGAACGTGGAGCTGGTGTAGGAGGTAAAGTCGGACCTTGAACTGGAGGTATCCCTGGCACTCGAGATGCAACTGATGCAGGAGGTGGAGCTGAAGTTGCCATTGGAACTGAAATTGGAGGAGGACCTACTTTTGTCATTCGAACATCAGCAATAATTGGCTGTACTTCATCTGTAGGCCCTTTGGATGTACCTGGTGCTCCTGTGACAGATGCTTGTTTGTCTTTTTTAACACGTTGAATGGCTTGTGGAACGTATGTTGAGGAATCAACTTCCTGTACTCCAATACTGTACTCTTCTTCCACATCTTCCTCCCCAGAAGAACACTGAGTTATTTTTAGGTCAGGTATGGGATAGAGTGCCCTATGGAGAATGCCATCTGACGAAACAGAGGATGCCAGAGGATCAACCTGTTTAACAGAGGTTACAGACTGTCCCTGAGTGTCCTCAGTACCATTTCCAGAAGAAATCACAACTTCTGGTGAAGCTCGCAACCCTGGAACTGACTGTGTTGGACTTGTTCCTGGTGTCAAATTAACTTTTTGCCTCTTCATCATTTCTTCATATGCAGCTTCAGCGTCTAATAACGGCTTTCCATCCTTTGTGGATGGAACTGGTTCGCCTGTGGAATCAGCCACATAGTGAATCTTGGCAGTGGGAGGAAGCTGTTTCACTGGGACTTTTTGTTGAGGTACTTCTTTAGGCATCAAGCTTTTCTTTTTCTGCATCATGTCCTCATACACCTCATCTGGTGATCTTAGTTTCTTCAAAGGTTTTTGCATGGACGTCACACTGGGTTCTTCCTGCTTTGTGGAATAGTTCTTAGCCACTGTTTCGTCACGAGTTTCTTCAACCAATGACTCATAAATGTAATCTTCAATCAACATCCCTCCATAAAGTGTCTCTTTTTCAGTTGGTGCTTCCATGTCTTTGCGCTGAAAGGTTTTTGCCTTCAGCATCATTTCCTCATACGCTTCATCTGCACTTTTTAATGCCTTTTTTGTGATTTGTTTAGTCATATCATGTTGCTCATCAGTGGGAGAATAGAGTGACACTGAAGTTGGTAGCTGGTACACTTTCTGAACAGCAACGATCTTCTCTGGATTGATCTGGAATCCTTCAGGTTCTGACTCTATGCTTGGAGAATACTCTGAGCAAGATGACTTATGGAGCTCCTCCATCTCTGCTGCCTGCCGTAGCTCCTCAGTCGGGGAAGCATCCTCAATAGGAGAGAGATTACTTGGAGGTGTTTTTGGGTGCTCGCGTCTCCTCTGTGCCCTTAATTCCTCTTTGTCCTTCTTAGATTTTTTGCTGGAGCTCTTTTTTGTCTGCTGTTGATGATCCACATCTCTCTGCATCTCCTGTTCCTTGAGGAGCTCTTCTTCCTCTCTCATCTCCTCCTCCTCTGATGAGTCCTCAATAGTCGGGAGCATTTGTCCATGCTGCCGGTGCCTGGCCTTCCGGTGTTTGCCCTCTCCACTCGTTTTCTTATGACTCGGACTGCTGTCACTGTCTTCATCTAGAGAGGACACTGAAGTTGGTGATGTTCCTGGAGTGAAGCTGGATGCATGTAGACTTGACGAGCCCTCACCTCTTGATCTGTCCTCGGGAGAATCAGTGAGACTCTCCACGTCTTCTTCTGTACTATGTTGCATAGGGGCACCTTCTTTATATGGTGTTGCCGTGGTATTGTTAAGTTCAATAGTCTTAAAACGTCGAAGGCCTCCGACAATTGACAGTTCATCCTCCATTTGACTCTTGGTTTCTATTGTTTTTTGATCAGAAATGTCCTTTTGTCCTTGATCTTTGCTTTCTTCCTCTGGGGCAGTACTAATCTTTTTCAGCAAACGCTTAGGCTTTCCTGATGCACTTTTCACTTTACCCTTTCGCTCATCATGCTCCCCTTGTGGATCCTGCTCTCTGATCTGCTTCCGCACATAATTATCCTCATCGGAGGCGTCTTCATCGGCGCTCATCTCCATAATCTGCCTGCGAATGTAGTCCTCATCATCCCCCAAGCCTGGGCTGTATAGCCTATAGTCCTCACTGCCAAAGGACCCTGCACCGATGTTTCTTCCCCCCTGCGGGAGGGGTGAGGGTTCACTTCCACTGCTATCCTCCACTGAGTCTTCTCGCCGTTTCCCATCTAGAGTAGTGCTTTTCAGTTCAAGTACCTTTCTGTGATCATTAGATGTCTCCTTTGTGGGAGAAACATCCCGTGGGATATCTCCCCCTGCAGAGCTGATCAATTCAGGTGAGACTGGCAATAATTTCCGTCTGTGTTTATCAGTGGTACTTGTGTTAGACTCTAATATTGGAAGCACTGTACTCTCCAACTTAGCCAAGTCTGAGGGGCTTGTAGGACTCGTCTCTTGCTTAAGAGCTTCTTGTTGGACAGGTTGTTTCAACAGTTCCTTCTTGGTGGTTGAGCTTGTATCTCCTTTCTCCTGTGAAACAGAAAACTAAATGTTATCATCTGTTAGTGTAAAGATCTTCTCTTAAGTACAAATTCAATTTCATGCCTTATTCAGAATTATGAAAAGAAACAAACATATTACATCACAAATTGTGCATTACATAATTTTTTTTCTCTACATAATGTACGTATACAATAAGTTCATAAACTACCCACTTTTGAAAAAGTTCCTGTGTTACAGGTGATTTATCTATCAAACTTTAGTAGTAGCAATACCTTCGGTAACTAACCACATCAACCACATCAGCATGCAGTTCTACAAGAACAGGTGGAAAGACACTTCCTGTCAAGTTTTGGTTGTTGCAATTCATGTGCAAATAGGTCTGGTAGTACCTTGTTGGGCTCTACAGCTGTGATTTTCCCCTCTTTCTTTGTCGCTTCAGCTGCCTTTGCTGTTTCTGCCTGGGTTGTGTCTTTAAGCTTCTGGAATAGTGGCAGGTTGATTGTGGACACGCTCGTTAGGGCCGCAGAGAGAGAGGTCAGAGAAGGTGAAGCCTTGGGCTGTTCCGGGGCAGGCTTGGGTGGTGTGGGCTGCGCTTTGACCGTGGCATTTGGAGGTGGACTCGGCTGCTTCGCCGGGGACGCTTGGCCTTTGGGACCAGCAGGCTGTTGGCTTTGTGCTTTTGCAGGCGTTGCCATTGACGGCTGCTTCCCGTCCATGTCTCCGATCTGTCCAGCAATCGCTCTTTGCGTCTGGCAATTCAAGCAAAGCCACTCTCCCTGCAAAAAAGGAAAGATGCTCCCAATGGAGTAAATATTGACATAACTGCTTGTTACTCTGTAGTAGAATGGAGCAAAAAGCCACATCAACTTCATTAGGAGCAATAAAAAGCCAAATATGTGTTCATTCATTAATTTTCCTATTTACGTTCTCTATTACTTTTCCTTTTTTTCCTCTTCAGTTGATTAAAAAGGGACAGAGTGCAAATCCCAAAGAATCATAACATTGAGTAATTTGAAGTAATAATGAATAATTACATTTTCTTAAAGCCTAATTGAAGTCTTTCCCTTTACCCCTTTTCAACCTGGAATAGACATTAGACGTGCTTATTGACGGACAGGTAAGCAGCTTCGTATAGTTCATGGAGCACAGCACAATTCAGACCTCAAAAAGAATCCTTCAAAATGATTAATTAAAAAACAGGCTTCAAATACATTCATCAGGATGGAATGAAACTTGATTTACGTGAAATTAAGTGACCTATGGAGTCAGCTAACAAACCACGTCATATGGCAACATAATTATTGTTTTCTTTAACTGTTTATCCCATAAGTATGCTAATTTCGGCTCCACCTACTTTCTTGGCCAGTCTTGAGCAAACACATCTCTGCAAGGAACCAGCTGCTGGATACATGGATCCACTGCATCATATCACTAGGGTCACACAGTCTGCAGTGTGTGCTGGGCTTCTGGACAGATTTCATCGATCTTAATCCTGTTCGGCATGTGCTTGTCCTGCGAAATCGCAAGCCCCCTCTACCAGCTGAGGGGGGAGGAGCCATTCGCTCAAAAAAGCACCTCTACATCCAGCATCCACATGCTCTCCCTTACCCCACCCCCCATCAACACCCTCAGCACCCCCGCCTGCCTCCATTTACACAATCACTCCCACACGCTCGCAGGCATGATGCAGGAGCAGCCGTTTGTGTCGTTTCCATCCAGCACAAACAGGAAGGGTAACTGACCCTCATGATACGTAGCCCACTTGCCAGCCTTTGGAGGTGGGGAGGTTGCTCCTGTTTTCCCTCAGAGCTCCACGTGGGAGGTCACAGATGGGAAGACGGCGACATTTCACGGAAAAAGCTCAGAGATGAAAAAATCCCGGATGGTGGGTCACAAGGAAACATTAGCTTTACGCACAACTAAAGATCACAGCCTCTCACACAAACCACCAAGCCCTCTGACAGGAGGACAAAATTAACATAGAAAACCTCGAAAAAAAAAAAGACACCTTTCGATTCCCTTGAATCTCTACTTACGATGTAAAGGGCACCATTTATTCAGACTAATATCTGCCAGCGTTGTTTTAGTTACCTATCAGCCCCTCGGGCAGATCAGTCTGGTACGTTTGTGAAACATTAAGCAGTTATCTCTGACCTCCAAACGGCCTCCGGCAGAGCATTAGGTCCAGAGCCCCCCCCCTCCCCCGTCAGACCCCTCCCGCAGAGCAACACCTCGCTGTCTCTCTGACTCGCTAATTGCATTCAGCCACTCTTTATGCACTGATGTTTAAGGCAGAAAAAAGGGTGTAACATCCTTCAAATGCAACCAGTCAGCTTGACGATGGAAATCTCTGTCCCCCATTACCAAGAAGCTCTAAGTGACTTTAACCCCCCACAGTGAACACACAGCCAGCCATGTTCCTTTACTGGTCTCTTAGTAGATACCTTAGCTGTTTCCACTTCGTGTGAAGACCTGTGAGGGAGGACTGAAGTAAACCATATTACCATGGTGTCCTTCCCTGAGCAGCTAGCAGCAAAATTCAATTATTGCTATATAAACCTGATCTGCTGCCGGATGGGCAACTGGCTCACAGGTCCTTCCTCTCTGCTATCATCACACCTTCCTCAATGTCCTCTCTGACCGGTGACCACCCAATGAGAGCAGTCCTATATGAGAGCGGCTCACGCGGCTAAGCTGGGTTTCAGAAGCATCTCCAGATCAGGATTCGGCTCCTCCTACTGAGAGTGTGCGAGAAGTAAGAAGTGTCACATGCTAATTTTAGATAGCATAATTTTGCAAGTTAATTAATCATTTACACCTTGGAGATGTAAATATTAATTATTTGGGGCATTACCATTTTCGGGTATGCCTTATTTATCGCATAGGAGCTAGGGGCATGCGGAGGGTAACGTAACAGTCACCTGACTCCGGTTTCACGACAAGTGGGTCATATCAATGGCACATCACTCAATGGCACATCATCGGTGATTGATTCCACCATAAATACACCTTGGCAACCATTCAGGTAACCATTTCTGGCAGACGGCCCGTCGGATGCACCTTGACAAAGGGGAGACAGTGAAGCACCTCCCACTGGGGCTATCAGGTTTGCTCTTGTCTGTAAACTGAATCTGTGGCTCCCCCAGTTTCCTGGCCCTTATGGCGGTGCGACCGTGTCCACACACGTCTCTCGTTGATCCGGTGTCCGCTGTCCTTTCGCATGCACCGTCGCCACTGCTGTCCAGACCACTCAGTGCCATCAACAGAAAAATGTCATAAGTACAATTTCCATTAGCCGCATGCGTTTGGAAGGCCATGTGTGAGACAGGGAGAGGTTTAGGAAGCCAGGCATGCAAAGGTATTTCGCTTGAGGGAGTCGAAAGTCAGCCCAGTGATTCGGCGCCTCCTTGCTGCTTCCCAGGGTCCCCTTTCAATTCCCCACCCCCACTCTTTCTTTTCACTAGCAGTCACATCACTATAAGCCTCTACTTTAGAGTCCTCCTACTCTGTAACATCAGCATACCGGCTTATATATCCCAACTCAGGGGTGTCTTTTAAGGTCAGCCACATGGTGCGGCTTACTTTCACTATTATGACGATCTATATATATAAATATATATATTCTTATACTGTCCTAAATCACTGCATAGAGATTTATGCGGTTTCCCGCAAAGCCCAGCCACTAAAGCTGTTCCCTCAATCGGTCCGTTCCTGGAAGCATGACTTCCATTTCAGCCCAGACACTTGTAGCTTTTTGCATAGCATGCACCGTCAGTGAAAAATTGAGCAAAGGTGAATGTGCCTGAGGACACTTGGACTTTTGTTTCTGGGGCCACCTTGAGAACTCTGAAGCAGATTAGAGCCCATTTATCCCCTAATTTCCCCCGAAGCTCTGGAAGCTAACTCCCCATGACCACACTTTCCCTGACTGCGTTCCTGGGTGTACAATCAGCACCGAGGTGGCATGAGAATCTCGGCAATCTGTATTCTAATCGAGCGAGATCGTACCATGCAGTCCATTCAGCCTGACAGTA
Organism: Hippopotamyrus pictus; assembly: GCA_026781145.1. NCBI lineage: Eukaryota > Metazoa > Chordata > Actinopteri > Osteoglossiformes > Mormyridae > Hippopotamyrus > Hippopotamyrus pictus. The sequence continues at coordinate 5,894,756 of JAODLC010000001.1, forward strand.
ATAAGAAATTGGTTCTTGTGATGAAACAAAAACAAACATCCGCCTTTCCTGTTAAAAATCGCATGTGACAGATGCATATAACAAGAGCGCAGAAGTATTGAACCTCATAACCAACTGTAAATCCCCATCAACACATCAAATGTCAAGACACTAAGGAATTAAGGTTCATATTTGGTTTGAATCAAGGACCAACTGTTACAGCTCTGACTGACAGAGCTTATAATGATACATTGTTGGTTTAGCTACCTTTTTTTTACAGGACAACCATAAGCCGAAGCCAAACGCCACACAGGAAGGTGATTACACCTTCAATCAGCCCAGAGCGCCTGCAGGCGGGACAAATCGGCAACGCTCAACAAACGGCGGGTGCCAATTATGGTTCATTTTCTTTGCCATTTTTCTCAGTGAGCTCAGTGATTAAACTTGGCTTACGTGATAATTTACCTCTTGACAGATTCTTCTTTTTAAAAACTCCCATGACGCAAAATGCAACTAAGATCAATTATGGTTATTTGTGAAAAAACTCCAAATGCTTCATAAAAAACAGCAAGCGCAATGGAATGGACTACTGGATGATATGTAAGTTACTTTTTGATCAAGCAAGTCAAACATAATGAATTAGGCTATAACTGGACCTCCCTCCTACTCAAGTACTAACCAGGTCCATCTCTGTTTAGCTTCCAAGATCAGAGGAAAACTGCCATGTTTGCAGGAGGTAAGATGTCTCAATAAGAACAAAAAATCAAAAATAAATTAACAGAAATTGTAAAGGAAATCTGTCAAGACACATTAGTGTAAGGCGAACTTATTGTCAGCTAACATTCTGACGGTCTCATAAAAATCCCATAGGTATCACCTTATTTCATTAAAAATAATTTCCTTTTGAATGATTATATTATACTGGACAACTGAAGACATCTGAAGGTTACCCAGGCCCAATAATTATAGTTCTGAATCCAGTGAGGGTTTCTTATCAGAAAATATTAGCGCAACCTTGAAATATGACTGAAAGGCAGATGGAGCACGATATTACACGTGAAGTGGACCACATTCTCCTCCATATCGATTTCATTTCTGCCACTGATCAACTCATTCCACAACAGGAATACTGGTACGATTTGTGGTTCGTAAAATAAAATGTATATGTATACATATATAAAATGCATTTTCAAGACAGATTATTTTTCCCAGTAGGTTTTAGGTAAAATTTACCTAACAAACGTAACTGAATAAAAACATATGTACATTTAAAACTGGCTTTCAGTTCCAAAAATATATTACATATAGATTTTACCTATCATGACACATAAATCAGGATTTAACGGATTTATAACTATATAGTACATATTTGATGGAATAGTACTGCTATGTATTAGCCAGCAGAGTAAAACGGCGTGACATACGGGAACGTGTTTCCTGGACATGCAGCTAAACAGAACAAGCAAACTGGGCACACTCCCTTACAGTCCGATTCTGCAGGCTATGCATTTCAAACGTCTAAAAAAAGGCATGTGCTCGTGCCAACAATTAAACATAGAAATAACGGACTTGGTATGAAGCGTACAGACACTGGCGATGAATTATGGAATACACAGAAACCTCTTTCATATATATCTATGCAAAATTTATATTGGTATTTATATTTTTTGGATTTACTTTTAAGTAAATTTTAGTTTTTTTATTCGAGTTTATAATTATGAAAGTCATGCTTTGTTCAGTTTAATAAAGGAAAAAATAAAGGAAAAAGAAGCTATTTATGTACATAAATTGCCATGGGAACATAAACAATCTCCCAACCTGCACCCTGGACATTTATTAATTAGTTATTTGGTAAATTTAGAAAAATAAAATTAAATATATTACACGTTTATTAAACTTATTTTTTACCTATGAAACACTACTTAAATATTTATTAAAATTATTAAATGAATGAAATTGTCCATTGCTAGCACATGGCTATCAGAATGTAGAATGTTTTTACTAATCATGATCTAATCATATCAGACATAAGTGTAAATTCTTATTAAATTCTTCAATTGGCTTGCTGACCATTTTCAGTACAAGATATTTATTCTTATTTTAAACAGTAAAATCAAAGCATGTTTTATAAGTAGTTGCGTAAAAACTGCACGATAAATAATACTATTCTTACTTCATACCTGCTTCTGCTCATTACCCGGCGCAGCACGACTACAGCTTATTGATTTTATTACAGAATCATATTCCCATGATAATTTCTTTCTCAAGCTTTAATAATTTAAGATTAGCCGCTTCTAAAGTGGGTCACAGATCAATGGCGAAATACAGTAGGCTTTATGTGCATCTGAATGCTATGCCTGAAGTGACAAATCAGATTTGCCGAACAATACAATACAGTATAAAATAACACAAAATACATAATTGTAAAATATATATTTTATATAAACTATCTAAGACCCTATAAAGAGGGAACTTCAAACGAAGCAGGTAACGTTTTCTCTGGATCACATACGTGAATTTGTTACCATATCTCCAGAAGAGTCAACAAGCCTGTTCTGCCTAACAGATGCCTGGAGCCAGTGCTGTGGAGTTCTGCAAGCTCAGACTCAGCCAGGCTGTCCACTGGGATGACGGCAGATAAACAAACTCAGTTTATAACAGATTAGCAGGCCCTGCATCAATGTTCTGGAAGATACCAGATCTCTAATCTTCAGACCGTTGCCTAAATATAGACTTACTTATCATGTCTGCACACAATATCGACCTTTATGATACAAGAACATCCTGTAACGACAGGGGAAGTGGACCGTGTACCTCCTCCGCTAAACACCGTTGTGTACCTGCACGTGGCTATCAGGATGTAGAATGTCTACTTGTATGTTTCTCCACTAGGAAGATCTGGAGCAGCTTTCTGTACGGGAAGATGAAATTGGGAATGTGCGAGTGAAAATACAGCCGCCCTCCGTGTCAGTGAAGGAATTCTGTTACAGAAGAACAAGGAGAGATGAGAAGGTGTCAGGCTAACACCTCCTGACCTTCATGACAGAATCATGATGTTTCTTATCCTATTTTCCCACAGTGCATCTCGTTAATTCTGAATAACATAATAACATAAGAAAATATAAGCTCAATGTATGAAAATGCCATCGCTTTTACACCTAACGTTTGTTTGCACTATCAGTGAAAAACTGAGCAAAGGTGAATGTGCCTGAGGACACTTGGACTTTTGTTTCTGGGGCCACCTTGTGAACTCTGAAGCAGATTGAAGCCCATTTCCCCCGAAGCTCTGGAAACTAACTTTCCCTCAACGCGTTTCTGGGTGTACAATCAGCACCGATGTGATTACCGCGAGAGGTCAGTCAGCAGAAGGTTTAACAGGAAGCAGTAAACCGGCCAATGGGAAACAGGTTAAACCTGTGATTGACAGTACACAACAATCCCGCCCACCAGGGCTGAGGAAGCCTTGTTTCTCCAAGTATTAATTCTAAAACCCAGCTGTCATCCATTCGCTGGAGCCTCTGGGTCTGGCTTGGAGGAAGTCCTGGGTAAGCTGTTCGATATTGGGCCGTCAGTGACCACAGCAGTGCCGTGTGCAGGGTGTAGGGATTGGTGCATGAGTGACTGTTGGTCACCCCTAAAGCATGCTCTGATTCTGATCCTTGGGTCCCTACACAAACCTCGATGTACTTCCCACGCGCTGATTGGCTAAGAATCTGGGGCATGGGAAGATTTAGTGCTGTGACCACTATTACAGACATCCAGCAACGGATATATGATATGCAGCTGTGTCACCAGTATTTGATTCTGGGGTTTTACTCTAAGCGTAAAACACACAGACAGAAAACCTGACGTTAGACTATCGTTCAGGCCTGACTGAATATCCTTGGCGTTCTTTTTAAAAGCAATTTCTTGTACCCCTGGGACTATGATGAAATGCGGTATAATTCTGCTTTGCTTTTTAATAATTACTCCTTGTGACACATTTTTTGCTGGTGGTTCGGCTAATAATGACAGGAAGGTCTTATTATCGAAAGGGAGATTCTTCCAGGAAGTAATAAAAAAGTATCTCCCCATCTGTCTCTTTTTCCAAGGGACTATCTGCTTCATGAGGCTCCATTTTCAGCAAAATCGTCTCTCATTATAATAATCCAGAGACTTTGACAGGATACTGTCTGTTTAAAGGTTGAACTGTACCTGCAATTTTTGACATTTGTATGGTGTTTATGTTTTTTATACCTTAAGGAGTTTCACCTGAATTTGCTTTCCCATATCTAACTCCTACCTGCTACACCTCCTACCTGAAGTATCGACAATGTCCCCTGACTGGTTCCCCTGTCAATCACCCTGAAATTTCTCTCACACATTTCTAGTCACATGACACCATTCTGGAAATTTCAGTGCTTCTGGCAACCCAAGCTTAGAAGAACCTGACAGAGACTACAACTCAGTATTTGTGTCGTTCTTTCGTTTGTAACCAGTCCTTCAAGTGCACGTGATCATTGGGGTCGCTGCACTGATTCATTCAGTCATTCCGTTCAATTTGTTCAGTTCCTTAAATTCATTGGCCAGGTTGCTCAGTTCATTCACATGATAGTGTAGTGATGGTCAGACTTTTGGAAGATTTAGGACCAAAATAATTAACATTAAACATATGAAATAAAATAAGAAAAATGTAATATTCAGAAATGTATATGTACATGCATAATCAATATCCATCCATCCATTTTCTAACCTGCTTATCCTACTGGGTTGTGGGGGGTCCAGAGCCTATTCTGGAAGCAATGGCCACGAGGCAGGGAACAACCCTAGACAGGGGGCCAGCCCATCGCAGGACACACTCACACACACCATTCACTCGCACATGCACACCTATGGACAATTTAGGAACTCCAGTCAGCCTCAGCATGTCTTTGGACTGTGGGGGGGAAACTGGAGTACCTGGAGGAAACCCCACGACGACACGGGGAGAACATGCAAACTCCACACACATGTGACCCACGCAGAGACTCGAACCCGGGTCTCAGAGGTGTGAGGCAACAGAGCTAACCACTGCACCACCGTGTCGCCCCCCATAATCAATATAAGAAGCATAAAATAATAAAAATGATACTATATTAATTTTATAAAATTACTGTATTTTTCTCCTGTTGGAAAAATTTCCTACGGGGGCCTCTGGGAACGATATTGAAGGGACTATAAGTCAATGAATCATGATCAATTCTGATCATCAAGACATCCCTTTTGCTTGGTCAAAATGCAATGACACGCCATTCTCCTAGTCGGAATCAACGAACGACACCACAGAGGCTGAGCCAATCCTATGACCCCTGCGGCCAGTGCCACTCTGATTGGCTGTCATTCTTATTGATGCTTTGCACCTTACAGCCATTCAGGAATATGTGACCTCCAACCCTGGCTTCAAACCATTCAACCGCAGCTGATTAAAGGTTAATCACAAAATGTCACAACTTGTCAGCGTGTTGACCGCTATTAACATCGCTTTTTTAGATATACTGTACAGCTAATCAACAAAAAAGACTGCAGATGATTTGCTTTCTAAAACACAATGAGGTGTTTTCTATAGCTGTGCTGTATTTTGAAAGCCCTCTTCCTGTGGATACTATTGAGCTCCGAGGCCCCAGGTCAGGCCAGTCGCCTCCAAAGCATTTCTGAGCTGATGCTTGAACACAAGTAACGCCGAAGACGATCAAAGCTCAGCTCGGTATGTCAGCCGCACTCCCGCGCTAATTGCCCCCTGCCCTTTGCCCAGCTGGGCCGCCCCTCTGCCCGGTCGGCCCCGTCCACAGGGAGAGCAGTTGGACTGGGTGCCAAAAAACAGCGGAACCGTCAGCTGGTCCCTGGCATCCGTAAGTTACGGCTGAAGGAGGACGGCGAAAGCAATGCCGGCACGCTGGATTCCGTGCCCCTGGGGGCCGCACCCCAGGTCTGAATTCTCCCAACGTGGTTCACAGCCTCCCCCCCCGGCTGGCCCGTTCCGCAGATGACCAAAGAAGGAGACACGGGCAAAAGATTGCTGATCTTCATCTCGCTGTGTAGATAAGACATTCAGAAAAAAAACCATGCAAAATTCGATCTTTTCAGAAGGTTTGTTTTTATTTCAGGCACAGTACAGCAGACCGTGAAAATGAGATTAGCTGTGTTAGATTACTTGAGTTAGATAATAACACCAAGGAAAACAAGTAAATGAGTGCGGTAGTTAATCTAAACAATAACACACCAAAGGGTCATGCGACTTTCTTTGGTGTACGTCACACTAGCAGCGGTGATTTTACGATATTTGTTAAGATATGAGAACCTATAATTCATGCATAAGGGCCGACCTTAACGTTAGTCAATGATATGTTTGAATGGGTGAGTGACAGGGGATGTGGCACTCTGGGGGCCAATCAGCTTTTAACTGGGGCCAGTGCCCCTATGGCCCCACCCCTAAATTTGCTCCCGCACATTAGCTTTGTAGCACTGTGGGTGGTCTTCTTATGGGAAGCATCGGGTTAGCTGCAGTCTAATGGTGGCCAATCTGACGACTTCATCATAATCGATCTTGAAAACGTCCCCGATCTACTTCTCATGCAGACCATAGAGATTGTGATCTTTTGTGCCCCCCCCCAATGTTTCGAAATTTCACATACAACTTCGATTGGCAGCAATAACACGGATCCGTGCTATGTTCACAAACCAACAGAATGACTTCCTGCTAGGTGACTGCGCTGACTGGCCAATCAGGTGTCCCTATCACAGGGGTTCTTTCATGCGTATTTGAAAAACGATTCAATGTGAGCTATCAGCATAACAGATACTGGAACTGGTGTCAAAAAGGGGCTTGACGTCAGTCCTGAGTATTTGTTCTACAGTAATCTGACTTGGAGTATTGGACAAAACACAGGGACAAGAATGACACATGCATGTTTGAAGGATGTCAGGACCAGGAAGGTTCCTGCTGTTGTACCCTTGTGTGTGTGTGTGTGTGTGTCTTCTTTTGTTGATGTAATGGTCCCCCGCCTCTCCAGGGGTGTGCACAAAGGATTCGGGTTACAGTGGTTGTAAATGAACTTCATTTTTTTATTTCCTAGCAAAACAGCATTGGAAATCTAGCTCAGCTCCCGTCTCATTGAGAAAAAAAAAACATTCGCTCACATTCGTTCAGCTGCCAACAAAGTTCTGTCCTAGAAACTCAAACATAAAAAACAAATACCCAAACAAATTATCTGTCATATTAAATGCAGACACAATACAAGTTCTTTCCGCTATAATAAACACAATAAAACACATTAAATCTGACATAAGTAACGTACAAGTCCAGACCTCATAAATTATGGGACGGATCTGATATCACATGGGAAGTGATTTAAAATAATGACTGGGGCTTTATAAGAGGGGAGCGGGTTCAACAGAACGGCGTTACTGCCTTATCGATTTCCTGGCAAGCACGCGGGGCGGCGGGGGCTGCTGGGTAATATCGGGGGCTTTCACACAGCAACTGGGCCACCATAAATCAGGCCTTTTCATAATGGGGAATCTCGACTCACTAATCGGTAATAAGCAGAGGGTTCGGGGTGAGAGACGTGGCGTGGCATGAGGGCTGTTACTCTGAGCTATAAAGGCAACCATAAAGAAAAAAAAAAGAGAGAAAGAGAACAGAAAGAGAGAGAGAGGGGCCAGCAAGGGTCACTGCCAAGGCCAAAGTCCGGGGAGTTTTACTGCAACCTGAATCATTTACAGCTGGGACATGTCTGAGAAACGCTGTTAGCGGTTTGGCCAGCCGCTCAGTGGGGGCCTGGAGAGGGCCCAGGTTGTGTGTCACGGGGACCTGGAAGAAGTAATTTTGTTCCAGGCCAGATAATTATTTGCAGTAGGTCTTAGCAGGGCCACATCTCAGCCTGATCCGCGGCTCTGCGTCCCTCGGCCTTTCCGGAAAAAGTAATTTTCTTCACATTTGGGATAGATTAAAAACCGAGTCAAAATGCCACGAACCAGAGTCGTGCCTCCCGTCTGTCTGTCAGACGCCAGCCCCACCATACACCAGTCTGGCCCGATACTAATTAAAAGTGTTCCTGGTGATTAACGTGAGACTCAGGCCCTTGTGAGCCACTCCCCAGGCTGCTTCGGCAGACAGCGGCTGAACCATTGCTAGGTAACCCCCCCCCCCCGAATCCACCAGTCTCCTCCCGGGATGATAAATCAGCATATGGGCCCTGCTCCCGTCTAAGAAGGCCATCACCGGCTGGCGGAAGCCACGACATCGAGCTCCGTCTCTCAGATCCACCGCGGCTGATGGCTGCCTCCCCGGCCGTTATGCAACCGACGCCCCCGAAACGCCCAGTAAACGCGCTGTGACACGATTTATAACTTTAATACTCGGCTAATTTCGCCCGCAGAGAAAGTGTCGCAAGGCGCCCCCCCCCCCCCGCGGCTGTGTTATGAGGGCAATCTCGGAAAAGCCGTAAATATCCCAGACGGTGCTTGCCTGCTTTTTTCGACTCATAATTGTCTTCAACAAAGAGAAAGGTGCCCGATAAAAAGATGCTGAGGCTTTAATGGAAGGAGGGGATATACTGGTATGATGGTCGCCGGCGGGGGAGACAGAGGGGAGGCGCTGGAGACGGCATAGATCGACGCTAAAAGCACTTTGAGGATAATGACAGTCACATGATCCGTATTATCCGCCAGGCTCCTCTGATACAGGGTTTCCATAAACAAGAAAAGGGAAGGAGCTAAGTCTCTTAAACGCCAAGAAGATTCATCAATAAGGTAATGATGTCCGGGGGGGGGGGGGGGGGGCTCTC
>JAODLC010000001.1:5903638-5914654 GCA_026781145.1 Hippopotamyrus pictus
GGGGGGAGGGGGGGGCTCACTATTGCCCCATAGACAAAAATCTATCACAGAGGGAGGAGGAAACCTGACCCGAGGCCTCGTTACCCGAAAAGGAAAATCAAACAGTGTGTAAAAGCTCAGCTATCGTGCTTTAGCTAACAAAACATGTCTGCCCGGCCTTTGGCGAGCGACGTTTTTGCTGACGACTTAAGAGCCGCCCTAATGGACGGGCCCCAGCTCCTGCCGCTTCTCACGCCGTGCTCCTGTGCTTCTAAAAATACAGCACCTTTTATGTTTCCGGAAAACAGCACACTTGGGCCTCGGAAAAGGCTCTGAGAAGCAGAATGAGCCCCATGACCCAAGTAGCTCATACTTTGTTAATTCAAGATGGGCCCCTTTCCATTTCATCTCATGCCCTGTAGAGGTACTTACGTATGCCTTGGGTTGGCATGGGTTTTCTAGGCGCATGTGAAAAAATCACGGCAGTGACTTTTTTTCAGTAGTGCCGTGCCTTGCCGTGGATTCGTAAACATCTTCAGAGGGTGGGCACATTATGTGTCCTGCCCCATATCTGTGGCAAACCTTAAACACACCTTGCCGCTTTGTATTCTCACGCTGAGCAGCAATACGGTCGCCATATCGTCTACATATTAGCGGAGACGATCTGTATCGGTCTCGCCACGGTAATGCAATCGTTACCAGTCTGCAGAAGCGCAGGTGATGTTTAGCTAGCCAAAACGTCGGGCAGACCCGGATAAATTATTCAGATGACATATTCCAGGCTGGGGAAGCAGAACAGGAAGTATAACCCATAAAACAGCTGCCACCCCTCACCCCCCTCTCGATGAAAGGGGGACGTGAAATTCCCCAGATAACTGCTGGACAAAGATTTATTTTAAATAAATGGGAGACAAATCACACATAGTACCTGCTGCTGAAGGGTGCAGAAGAAAGGCATGTGCTCAGGCCTTCCTCATGAATATCTGGTCCCTTTGCTGTTGTAAGCATAGAAATCAGAACTTACCAGAGGAAAACCAGGGAACTGGGGATTTTGTGATTATTTTTCTTTTGGGTTTTTATATCAGAACTTAAATCTTTATTTGTAGTCGGATCATAGCAAATATTTCAAATGACGCTTCAAACAAATTTGACAATAGGGTTATAAACATCTTGAAATGTTATATACTGAATATTTTTTAAAAATGTAATTCTGTGATAAACATGCTGGGTGGCATTTGTCTGTCTGGCCACCTTCTATGCCGATCATCTTCTACGTTGGCACAGGTTGGCATCCACAGCATTCTCACAGTGTCACGTGGTCCACCTCCTCCAATGAGCCCACAGGGCTTCTTAGTTTGACTTGCAGTACAGCATCTTAGTCTTGGCACCCAAAAGATGAGCACTGATGCATCATAGAGATTGGAGATCTTTTTTCCATGACGTTCCTGCCACATTCAGAGTCTAACGGTGCTTTCCTACATTCTCCTACAGCTAAATCCATGCACACTGCAGCTGCCTCAGGATTGAGGTCTTCGGTCTTCACACACAGCATATGAAGCCTCCCAATAGGCTTGTTCTCGCACCACCGGTGCACAAACGTGCCCCGGAGATCCTTCTCTGCGTGCGTGATTAAAAATGTGCCCTATTTGTTGTAGCAGACAGCCTCCCAAGCCTGTGTTTATGTATGCTTCGCCCCCCTGGGGGTTAGATGACGCAACAGCACAGCAGCTGGAACACTCGACTCTTTCTGGTCTGGGCTGACGAGCAGGATTTTATCACTGCAGGATCTCTGGTGCCGCCCTGCCTCCATGTCTATACCAGGGCGCGGAAAACAGTCGACACACTTGTCCGCATCATAAGCCTACAACACGGACAGACATAGAGCCGACATTAGCTCGCCGACATTAGCTCGCCGACATTAGCTCGCCGGTCGCTAAGCGCCATCGATGGATCTGCACCTTCATGGACCAGCACTGGCAACACTTACGGAATGTATACCCGTCCCCACGCTTAGCGTCAGGTTAAGCGGCTTGAATGCGCGGGCGAAAGACGCATCCTCTAAGGTAGGAGAGAGAAAAACAATGAGGCAAACGCACCAGATCCGCCGGACAGGCACGCAGACCCGCGTGTTGCCGTCGGCGATGGAGGCGGCTTGGCGACGGCGCTCACCTCATCTATTATGTAATTAGCATGAGCTGCTGGCGACCCAACATGAAAGGGACAGCTGGAGCCAGGGAGGGTGACAGATAGAGGGTGACAGGGGATTCTGGTCGGCCTGGAGGAGGGCCGGTCCCAGGCGGGTCTCCATTACCGCAGCGTGTTTACACAGCCGTGGATTTCTGATGATTTTTCGTGTGTGACTAGCAAACACTTTCAGTGGCAGCTTTCTAAGAAAGATAACCAGTCCTCACTATTTGTGACATGCCTCTCTGTGGCTGGTAGGTCTCCTGACCACAGATACAAGCACATAAGTAACAGCAGTTAAGCAATTACCATCAATTCCAGACGGGATCATTATCCTCCAAATAAAAGAGCCACTTCCTGTTATCCGTTAGATTACAACACATGTGGTAAATACATCTTATCAAGTCAGAAATTAGCATAATTATTTTTCGTTGTTTTGATCAGTTTAAATACAATATGTAATTTACAATATGCGAGCAAACAAGACCTGCGGATGCCATATTCTTAAACATCAGGGACCAAACAGCCTTTGGAACAGCTAGCTAATCACACCGATGGACAAACTCAAAGCTGCCCTCTTCAGAGTTGATCAGGCGATTTGCATCGCCCTATGGTTCTCTATACGCTTCCCCAACCCGTTCCCCCTGATGGCATTCCAGTCACGGACACCGGCGGATGCCAAAACCTCTCTTCTTCTGAGGCAGGGAAGCCATCGCAGGAGCAGGGCCAGAGAACTGCAACGCAGTTACCTCATTAGTGTATCTGAGAATGAATTCCCAGGACTAGGACATCTCTCATTACTACTACAGGAGGCCATACTAAATGGTCCTGAGAACATCCTGCAAATAACAACAACCAGCACAGGAGGAATAGCCAGGGGAGTGACAATAACACCCTCTCTCCAGGCTCCTTGTTCCTGTCTAGTGGCCTTATCACTTGGCAGCAGAAGCTGTTAGAGTCACCTCCTTCCATCAACCGCCCCGGACTCCTTCCAAAAACCTCCCATCTCCTCGTCTCAAGCCGCCCATAGCACGTTCGGCCACCAGCACTGCGGTGTAAGGAGCAAGAACGAGCTCTGGTCCTGTCCGGGCGGACCTGGGCTCTGTCGTAATTATCCGCGGATCGTCACACGGGGGCCGATCGGAAACCCGGGGCTTAGCGCCATTCGGTCTCAGAGGCGCCCCCAGCACAGGTGGTGACATTCCGAGCCGTACGGAAACGGGGGAGGTGTCAAAGACCGGGCTGGCAGCGGCTCAGCGGCAGGAGGAATACGGTCGGGGAGAAGCGGCTTATCCGGTGCGACAGGCCTAATCCGCCTCGCCGCCCCCTCGATCACGTGGTCCCGTGAGGTTCAGAATCACTGAGCAAGCACCCAGCCAGCTGGGGTGTTAACATCGGTGCACCAGTACCAGTCCGTTCCCAGAAACCGTGTTTTGACTCGTCGAGCAAGATCCCCTTGGAACCGGGAAAAGAATCCACCATTTGTTGAGACGCAAAGACCAGTCGTGGCCGTAATGTGAGAATGCAAAGCGTTTCCTTGAAGCCGGAATTTGTTTATTCATGGTCCCTGGGAGACCAAATGGCATGTTTACCAACATGGTAAAGAGTTGGTCTGTCTGTCGAAACACCCACCCCTTCAAATCCTCCCCATGTATCAAGGCTTATTTAGCAAATGGCACATAAATATATTCTCCGTTTCAGATCTTCCATATCACACTTCAATTATACTTGCAAAATTACCACAGATATATATGTCAAAAAGACAACAAAAACAGCAACAGCTTCCTAAAATTAAGTGGGTCATATAAAACATTTCTTTAGCTTTACCAGGCTCTGTCGAGTCAGAAGGGATTCATTGGCCCACCCAGATGCCAATCACAGAACCTGCCAATCAGTGCCGAGCCTCTGTTCCCTTAGGGACACTAAAGCCATTATTGGCTTTAGGTTTCCCTAAGCCCTCCTAATACCTCATGTAAACAGGAGCATTACTCAAGAGCACTGGAGGGGCTGTGAAGCAGAATGATGGAGGATGTATGTTGTTCAGAAGCTCCTCCGCCTTTTTCTCAGGACTGTTAACTACTGGGAGCCTTCGACTGGCAACAGGGAGGTGACCGCAGAGTCTTTTCAGACCTGTGACGGTGATGAGAGTCATTTATCGCTCGCTGCTTTAGTTTCTGTTGACCGTACGTTTTCAGTAACCCAACGCCATCCTTGAAACACAGCCCGCTCAAGAACAAATATAAGGTGTCCAGTTCAAAGTGGTGGAGAAGTAAAATGTAATTTTTTAACCGTCACCAACGGCAGCTCAGACGAGAGAATCACAGGCCGTCTGCTATATCTTCCCTTTTGTTTTTCTAGAAGCTTCAGTGTCCCAGCACCAGTGAGTCAGGATCCGCTGTTAATGCAAGCCCATTACAACCTGTAACTCATAGGTAATGAAATAATCATACTTCATGCAGGCACGTTAATGCTGTGTTAGGTACCTAACTGCCATTTAAAGCACCCCAAGTGAGAACAAATATTTACAAGAAAAAAACATAATTTGGAAGCTTGTAACTAAATGGAGAGCTAGATAAGAATGCAATGTTTCTGCTTATTGTCATTCATTATGTATTGTTATGGTTTATTATTGACTAAATACCTTTTTTTACTGTGTAAATGTGTATTGTGCTACGATTAATATCTATCTATCTATCTATCTATCTATCTATCTATCTATCTATCTATCTATCTATCTATCTATCTATCTAATCAGGTCCCCATTACAGAAGACCTTTGCTAACATGCTAACATTAGCGCCGCTGTGCTACAGTCAGCACATCATGGATGTAACCCAGTAAACGCCTGCATGCACTCGGAGACAGCAGGGACATTCCACCATCGCCATGGCGCCACTGGCCTGCTTCCTGGAGCCGCCGAACAATGCAGGGAACACAGAGTAGTGGAGGAGGCTTCATTTTACTGTGACGGGAGCCGGCGTAACGAGGGCCAGAGCTGCTAGCAGTTTAACATAGAGCCTCGTGGTTCAAGAAAATAGAATATGAGGATTCAGACTCTGCAAACTCTCCCCAACCAATAAACAAGAAAACAAGCAGGTTTTCGTATACATGTTCACAACACAGATAATTACCGATCCGTGGTACAAAGAGAAAAACACAGAGGGGAAGCTTCTAGCTAGCACAGTCCAGCTAGGAAACCTATTAGCGAGACTGCAGTCCATTGACGTACACCAAAAGAGCCACTTCTAGGAATTATCACGCTGCTTAATTTCATTTCGAGGAAAAATCTCTCGGCTTTCCCTTTCCTGCATCAAAGGCATCGTGGGGGAGTCCTGCAGACTCGTGGGACTGTGTGGACATCCGTGCTGCAATTTAGTCGAAACACTGTGGAGGAAGCTCTCTACAAAGCTCTAGTGAAATTAACCGTCGGTAAGGCCGTGAAGTGCCAGAGAGATAAAAAGAGTTTCTAGCAGATATGAAACGATTTGACACAACGGGGTGCGATGAAGACGCAGCCTGTAGCAGAGGGAGGACAGAACAGGCCAAACGCAGGCAGGACAAAGCAGTTAGGCCTCTGGTCTATTTTTGGCTGCGGCTTGAATCAGTGGGACGTGATGGAAGCGATCAGCTTTTGGGGCACTAGTGTTAATCTTAGTTTCTCTCTTCTGGTTAAAGCAAACACCACCTATGGACAGCATCTGTAATAGTATTAAAGGTGCTGATTGAACACCTGTTGACATTAATTACCAGTTACCAATTCCTTTTGTTTAAGCCTGCACAGAACGTAAAAATGTTATAAATTTGATTATATGCCATTTTTCCTTTTCCTCTTATGTTATAGGAGTGCACCATTTCAGGAGGCAATATTTGCATTTAATTTATGTAGCAGATACTTTGTTCAAAAGGACATATATTTTTGAGAAAGCAGGGTCAGTCAGCCAGGCTCTGGGGAAAATTGGGGGTAAAGGGCCTTGCTCAAGGGCCCGATGGTGACATCACCCTGGGATTTGAACCAACGACCTTGATACCAAACACAGCACCCACACTGACAGATGTTGCAGAGAAAATAGCTATTTTTCCTTGCTATTGTACATTAAATTAGATTGGTATAGGGGAAGGAGATAGGGAACCAGCCAAAGCGATGTGTGTGAGCAGGGACCCTGGCCAGATCTATGGACACCAGAGATCCCACACAACCCGAAAGCAGCTTAGACACTGCCGAGTGGGTCACGCCACTGGGGTCCCCTTTCTCCACGATGGCTGAGTGCCATGAGGGATCAGGTGAATGACTCTCGACGTAAAGCTGAGGTGCTTGCACGTGGAGATGTGCTCTAGCTTTCACCAGTCATGCTCTGACTGAGGTGATCTGAGCGGGAAAAGGCCATTGCGGAGTGGGAGAAGGGGTAACATTACAAAACGTGAGCAGATATACATACATCACCCAAATAATTATCCTGGACAGGGTCATTGGGGGGGGGATGCTGGGTCTAGTCCCAGGGAGCATAGGGTACAGAATTGTGGTACATGGTACACCTTGCACAGGAAGCCAGGCCATCACAGGGCACAAACATACACACACTTACACAATATGGCAGTTATAGAGACTCTGATTAGAATAATGACATGTGGTTTGACTGTGAGAGGAAGATAATTTAACACAGAGAGAACATGCAAATTCCACACACACACACAAACACACGCACACACACACACACACACACACACACGCATGCATGCATGCACACACACGGACCTGTAATCATATCTTTGTGGGGACCGTCCATTAATTTCTATGGGCGAAACTCTAATCCCAACAATGACGACCTTAAGCCCTACCCTACATAACCATAAGTAACAATAAACAAAATACAAGACTTCTGGCATTTTTTGTTCTTTGATAGCAGTCACAGATTTTTATAAAATTGAATTTCCCCTTGTGGGGAAATAACAGGAATTTTATCAAACTGTGGAGATATTTGGTCCCCACAATGTGATGTATATCTGACCCACACACACACACACACACACACACACACAGATATTCAAACCACCAACCCCAAATGTGTGAGACAGCAATGCTACTCGCTGAGCCACCACGTCACCCATAATACAGCATAATTTGATAAAGCTACACTAAATATAATAAAAAATCAAATATAATCAGCAGCTGAAAGGCTAACTAGAACAGAAAACAGCCATACCCTTGACGAGAAATATTTAATGACATGGAATAAAGAGCTCGCTGCCCTTCGTCATGCTACACAGACACACTGAGTGACACGTGGGCTTCCAGAGAGACACACCGAGCGACACGTGTGCTTCCAGAGAGACACACCGAGCGACACGTGTGCTTCCAGAGAGACACACCGAGCGACACGTGTGCTTCCAGAGAGACACACCGAGCGACACGTGGGCTTCCAGGAGGAAGTCGCAGGATGTACTGAACTCCAGAGACTCACTAATTACATCGATCTGAAGCGAGATCATTGATGGGACTCGCCCCATGTTTATGGACTGCCAGGCTGCGGGACCGTGGAGTCAAGTGGAGCACGGGCAGAGTTTGTGCGTGTCACGCCCTGAGGGACAGATCTTGCCAGCTGAACATGGCACTGCCTCCACGCCGGGGCCAGGGGATTGCCGGAAAAAAGGTGATCGGGGAGTAGGCGCACCCTCCCTGCCATCTCCATGATGCCAAAGCTTCAGCGCAAAAAAAACCCCATCTAATTATTGAGCAAGGAAACAAATACTAAAGAGCAAGGAAATGAATCCTCAACAAGCATAAATCTGTCAAGTAACAAACTTAGGCACAAGTGCCGCAAGGCTGAGCTGAGAGCCGGGTAACAAGCACAAGACGCTTACGGGAACCAGAGCTAAATAAGAGACTGCAGAACCAAATATGAGCAGAGTTGTTCAAATAAAAATCCCCAAGAGAGTCTTGCAGGGACAAAGACTAAGTGAGACAATCAACAAGGCATCCAGAATAGCTAATACCCATTATTTCAAAGGAACGGCCCACAAAGACGGATAATAAAAGAGGACCAGGGGTAGGGTGAGATCAATTTAGGTGTTCCTTGAAGAGATGGGTCTTTAGATGTTGCTGGAAGGTGGTTCAGGAACCAGAGACATTGTACAAATCCTGTTGCCAGCCCACAGCAGGCAGAGGAACGCGGATGGTACAGCTAGACAAACCCGAGCTATAGTGGATTACAAGTAAGGTCAGACACTGTCATTTCCTGCCCTTAATTATATAAACAACGTCACTGCCTAATACATGCATTGCCACTCAATCCTCATTACCGTTATTACTAATTATGCATAATCACGAGTGTAACGCAAGTGCACCACGGTGCCATGATGAGCGTACGCCAAAAGGTATTCATTACAGACGGAAAATCGCCAGCGCCACGGGCAAACGGCAGCCGTTTCCGAAATTTCGGCTGCCTACGACACTCATGCTCACTGACGAGTCCGGAGAAATCCAGAAATAAACATATGTCCCGTGGCCACTCTCACCTCTCTCCTTTTCACAAGCCTGAATCTATCATAAATGAAATTGACACGTCTGGCTACAGGATCATTGAGATCATATTGCAGAGCTGTCAGTCATGCTGCCACTTAGATCAAAAGGTCAGTGTTTTCCCAACAAGATCAGGGAATTATCAAATTTCTGGATGAGATCCTTTTTGAAAAATCACACCCTATACAGACATCTGATTTCATCCAAACACAAACATTTTTTATATTAACATATTTTCACTCTAAAACTCTTCAGTCTCCGTGACCCTGTACTGAATGAGTGGTTGGGATATCTGCGTTTGGGCTTTTGTATCAGTGAAAGATGTCTTTAATCAACTCCTGAGCCTTTCAACTCTGGTAGTCAATGTTTAAGTAGCTCATTAATGGAAAGGTTCGAAGCCCACAGGGCAGCCGTACCCAGCATTCACCGAGTCTTAGAGCAATCAATTAGCAAGATAAATGTACATCTGGAAAACTGGTATTACACCCCCAAAAAAAACCCAACTTCAATTTAACAGATGAGAGCCCAGGCAGAATGTAAGCCAGCCAACCCAGTGACCCTCAAGAGGTGAAAATTGTAAATCTCTCCAGTAAAACGTGAGTTATCCCTGCATGACCGCAGGAACCAGGAGAATATCTGGTGAAGCATAGTAACGCAAAAAAACCCCATTATGTCACACCCAGGACTCAAATGCAGCCATAACACAGTTTATGACACCTCAACAAATGTTTCCAGGCAAACCTTGCACTCCACACGTAAGACGATGAGAGAACCTAACCAGCAGACCACAAAAACCCCAAGCAAGTCATCTCAAAATCCGGCAAGGCTCACTGAGCTTTTTAAACTGCAATTGACACGTCCTAACCAGTTTATACACGAGCCTGGTGCACAAAAGCGGAGGAAGCATTTCATCAGCAGTAATGAACTCATCTTTGTGTCTTACCTCAGCGAGATGAGGCATGGGATTAAATCCACAGAGGTTGCAAACGGTGTTCTTGCACTCGGTGCAGGTGTTGTAGTTGGGGGGGCCCTCGGATCCCACGTTGAGTGCTGTTTTGCAGAGTGGGCAGACAGCTGCAGAAGCTTTTGGGGCTTCTTTTGAAGGCTCTGGGACAGGTTGGCCTGCCTTGATTGTGTCGGCAGGCTTCTTTTCCTGAACAGGTTGAAGGCCTTTGGCTACTTGGGCCTGCTCCTGCTTCTGTGTGGTCTCCGACTTGGTCTCTGCTGCTGGGGTGGCCTTGGCAGAAGGCTGGGCTGGGACAGGCTCTTTAGGGGCAGCTGTTGCCCCCGGCCCTGGCGGTTCTGCCGGCTTCTGGGCCGCGGACTCTTCCTGAACGGCAGACGAGATAAGGTTCGACGCCGAACTGAAGATGGATGAGCCGAAGCCAAACATCTTCCCCGAGACAGATTCGGTCGGCTGCGGACTTGTTGCTTTGGGCTTTGCGGGCTCAGAGAAGCCACCTAAGCTCAAGCCGAAGAAGCCAGACTCTTGTTTTGGTTTGCCGGTGTCCTGCGCTGGTTGGCCCGCTTTCGGATCGGCAGCCGGGGGCTGCCCTTTCTGTCGGGCTGGCTGCTTGGATGGGTCTTGAGCCGGACTGGCAGGCTGAGGTGGGCGAGCATCAGTACTCGTGGTGGGCGGCTTGCCTTCCGCCGAGCCCGGCTGTTCCGCTGGCTTCTGGGCCTCCTGCTTCGAGGTGGGCTTGGCCTGCTCCGGCGTTGGTCCAGAGGGCTTGGCTGCAGACGGAGGGGTCGCCTCCATAGTCGACTGCTGCTTCACCAGCGGTGAGGGCTTCTTGGACTCTGTGGTCCCGCTGGGCTCGGACTTGGCTAGCTGCGCAGAAGCAGGGGATTGATTCTTCTGAGGGGACGCGGGCGGCTGCTTGGAAGGTTGAGCCTTCGCCATTGGTGGTCCAGAGGGGGCCGCCCCTCCAAGGGCCCGCTGCATCTGGCAGTTCAGACAGAGCCATTCCTCCACCTGCAAGACGTTCCCGGTGTTAAAAAAAGAGTGATGTCATCCTTCCTTCCTATTTCCTGCTAATATCCAACATTCATTCCTAACAGCTAAACAAGGGAAACTTGTCTAAATAATGTGATTTTTTTTATGCTCACATATTAAAAGATCATTTACATACAATGTGACTCGTTGCCGTACGTCTTTATAATTGGTTTTGTGTTTATCTTTCAGAAAGCTTTCACCGTACTTATTAGGAATTTATGATCTCATTATGTCTGCATCCACTGCAAAGCAGGCAGAGAACTATGGGATGCGCAGTTATCACACTTCATTTAACCAGTAAAGCAGACTCTTTTTTTTTTGGGGGGGGGGGGGGAAGGAGA
>JAODLC010000001.1:5914706-5942694 GCA_026781145.1 Hippopotamyrus pictus
TTGTTTCACTGCCCCCCCCCCCCCCCATTTCCCCACCCCGGTCCAAATTTTATGACCGTCAACACAAATGGTTTGCTGGCATTTCATACTCCGTCGCCACAGAGATTATCAATATAGCGTGCAGCAGATGGCTGTGGTTACCAAGGCTACGCCGTGCCCTGGAGAGAGAGCGAGTGCAGGTGGACCCCAGCATGCGTTCGTGTCAGAGTTGCTGCGTGTGTAGTAGCTGTAGTCATCTCTATCCCGAATGCCAAACACGCCACGACACAGCCTCAGAGCCCCGTTCCGTTATAATGTGCTGTGGCGACCAATTATGTTTCCATAAATGCATTTATGGAAAAGTAATTAACTGATGATACTACGATTTCTGTGGTTTAAAATTTTAAATCACACTTTAAAAGTGCTGTCGTTATCACAGACCACATTAAGATAATTTGAAACACTAACAGATCTCAATACATTACATAACGCAATACATAAGTCATAAAATATATATAGTCAACACCGGTACGCAGCTGGACAGGTCTGACAGCACCTTAACTAAGGGACCAGTATGTAGTATTTGTCGATCGGTAGATTTTAAAAGACACAGCTTTCTTTCATGGAATCTGGCAGCTCAGCGAAGTACTCCCACGCCATTTCCCATCTTAATAATTCATCGAGCGTGTATAAACTTCACAAAAGACGCCCAGAGAGCCGACGCGAATTCTCCAAGATAGGGTAGCTCCAGTCTGCAGCTCGTGCATAATCACGATCTCTCCGATCCCACATGATCCCGGCTCTTGCCCACCAGGGAGAGAAACAAAAACTGAATAAAAATATGAAAAGACGCTGTAGCGTTATCAGCAAAAAAATGTCTCCAGTTAAACCAGTGTCGGAAAAAAACACCCACGACCAGCATAGAGTCCAGATACCGCTCCATCAGCACACAACTATGCATAAACTCTGAGATATTACATTTTACCCCACGGGGCAGATGAATTTGCTCCTCACCTGGTGACCAAAGAATCCAATATCTACCTGCCCCACCACCAACTAACATCAGTTATACACTCAGATCTGGAAATCAAAAATAAAAGGGCAAGAAATAAACAGCATTGAAACTCATTACTAATCCTGTAGGTGTGTATTTTGGAATTTACAGAATACACAAACCTGCAGTTTACAGCAGGCCGTGGAAGAGCAATACCATTGGCATGACATTGTATGTGTAGATGGTGTTGATGGAGTGCGTCGGCATGGCAACGGGAAGCGCAAGTGTGGGAGGGCTGAGGCTTGCAGATCCGCGATGGGTGGGATTTCCACATGTCGATGAATGCGGACCACGTTAACCCAACAGGAACCAGCGAGGAACTACAGATCTGTGGTGGTCTGTGGTGGTCTGCGGCAAGCTAACGGCAAGCACTCAGGTCAATTTTTGTTGTTTCTGACACGAGAACAGTACTGGAAAGCAAAACTCGCCCAGTCCTCTTGCAATCCAAAGGAGAACTTTCGTTATATTTCCAGAACTCCAAAAGTCCACCGACAATTTCTTGGAACTACATCCAGTGGACTGAGTGAGTTTTACAAATATGCTCTTCAATTTAGCACATCGCTAATTGCCTTCATCTCAAGAAAAATGAGCCAGACCTCCACTGCCACAACACAGACCGACGTGCCACCAGGCAGGAGTTACGAGGGAGCCTCTTACCTTCGAGTCTGGAGGGCTAAAGCCACACAGGCTGCAGACCACGCTCTTACACTGGGTGCAGGTCTTATAGTTGGGAGCTTCCTTGGTGTGGAGGTTCAGATGTGTGGTCTTGCACAGCTTGCAGACCTTGTCAGAAGTAGGTCCTGAGGCGGAAGCCCCGGCCTTGGCGGGCCCTGTCGAGGGGCCACCAGGCTTTGGTCCCTGCTGCTGGCCCTTTTTCGGTGAGCCCTGATGCTGAGAGTCTGCAGCCGGTCGGGGCGGCTGGTCGGCAGGCTTGGCCGCCTGCTTCTGCTTGGCGTCCTTCTGCTTCTTGGCCTCGTCGCCCTCGTCATCCCCGAAAAGGCTGAACTTGTTCACGGCGGAGGATACTGCACTCAGGGGGTTGGCCCCGCTCAGGAAGCCTGAGGAGAACATGGTGGAGCGAGGCTCCTCTTGCGCCTCCTGCCTGGAGCGGGACTCTAGAAGACTGAGAGAAGACGGGCTCCTCCCTGGAGGGACCTGGCGGGCCGTGGGCCTCGTCTGGAAGGCATCGACGGTCCGGCTCTTGCTGATGCCAGCGGGTGCCTGGGCGGGAGGCTTGGCTGCCTGCTGAACCTGATGGCTTGCATCTATATCCGATTTCCTTAAAGAAGGACATTGAAACGTTTTATCTCTCACAATAATTCACATACATAATATACATAATAAATTCATTACACAGAATTTTTAAAAATATCACACCTACTGTAAAGTGTCAACATGCTTACACTACCCATTAAACAGTGTCGTTTTTAATCTTTTTCCCACACACACCACAGACTAGACTCAAAGGTTTAATTTCTGCACGATTTTTTGGATTGGTTATTTGGAGAAGGATGTGTGGGTGTTGGACCTTTGTAGTAAGATGACTCAGCTTCATCAACAACAGGTGACAGGCCTGGTCAACCACATACCTGAAATACTGTACGGATAGTTTACTCAAATACCTGCCTCGTAAATACCCAATAAATGTTCTCCAGCTACTCTGAACCTGTATAAATACCCAATCAATGTTCTCCAGCTACTATGAACCTGTATAAATACCCTATCAATGTTCTCCAGCTACTCTGAACCTGTATAAATACCCAATCAATGTTCTCCAGCTACTATGAACCTGTAAATGTTCTCAGTTGTTTTCCCAATAAATTCAAACTCACATTTATTTTAACAATAAACAGAAGTTATCAGTTTAAGCCCAGTCAACACACATAGCACTCTCCTCCATGGGAAAATGGATGGTAAAAAATGATTTAATGCAATTCAATTTACATTCAGGGATCAACAGAAAAAAATCAGACTCGTGCTGCAAGGGTAAGCCCATTTCAGCTTGCAGAAACATCTGATATTGTTCTTCCATTAACATCCCACCCCACTATGAATCATCCTATGCCTGTTTAAAATCCATTTCAGCACCTTGGACAGAGACCCAGAGTCTGGAAGTGGTGCAGATCAATGGAATGCATTTTCTCCATGCAGACGAGCACTCCCGATAACAGCTATATTTAAAATACTTATATACATTTTATTCTACTTTAAATTATCCTACCCGCACCAACGATATAGTAATTTTCAATTAAACGTAGAAACGCTTGGATTAAGCAAGATTAATTAAAGAAAGTTAGATTTTACGTTGAATACACTTTTACGGTAAATGCACCTGTTTTATAACTTCATCACTAAGGTGCTGGCCTAATTATTTTATTACTTCGGTTGACTTCACTCCCCCTGATATCATCCATGTGCCGTCAACGATCAACAGAACAGTAAAATGGTAGACGTTTAAAAAGACACGGCCTGCAATAATATCACAGAAAGGGGAATGTCGGATTTTGATAAAATGCTGTCCTATATATAATCTATATTTAAACAAATAACTTGACATTGGTATTTCCCCAGAATTCAGGCCGATTTCTTCAACATGTCGCTGAGGTAGGAACATTTACGTTAAAATATTAAGAAAAAAATGCTTGATATCAAAGCAGATACTCTTTTTTAAATAAACTGCATGAACACATTATAAACGAGGCACCGATCAACCGCCGTTCATTCGTTACAAATCCACTGAGATAAATAATTTCAGAGATTCGAGAAGAGAAGGTGGACGCTATTTTACTACCATAATCACCGTGAATGCCAGCTCTAATTTTTCAGGAGGAGAGAAGCCATTAGCAATCATCGCTGACAGTCCCCGGGATCTCAGCGTGTCCCCTTCGCTGCACCCAGCGATGCATTTAATCAGCATCACAAAACGTATAAACGGGATGAGGGTGTGAGCCCAGGCGCCTCGTCTTGCACTACTGCCATTCTGCAACACACTAATCACGACGTTACTAATCACGACCCTTAAGGGATAGAGGGAGCGAGATGGAGGATGCAAACTGCACGAGAAACAGCCGAGCGACCCGTGCCTTGGCGACGGAGCATCCTTGGCGTTTGCGGGCGGCTTCGCCTGCGCCCTCGACATCACGGCGGCGATCTGCTTCCTCTCCTCCTCACTCAGCTTGCTCAGGTCCGCCTCCATTCCTGCGGGGACCTGGATGTATCCCCCTTTGCCATCGGGAGCGATCCCTTCTGGTAGTCCGGAGATCCCCCCTTCCCCGCCCTCGAGGCTCGCCTCATTCCCCATGATCGATCCCCCTCCGAAATTAAGTAAGATTTACACAGAAGGTGGTGCTTTTTTCCCCCTCCTCCACCCCCGTATCAAAACGCCGCCGTGCCAGTACGGCTTCTCCGCTTGTTAAGCATGCAGGTTAGCCCTCCATCTTTCCTGGGCAGCCTTTGTTGATCCCTCGCATCCCTTCTGCTGGGCATGGAGGTCTGCCGAGCTACTCGACGCCCCCCCTTCCCCCGCATCCACGGCGCATGTTCCGCCCCTGACAAGGCGATCAGCGCACATCGCCGCACGAATTCAGGATTTAAAGAGACACGCCGCTCGGAAACGCGACCGTGAAGGCTAGCAAATGTACACAGAAGCGGGGCAGCATGGTCAAGGCACACCGTGAAGCGCATTTTTAATGTAATCTTCATATGCAGGACACGTTTCTTAAAAAAAAAAAAAAAGCCCAAAAAAGTTCTGCATGTTTACACTTGTTTAATATTTACTTTCAAAAGGGTTATATAATTCAACTTACTCAAAGCTCGATCTGATCAATGTGTTGTTATGCATGCATGTTCTGTGATACAGACTTTGTTATGCCAAACAACACATTATTTCAGCACAACAGACATCTCTATTTTAAGATCTTTATCAACATATCATGAGGCTACATCCATCCACTCAGCTTCTGATTCAGATGCAGGTCACACTTATTGTTATCCATATCAACAGATCATCTGTTCCAGCAAAAGTCTGTCACCCTCCTGCACCAAGTCTGACCGTGTAAGTCACGGCCACCCAACACAGGGAAGATGAGGCTTCTGGGCAAAAGCCTCTCCTGGCTCATTCTGATAATCTCTCCATTCTGTTGCCTGGGCCAGCACTACTTTCCAAATTAATTCTGCTAAAACGCTTGTTTCCAGCCAAGTGACCAAGCCCAAGTAATCCTGTCTATCAAGCGTACAGCTGAGGGCCGTCAAAGGTTGCTCCGTCGACGTGGGGAAAAAAACGCTGATCCGTGGCACAGTGACGGACCCAGACAGCAGTGCTGGTCAATGAGCTCCCCATGCATTATGGTTACCTAAGGCCTTTAATCCTGTAACATGGCAAACTCATTTTTGGCCATTGGAAGCTGTTGGCTCTCGATGAGAGTCGGTGTCTACCTGTCGAGCTGGTATGTGTGGCACGGTCGGAAACGATTGGTCTTTGTCGGTGCTGTTCGGCTCATTTCACATGTTGAATCAACGTTGGAGATAGTCAGTGAAGCTGAGTTCTCTGATTGGGCTGTACGGTACCAGTCAAAAGTCTGGACACGACTACTGAAAAACAGTTGTTTTTTAACAGGATAATGACACACCTCGAGGTTATATAGTAAGTACTGTATTATCTTGTGAACAAGCAAAGTGATGGTGTGTTGTGACAGACGACCCAGCCACCACATTCCCCCGACCTTAACCCTACAGAGCTGGTCTGCGATGTGTTGGGTAGTTAACTTCTGCCCAGAACTTGTGGAAACTCCTTCAGGATTGTTGGAGAAGCATTCCAGGTGGTTACATCTAGAATTAGAATTTGGTGATTAATTATCATTATTGACACACCACAGCACACAGTGCATAACAACGAAATGTGTCCTCTGCATTTAACCCATATGTGACTTTCGTGACATAGCAGGCGGCAGCTAATTCAGCGCCCGCGGAGCAGTGCTTGGGGGCGGTACCTTGCTCAGGGTACCTCAGTGGTGCCTTGCTGGTCCGGGATTCGAACCTGCAATCTTTCAGTTACAAGTACGCTTCCCTAACCACCGAAAGCTGGCTGAGAGAATGCCAAGAGTCTACAATCCAGTCATTGAAGCAAAAGGGGGCTATTTTAAATAGTCTATAATTTGAGACAATTTAGTGAACATTTCTCTTGGTCGTTACAGTGTTTGATATGCAGCACTTCATTGCCTTGAGTCCTTTCACTATATGGTGTGTCCAGACTTTTGACCGGTTCTGTATGTCAGCCGTCACTGGTTCTGCTGGTGTGTTTCAGTACAATATTTCACAATCAATGGAAGCCAAAAGGATTTGATTGTTCATCGGCCTTGGCTGGTACTGGTTGGTTTGTCGCCTGCTTGGTGTGTATGCAGCACTACAGAGAACTGATTGTTTTCAGACTGGTCCAGAAAGCGTAAGCTTTTTTCCCCAATGTACCCTTTTAGCTAAGACTAGTAGCCAGTGGCCAGAACATACAATTTATTACTTTTTTTCTCTAGCAGAACTGATACACAATGGATATAGTGACTGTGGTGAATTTCGAAGTCTGCCACTCCTCTCTCTCCATCTCTCTCTCCCCGCTGGACAAATTCTTACCTGGCTACCAGTCTAATCTCTAGCAACTGCTGTCCAATTTACTTAACGAGAAAAGTAGATCTCTCACTGCTGCCCAAAGCAGTCACTGTAGCCGTTAGAACTTTTTGTGTACATTTACATTTTAATTTAGAATCATAATATAAATACTTTCTAAGTATTGAAAGGCTAAGTATTACTGATTAAGATTTTTCTCCAAAACATTATTACATTGGGAATATGCATACTGCCATCTCACTGGTTTTAAGATATTAAAAAAAGGAATGCTGCTAATGATTGGGTATTTCTTGTGAATCACACAGAGCTGACATCCCATAATAATTCCCAGTGCTATAGAGTGGACTGAGTCATTCATAGCTTTAGCTCCCCATAGTCCCACACTGTGTGGGTGGTGTGTTTCTAAAGACCGGCAGCAGAAAATCAATATATAAAAAAATTATAGACAGATCAGATAGATAGATAGATAGATAGATAGATAGATAGATAGCGAGGGAGGGAGAGACAGGGATGGCAAGGTGGTGCCGCTTACACCTCTGGGACGAGGGTTTAGGGTTCTGCCAGGGTTCCGTGTGTGTGGAGTCTGCATGTTCTCCCTGTGTCATCGTGGGGATTCCTCCAGGCATTCTGGGTTTTCCCCCCACAGTCCAAAAACATGCTGAGGTTCTTTAGAGTTACCCGCAGGTGTGCATGTGTGAGTGTGCCCTGCGTGTCAGTACCCCATCCGGGGCTGTTCCCCGCCTTGTGCCCCTAGCCTCTGGGATAGGCTCCGGTCCTCCACAACCCTGAATAGGACAAGTGGTTACAGAAAATGGGTGGATGGATAAATAAACAGCTGAAGTAGCAATATCTGCATGAAGGCTCACAAAGGAAACAGGCACTTAGCCTGGGGCAGAGCACCCTCCCCTGTTTGGTACAAGCAAGGTGGCCTCATACAGAATGGCATGATCAGTGCTGGTCAACCCATTAAGTGGCAGAAGCAGCTGCCTAGGGCACCATCTTCTGGGGGGGCACTGACTTAGCAAGCTAATTTCACTTTGTCTCAGACAGGGGGCGCCGGTGATGAAGCTTGCTCAAGGTGCCACATGGCCTTCAGGCAGTACCAGGTTAGATGAAGGTGAGGGCATAGCACAATATCTCAAAGGTAGTTTCACCCAATCAGTTCGACCAGCACTGTAATAAGAATCATAATTTTAGGCAACGTCAACCCACTTAATATGCCTTCTATACCCCTGATATCATACAAGGTGAATGAGATCGCCACACATCCTCAAATGCATCTGGTTCCATCCGTAAAGCAACAGCAGAAGCAAAACCTGCTTAAGAGAGTCAAAAGCTATCAGTCGTGTTTAAGTCACGTCGCCACCAGTGCCGCTGCCGTTCAGCACGCGGCCAAGTCGTGGGGCGGGCCGTGTAAACAAAGGCCGCCATCGAGTGGCTCAGCCACCGTGACTGGCAGTTCTCTCTGAGAACAGTGCCCCCGCAGGAGAAAACACGACCTGCGACAGCTCGCTAAATCCCCTTCATCTGCTTCGGCTGAGATAACGCTCTGAAGGAGGAGGTTGGGGGCAGGGCGGATTTGTCCTCCTTCCCCTCTGCGTGGATGCAATGAGTCAGGGGGGCGTGGCCTCGAATTGCATCATACCTGTTGTGAAGGCAGCGGGAGACCTGGAGCTACACCCGGCCCAACAGATTGTGCTCGGAGCCTCGCAGGCTTTCAACCGGGGCTTGGGAACCAGGCCCTGCGCCCCTGACTCTCACCTGCCACACAGCAGATGCACCCATTTGATATCCACTCGCTCACACTCAACATCTGGCTGATGGCTCCCCAGCCCGTCTGCAGCAGGGCGGGTCACGGACAGCCTTGTGGCATCTCCCCGGTATTTAATGTCAGGGTCGAAAGCTAGCCAAAAGACTCTAAGTGGAAAATACATATTTTTAATATTCCACTGCACGTTGTAATAACATCCTCCGTGACCCCTTTCATATAGTAGAGGATGTAGTGTGATTTTATTTCATCTTTTGAGGTGTACAGTGTCTTCGCTGAGCTCTCTTAAAAAGAAATCAGATCTCAAAGTGTATTTTGGATGTCTTTACTGATGAATCATCACATCGGGCTCTTGGACTCACACCCCTTGTTCTGGTCAGCCAAGCAAGAAGAATTTATTTGCGTTTTTTTTTTTTTTTTTTTTTTTAAACCCCATGATGAAAAAAGGACTTGCACTCTCATGCTCACAGGCAAACTCATAGCCAGCAATTTTGCGCTCCTTGGTGAAAAAATGACCATATTAAAAAAGAATGATAAAGAATGAAATAAAAACGAGAAAAAAGAAAAAAATGAAAAATAAATATGTCAAATGTAATCTCTTCTTAACCCAGATTTCCTGTGTTTGCTCTTTGTTATTATGTGGGAAGTGTTGTGTGACCATACACTACAGGACTATAGAAAGCTCTTCAGATGGGGAGGGGGTTATATCCCATTTTTTTGTGACACCGTCTACACCTCTGGGAGGTAATGAATATGGTAACTTGATCACACAGGCTGTGCCGGATTCATTAATTTTAAATATCCCTGTGAGAAACTATGGGTAATGAACTTTAGCATAAAAATGATGAATATACACACATATATAGCGGCCAACTAAATGAGTAAAAAACATATATAAAAATGGACAATATATAGACTGCATAATCTGCAATGCTTTTTTTTATATATAAGAAATGGGCATTTCATTGGTGGTTACACATCACAGATCCCCACATCATCTTTTACAAGATAAAGACTGATGGTACATGCACACACCCACGCACGCGCACACATGCAGAGTAACAAACACATAGATAGTGAATGAGAGAGAGCGTGAAATCACAACTGTTTGTAATTTGAATGAAAGCTTCATACCTTCAGATGGTCTCCACAGCAGCCCTCTTCCTGTCTCACACATGCTAAGTCCACCGTGAGGCAGTTCCACTCTATGGTTGCAAACCACTGTTTAAATTGCGCTGTTTTAGCTGCTCAAAGCCTATACATCCTTATTAGAGGTCTGCAGGTCTAATACTGGCTTTAACGTATTTTCCTGACCAGTGACCAGGGATAACTGTCGAACTAAAAATACCCTTAAAGAGACAGTGTCCCTTACCGCCCTCTGTGTAGTCCCGGGAGACGACTCCTATCAGTAGCCACCCCTAGGGTGCTTTCTGCGAACCAGCCAATCGAGAGTCTGGAAGGAAAATACAATGCATTCAAACTGCCCCTCCATGCCAGCGAGAACCATCCTCCATCCTCTATTAAATGAAGCATGAACTCATTTCCCCCCCCTGTGCGGACTGAGAAATGCATAAGGGTTGTAATTCAATTTACTCAAAATATGCACCATTTTCTGATATATTCAGGATTATCCTATATATGGTTTATTCAATGTGTTTATAAATACATTATGAGAAGAATTCAGCACAAGCTAGATAAGCAAATATGATAATCTTCACACTTCAATTCAACATTCTAACTATATAATACTACGGCATTATAAAAAAAAACGGGTTACCAGCACATAGGATGTTAGCATTAATTACCAGCAACCTTGACAGAATGAGTTGGATTATGGTTTTTTTTTTTTTAAAAATAAAAAATCATTAAATCTTTTGCTTTTGCAGTAAGATTGTCAAAATGCTGTCTAAAGTAGTTTATGTAAATTACTGTCGGTGAGTAATCGAGTGTGTGTGTTAGAAATGGGGTTCAGATGCCCATAAAACGATAGAAGAATCCATAATTCACCCACTTAGGTACCTCCAGGAGACTCGAATAACATTAGAGAACTCACAGTGATATTTATGTGTCATTTGTCTGTGCCAGAAAATTCCAAGCAGAGGATAAAGACGGGTATTCGATGTGAAGTTACTGATATGCAGGGCAGTGAGGGCAAAAACACTTCTCTAGATGCCTGAACGAAGGCGATATTCCGAAAGAGTGGGGTAAATTTCTGTTCAGAATGAGCTTGGAGGTCTTCTCAGTGGATTCGTTCAGGCCGGGATTCTCCCGGAGCACACCGAGAGGTAGAGTCTCATTAAAACGTGTGAAAGGCGGTCACATGCTCTGCCAGGCTGTCGTGTCCTCAAGCACCTTTTAAAATGATGAAAAACAGTGACTCCGGAGGTGTGTAAACCACGCTTACTGACGCAAACCGCGTCACGAACAGTGACTCAGCCAGCTGCTGATTCAGAGAAAAAAAATAATGATCTCTCTCTTTCATAGGTACCTGACGCATGCGGTTGGTTAGCTGGCTACGCCTCGTTCCACAGCGATCGCAGTCAGAATTCCAAGTTTGTTTGATATAGACACAGTGAGCTTTTTTTTTCCGGAGGGCGGACGTGCTGTAGTTTCAATCTCCAACTCGAATAGCCGCAGCCCAAAACAAGACTCCCTAATGAAGTTCTACACCTGAACTACAGATACCCAGAGGACATTGCCCAAAATAAAAGGAACATCTCAAGCTCTTCTTAAAACTGAACAAGGCACGTTCAACTGGGACAAAAATGCACATTGCACTGCTGGGACCAGTGGTAGACTAGATATGCAGTGTAAACCCTGGATTTTTTAAAAGAGACAATTTTAAAGACTAAATAATATTATTGGTAATTTTAGTACGTTTTAGTAAGCTACATGCAGACAGTCAAAAGTTTGGACACACCCACATAAAATCATTCGTTTTTCAATAACATGACAACCCTATGCTCACCTCACAGTTATATAGTAAGTATTATCTCGTGAACAAGCAAAGAGATGGAGTGCCGTGACAGATGACCAGGCCCCCCCCCCAAACCCTATACAGCTGGTCTGGGATGAGTTGGGCAGTTAACTTGTGGAAACTCCTTCAGGACTGTTGGAGAAACATTTCAGCTGAATACATCAGGCTGAATGTCAAGAGCCTGCAATGCTGTCATCGGAGCATAAAGGGGGCTATTTTAAAGAGGAAAAATATAAAACAAACCTGAGATGGTGACTGCAGTATCTGATATGTATTACATCACTACCTTGAGGCTTTTTACTATGACATGAATAACACAGCTAAAATAGAGACAAATGCATTAAAAGCAGGTCTAAAATCTAAAACTCTTTAATATATTATCTGGCCAGGAAAAACATATAACTATAGTTAGGGTGACTTTGCCTAAAGCAGGTACTCGGTGCTCTTCCTGCTTTGGTTTTCCTCCAGAGAAAGGCAGCAGTAAGATTTATGTGACTCTCCGTGTAAAACAGGATGAGTTATAGAATAACTGGAGATATAATGTGATATAACACGATATAAGAGTCCTGCTTCTTCTGCAATATGGGCTGCGTGCAAATTGGGATTTTTTTTTCTCCGTCTAGGTTTGACGGATAGGTGCCCAGTAACATCTCCAGCGAGTTTTATAACTAAGAGGAGCGGGTGGAATGAATCACTGCAAGCAGCCAGGGCCAGGCTGAGGCTCCTGGGAAATGATGGATGCCCCCCCCCCCCAATGTCCTCACACATATCGTTAGAAAACCACAGCTTCTCATGTGACTGCATTCCAGGTATTTTCTAGGGGATTTAGACACCTAACAACCACACAGGACTCGTTCACCTTGCCAGGGCACCAGTGGATACATCGATTAACCTATCAGAACCTGCAACGTCCTTGACTTCATGCATGAGGTCATGGAGGATCTGAGAAGCCCATAGTAATTATTCAACACGAAACCCAACATAAACAATAGAGGCATCACTTTCTGGTGTGGCTTTCAGCTTGGGGAAGATACACATCAATAATCATCTTTACCGGCTCCTGGTGACATTAGCATGTATGTCACCGAGACCGTGCTACTTCTGGGTCATCAATATCCCAGGAAACCAAGGGGTTACACAAAGGCCAAGTGTATCCCGCTTTAGCTGATCTTGTCCTGTATCAAATATGTTGACACAGTGTTAGTCAGAACAACAGGGCAGAGTTACAGAAAGGATAAAGTGTTCATGGCAAATTCACACATCCTTCTTTGTTTTTACACCCTTACAATGCACTACAGTGACGGATTATACTTAATAAACATGGCTATCTGGCTGGATCTTGCGTGATATGAATGTGTTATGCATTCTGCAGATTTACGAGTCGCTTCACTGAACAATCGAAGGTGAAGGACAGGATGTATTTCACCTTTACCCTGTCAGAGCTGCTTCTAATGGTCCACAGCCATTAGCTCTTCCTGCAATTGATCTGATCAATACGAAGACATGATTGACCCTAATCAGCTGTTAATGTTTGTGCAAGTCAAGGAAAACCACACCTCAAAATTTAAGGCATCCTAGTACACAGTG
This sequence comes from Hippopotamyrus pictus, assembly GCA_026781145.1. NCBI lineage: Eukaryota > Metazoa > Chordata > Actinopteri > Osteoglossiformes > Mormyridae > Hippopotamyrus > Hippopotamyrus pictus. The sequence goes on from JAODLC010000001.1 coordinate 5,927,688, forward strand.
AATTGAGAGATGTGGTTTTGAAAATCAAGGTGGGATCGACGATGAGCTGCTTGACTCGATACCACCTGGAACCGGGAGGCAATTAGCAAAACAATAAACCATCCTAACAGAAGCTTTCGAAAACCTTCCATAACCTTCCATCAGGAGCAGTTTTAACATAGATACATCATGAATTTAACATGATTTCCATTCCCCGAATCCATATTTCAGTGAATTTAATTAGCTTATTTGACAGTTTTGGTTTTTGTTTGAATGTGATGGTCGCTGCCCCGTCCTGGATTATTCCCTGCCCGTAGCTTCCGGGGTAGACTCCTGACCCATGACCCGTGACCCTGAAAAAACCAAACAGGTATAGAAATTGGATGGATGGATGGATGGATGGATGGATGGACGGATGGATTGATAGTTTTCTTCTGATTTGTTAGCCTTTCCCTCTAAACATTATAGGGAATAGGGTTCCCTAATTGAATTCTTTGTATGTAAATTGCTGTTTGGGGATATTTGGAACTGCTTTAGGATGCTACAGGTGCAAGGATAAGCATTAAAGTAGGACTGTAGCTGTTCTGGATCTAGAGGAGCCAGAGATGGTTGGACTAGGCATCTTATAAAGATGGTCCATTACCATGGCTTCCAGGGTCAAAGTTCCTGGGACATCCCAATAGCTGGAGGCATGGCTATTTGAAGGCGTATGGGTAGAAGGATAGGCAAAAAAATTGCTGATAATTTATGAGGTCATAGTATAGCCGGCAAAGGAACAGAAGCACAATTATGACCCGGCCCCTTTCTGCTTTCAGGAATTTTTAGCTGCCATTGTTCTTACTCACTGACTGTTACTGCTGGAAACCTTATCCGTCCCCATTGGTTTAAGCCAGTGATGTGATTGGCAGCTGATGCTAATTCCGTCCACATTGAACTGCAAAAGACCAAATAAGTGCCAAATAAGGCGGCGGTTACATACATGTCTTGTAAATTGTCCTTTAAAGAAAACTGCCAGTGTCGTCTATCGATGCTGGGTATGTCATGGTACGTTTCTCCGCCTTCCAGCCATGTCTATGCAAAAAAACAGGGTGAGATAAAGGAATACAGAGGCTGTCGAGGTGCCAGGTCACCTGGGAGACGTGAGCAATATTAGGATGGATCCCGGAGGGGCTGCTTTCCAGCCGGACAGTCGATAAAAGCCCACAAAGGCGCGGAAACTCCACCTGCTGAATTAGTGCCTCAGAACGATCATCGACTCCTGACACGATACGGGCCTAGTGCAGTGCTGCTTGTGACATGAGTCTGAATACCGAATGTTGGTGTTAATCTGCCATAAAGTCACAGCCAGTCCTTGCAGGAAAAGACTGTGTAAAGTACAGTCCACCAGTGAGTATGAAACATTAATACTCATTGAAGATGCACATATCCTGACAGTTTCATTATTATTATTATTATTATTATTATTAGTAGTAGTAGTAGTAGTATTTGCATCCATCCATCCATCCATCCATCCATCCATCCATCAGCACTTATCCAGTACAGGATCATGGATGGTATTTATCTTATTTATGTGGATGTTACCAGGTTTAGATGAATTAATACTTTCCTGCTTTCCTCACATATAATAGGGCAGAATCAGGGCCGACATCAAACCCGCAGCCATCGTTAATCCTGTCCCTGCTCAGCCACCTTCCCGTCTTGTGTTTGTGAGGTATTTCTGGATTCTGGACTCTCCACATTCAGGAGAGTCCCTCATCCCCCCCCCCCCACCCTCCACTACCAGCAGGGTACAACCTGCACAGCTGACGTCAGCCTCTGAACACAAACAAAGCTCCGTTTAATTACCGGGGGAGTGTTACAAGGCGCAAGTTTACTGGAGGGACGTCGCAGCAGCGCGGCGGGCTGAGCGAAACGGGAGATGGGAACAGAAGGGCTCTCTCCCATAGAGGACGCTTCGGGGGGGGTCTCCCGTGACCGAGCCGCGACGCCCCGTCGGCCCTGACACAAGGGCCACACGGACGTCTCAGCATGCCCCACTGCGATGGTCTTCCCTGGTGAATGTCAGCAGAGACACACATGCCCCGCCCCCCAAGTCACGCGGTCGCCATGGGAGACACTGAGCTAAGGCAGCGGCTGGCTAGCGGTCACCATGGTGATGACGAAGAGGGTTCTGGGCACCTTGTGCCTGTACTTAGTCTGTGCACATCTATCAAGGCAAACACACACACACACACACACACAATATCTTTCACTATCACAGGCTATAAAAACGCTTTACATAGTACAGATGAACACTAGAAAATCTACAGTATTTCATTGGAGTATATCGCAGCTATCTTTTGGGCCTTCCATTCAATAAACCATCGAATCTAATTACATCTGATCCCGCTGGATCAACAACAGAACATGCCGGAAACTACTTTGGGAAGGAGAAATCTGGACAGATAATCTCCTGCTCTGCTATTTGTGTGTACGCACAGCCGTCGTCAATAAACAGCGTGACTTGGGTCAAAAAAACTATATTAATTGATATTTCCTATTAAATTTCAGTGACCGTGTTAGTCTCTTTTAGGCATGAACACTAAATGCATGAGTTTATAAATAGCTGAGCGAGCAAAGCCTTTGTTGTCTATATATTTACATTTTATTTAGGAGATGTTTTTAGTCAAAACAGCACACCATTGAGAAGACAGGGTCAGCCGGTCCCTGGGGTATTTGGGGGTTAAGGGTCTCGCCCAGGGGCCCAACAGTGACATCACTCTGCCAACTCTGGGATTTGAACCAGTGACCTTCTGATCACAGACATGAGTACTAACCTACTGAGCTTCACACAGCCATATGTGGCGAGAGGCTGCCTGTACGGGGTTTTAAAAGGTTTCAGCAGTCTGTGCACCGCAGTTTACAGCAGCATGAAACATGGTGGATTGTTTGCTGCCAAAAGCTAAAAATCTCCCTTATTTCCGGAATAATCCGTGGAGGTGTCTCCCAGATGCGTGGTGGGAGAGTGACACTTACACGGGTTTGTGTGGCTTACGCTGGTTTCCCCCAGTTATCTCACCGCGACAGCTTTTTTGGATATGGCAGGAAATGCTTTAAGGAGACGTTTGGGGACAGAGAGGAAGAGATAGTCCTTGATCTCCATGGGCAGCACTTGTTTTTAATAAATACTTAGGGAATTTGAGCAAAATTTGTAATTATGAGCAGATTCGTTTTTTTTTTTCCTGGAGTCACATTATTAGTGCAACTATGATGCCTTTCTACTTCAGAAGCATTATAAGTGGCTAGATCTATGTCTGATCAGATTTTGTGTTTATTAGACATGTATAATTATGCAGGAATCTCGCCGTGAAGCTCATACCCGACATCCTGGTGCCGTGGAGTTCGACATGTGAGACAGTCTTAGCGCATTATGTAACTTGAGCGGCAAGAGACCGACATCCGGCCTATTCTCTCAGTTATTCCACCACCATAAAACAACTCCAACGCAGATCGAGTACAGCATTGCATCCCAGGCTCGTAGTCGCTTGCCTAGTCACAGTCGGTGATGCGCAGGGAGGCTTTTTGTGTCCACGGATGGAGGTGCTCTGGGTCGTTGACGCTCACCGCAATAAAAGTACACGACCTGCAGGCTTCATTATTCCTGCACACAATCGATGGACTAAATTCACCCAGAAAGACCTGATTTGGTGGGTCTGGTTTCAGCTCTCGGGGTCTGTCCTCCCCACCACCAGTTTGGAGCTGAGCAGCAAGGTCATGGGGACGGCAGCCAGACGGTGGGGGAGGGGGGGGTTTGGTCTCAGGGTTCAATTACTTCTGCCTGGAGAACGTTCCAGAACCTCATTCAGAAATGCACACATTCACAAAAACCTGCCAGCCAGACAAACAGGAAAATAATTACAAGAAGAATTAAAAGCACCTTGATCAGACACACAGTAATAAAACCATACAAGGTTACATCTTAGTCTAACATGGTATTCAATAGAAAAACAGCTTCTGAAACTTTACTCAGTTTATACAAATATTACCACAATAAACAAGAACCATGTCGCTTTTTAAACACTGCTGTGCTTTACTTATCTCTTTAATTTTCGAACCATATCATCACACTGGTAGATCTCAAGAGCCCAATTACAAAACCATCATTGAGTTATCTACATATGGCACATGGGACTGGGTCAGCAAGGAGATTCTGTATAAACATATGGAGAGAATGAGCTGGTATAAAGCGGAAAGAGGGTTTATTCAAAATTCAGACAGAATGTATTTGCTGATCAATCCTATTCTACGTTTATAACAATCACTGCAGGGTCAATGCTGTGTGAAGTACAAACAGATATTCATATTTACATACTCAGAGCAAAAAAATGAACATTTTTAAATAACACGAAAGAAAGGCTAAATTATGAATACAGCAGTAGGCTTTCCAGTTTAACTTATGAAAGCACATCTAATCTACCTCAGTTACATCATACATGTACAATACTGTAATAATTTAAAGAAACAAGGACTTAAAAAAATGTGCACAAAACGTCATCTTGAACATGTACAACTGGCACTTTTTAAGTGCTGAGTCCGTGTTCACGTCCCAATCTGTCCCTCTGTCCGCTTCTTTCTAAGCGCTGTGCTGTTACCGGCAGGTTTATGCAATGTCGCCGCCCTTCAGGTGGCTGGAGCATGCCTGGGTGCGCGCTGGTGCTCCACGCGTGTCCTACCCCGCCTCTCCTGTGCCTGTGACAGCTTCCACTTGGAGTTCAAGGACTTCAGCTTCTTGCGCCCCCTGTTGGAACACCACACCCTTTCGCAGTACTCCTCCACCTTGTGGACGTTGCCGTAGCCAATCAGCTGAAGGAACTCCTTATACCAAAGCCTGGGGGTGGAGCTATGGGGGGCCCCGGGGAGAGGGCAGGGTGCCCGGTGCTGGGTCTCCCTCCTGGGCTCCTCTTCCTGGTGGAGCAGCTCTTTGACATGCTCTTCCTCTAGTACCTCCAGGGAGATCCTGGCCACAGTGTGGATGAATCCTCGCTCCTCTGTTTGACACAGATAGACCCCGGAGTCTGCCCGGCGCAGCCGGAGGAACAGAAGGCCGTGAGGGGTCTGTGCCACCCTGTGGTCGGCCTTCACCTGGGGACACGGGGGCAACACCCAGCCGTTAATGCACCTCCCCCTCTGACAGATACACACCCGAGAAAGGTCTGGCCGCAGAACCCTGGGTGATCTCCACCGTGGGACCAGAAATCACTTGACCTCCACACCTGGCCCAGACATGACATTACTGAAGAGAACTAAACAAACTGCTGTTCCGTTAAAAATATGAAACTGAATATTTCTCATAATATCTTAAGCTACGTAAAGGTGAGAAATTCACACCAAAGTAGCAAATATAAAATAGACTACTCACGTCCGTTCCCGTAGATTTACGTGAGATTATTAACGTCAGTTCCCGACGTTGCATTAGTATCACCGAAAAAGCAAATATATATTTTAAATGAGATGATTAAAGTCAGTTTCTGATGTTGCACTTAGGTCATATCCAGTGTTAGTGTGGAGGTTAAAAATATAAATATAAAGCTTCCTCGTGGAGGTACTGTCTCTGTTCCTGAAGTTTGCTTAACATCATGTCCGGACCACACCTGGAGATCGTGTGATTTCCAGCCCCAAGGTGAAGAGCCCCCTAGTGGAAGGTCACCCAGTGTTCTGTTGCCAGAATTTAATTTCTAAACTGGATAAACAGACTAAAATCTTTTTCATGGTATTGCAACATGATTGTATATGTGATTAATTGCCAAAGTGTGCAATTTAACGTGAAACTGATCGTCTAATGTGTGTGTTAACTTCAATAATGATTAATTGTTATATACCATAATGAAGTGCATTTTTCTCAAATACAAATAGTGGAAGTTTAATATTGGATCAGGAGTTTGGCAGGATTTTTAAGACTGACAAAGAGCAGAATCTCAAAATGAAATGGGACACACTTTCAACAACCATTGTACAGACGTGGGTATAAAGTGTTTTGGGGGAGGGACATAAAAATACACTTGTTTTTATTTATGTGTATCATTAGAGTGTAGACCACCCAGCAGGGGGCGCTTGTCCATACGCCGCATGCCCCGGAGCCTTACCTCATCCGCGTCCGGCCCCCTCTGGGCCAGCCACACCACGTTGGCCCGCAGCGATCTCGGGCTGCATTCCAGCAGCGTGCCGTTCCCCTCCACGCCGTACACCAGCTTCTCCTCGGGCTTCTCTAGCTGCCCTCCTGTGGGAGCAAACAGCCTGAGCCTCCCCGACAAGAGATGGGACCAGGGGCCATTCTAGGATTTTACAATGGCGGGGGGTACAATACATAAGGCAAATACTGGGTGATATAACTAGATTATTTCACTGGATGAAGGCAGGGTGCCGGCTTTTAGGTTAACAGCCAATCAGGACTGCGTGTTCGGTTCCCGCCCCTAGCTCTCTGCGAGGGATGTTTTCATGTTCTCCTTGTGTTTGGGGCAGGTTTCCTCTGGGCACTCCGGTTTGCTGCAGTCCAAAAACATGCACTTATGTGACACGGTGTGCCCCGTCTCCGCTTCACAGATTCGGCTCCGGGCAAACTGCGATCCCACATTCTAGAAACGAGCACGGAATTTGAACGGGTGGATGATCCGATGACATGAAGGATGGCCCACGGGACGGCGATTCTGTACGAGAGCGTGCATGTCGATCCGGAGGACACACAGAACCTGAGGTATGAAGGGCTGCGTGGAGGAAGTAAGTAATGCACCTCACCAGCGGCCATTTTGTCTGCCCTGACTTAGGGTCTGTTAGACTTTGCGGACGCTATTAAGAGCTGAGCCCCCTGAATCTGCCAGGGTATCCATGCCCCTCCGACACTACAGTCTACCGGTGATCTGTGTGTATGCACAGCCAAGCTTTCATTTTTTGCTTTTTCCAAGATATGGATCATTATGGAGCCCTCTAGTGGTGACATACGGCCCGCAGGGGCCGGATGACGGTGGGCTCAAGCCTTTACCCTCGGCCGTGTCAAACCATACAGCCAAGGGAGCCTAAACATGCCTTCGGGAGCATTCAGACCAAGATCCTCACCCCTGGGGTCCCCAGCTCATTTCCCATCACGTCTTAACATTTCATTCCACTTAACCGAGTCGCAAAGGGTTGACCTAGCAAGAAGAAAAACAGGCATATTCCAAATGCGATTATGGCGTTTGACATTTGAAGGCACGCTGGCTATTTCTCGAGGAACATCAGCTCTCGACCTCCCTAACCTACCAACCTTGCCCTTATTCCACGTCATGCCTTCCCACACGCCTTTTAACGTATTTTTCACTTTCTCGAGCAAATCGCCACCGTGACTCAAGATGCTGCATTGCTATCAGTAATGACCACATGTCCGGTTTATTCCGGTGAAGGAACAGAGGTGGAAAATAAAGACCAAGAGCCAAACTGTGACAGGCAGTTACACAAACCCAAATCATTTAGAGTAGATTGCAGCAGACAAAGCATATATTCGATGCACATTTCTGCAGGAATAATCTAGGCTGATGTTTAATTTTGAAGTAACAGAATGACATGTGTAAACCCACATCCCAAAATCTTCAGCAAGCTTTCCAGAAGCTACCAGTTCTCCTCTGTTTACTCCAATTCTGTTAAAAACAGTGAAGAGTATGTTTGACGCCCCTGTATCTCACACTGTCGGGATGGTAACTTTGACTGGTGTTATTCTCTGCTTGTTTAAATGCTTTTAAAGCAGGCTGTCTTTCCTCTCACTCCATCACTCAGTCAGATTCAGATGCTCTAAAACACAACATAAATGCCGCTCTTTTCATTTTAGACACGTACCATTTATCTGCATCCCGTTGCACTGCTGAATGGCGTTTCCATGGCGAACATCTTGCCGCCTGACGCGCCTGAAAAACACAGAGGAAGAACTGAGAAAAAATGAAGTACACAAGCTGTGACTGGATCTAAGAAACTTCTGAGGTGAAGACTGGAGGTAACTAGGCCCTGAGATACAGCCTGGAGCTCTGTAACCCTGAGTTGAAGAATGGAGCTAAACAGAGATGAAGACTAGAATTAAATAAGTTCCGAGCTGAAGACTACAATTAAATAAGGCCTGAGCAGAAGACTAGAGCTAAGTAGGTACTGAACTGAAGACTAGAACTAAGTAGGTACTGAACTGAAGACTAGAGCTAAGTAGGTACTGAACTGAAGACTAGAGCTAAGTAGGTACTGAACTGAAGACTAGAACTAAATAAGTCCCAAAATAAAGACTAGGTAGGCTCTGGACCCCCCGTGACCCTGGATAAGACAAGTGGCTTCAGAAAATGGATGGATGGATGGATAGATGGATAAAGACTAGGACTATATAAGTCCTGAGCTAAAGACTAGGTCTAAATAAGTTCTCAGACCAGACTTAGACTGGAAGTAAATAAACACAGAGGTAGACAACATAGATCAGAAGGCAAGAGTAAAATAAGCTGGAGCTTCATGTGCTCCCGTTCTGAAGCGCTCTTCAGGTCCCAAAGTGCACAGCACAATCGAGACAAAGGTAGCTGGGCACCTTGCCATCCTTCAGGCTGTTCAGGTGCTGCGTGCTTAATAACCCTGGCCACGATCGAGCAACTTCCTGCCCTACCTCTTTAGCGATAGAGAGACTGCGAGGGTCGGGAAGATATGCAGCGTGACGGCTGTCTGTCAGGAGACAGGCCCAGAATAAATTCTGGGGGGCAGAAGCTTCTGGAACCTGCCATATATATAAATCATTAACCACGAGAGTGTCACGGAAGTGCAGATGGACGTTGATGGACGACAAGGGGCACTTTTAGCAGTGTGACGGGAGGGTGGGGGGGACGCTTTACACACTGCAGTCGTCTGAATGCTCTTGCTCTTCACAGGTCTGTCCCCAGTCTTCCCTTTTGTTTATTTAGCTGCCGAAACAAAACCGCACTTAGCTGCTGAAAAATGCATCCTAAGCGTCGTGGTAATTAGTGCTTGTGTGCAGTTTTGGCAGAGTGGCAGCTGAATGGGTAACTATGCAGCGCTAGGGTGGACCCAAGATTTTCATGGGGGAGGGGGCACCAGTGTCAATGATAAAAAAAATGTCAAACAGGTTGCGGGGGGGGGGGTGGGGAGCGGGGGCTGGGTTGGCAATGGAAAAAGTTGTCGACTGGGGGGGGAATGACACTTATCTGAATGAGGGGGTCTGCCCTCCCTGCCTTCACCCCAACCGCCTCGTGACAATGCCCCTGATGTGGCCTCACACCTCCCATGCTGGGGGTCCGACCCCACCCCTGGCTCTTTGCATGGGATTTGCTCTTCTCCTATTTCCTCTGGGTTCCTGGTTGCCTCCCACAGCCCAAAAACAAAGTTTATCCAAACTGGCTTCTCAGTGTGTATGAATGTCTGCCCTGCGATGGACTGGCACCTCGCTGAGGGCGCCCCCTGACTTGTGCCCTGCGATGGACTGGCACCTCGCTGAGGGCGCCCCCTGCCTTGTGCCCTGCGATGGACTGGCACCTCGTTGAGGGTGTCCCCTGCCTTGTGCCCTGCGATGGACTGGCACCTCGTTCAGGGCGTCCCCTGCCTTGTGCCCTGCGATGGACTGGCACCTCGTTCCGGGCGTCCCCTGCCTTGTGCCCTGCGATGGACTGGCACCTCGTTGAGGGCGTCCCCTGCTGTGTACTCTGTTTCCAATGATAGGCACCATGCTCACTGTGACCCAGTACTGGATAAGCGAATGGATGGATGGATGGATGAAAGGAATTCTCCTTCCATGTACAAGTGCAAATGAGGCCACACTCCAAGCTGCTGTACTGCACGCGATCATTTTGTTTTGGAAGCAAATCACTGCCAGTTCCAGCCTAGTCTGCCACACAGCCTTCTGGGAAGTGCAGCCGGCTGGGGGAGGGGCGTCCCTTAACGCCTGCCTGCACTCGCCCCTTTACGGCGCCCTGTGTCAGTCATCCGGAATGGTCTGACGGCCTGGGGCAGGGTCACCTGGCCCTCCATTACAGAATTAAGCGGATTAATCAGGAGAAGCTAATTAGCCTCACATTAAACTCCATTCTTTTCTGCATCCTCTGGAAGGGCTTTGGTCACCATTACTGTGAAAACACACGAGAAAAACGGGGTCCCGCAGGGAAGAACAGGCAGCCTGCCTCCCCACCCCCCCCAAATGAATCACCAAAGCCCTTTTTTATTCAGCATGCCCCCCTCACCCCCGCACACGTAGCCAACGAAGGTATGAGTAAGTGCCTCCCCTATGGATCTACGATGACGAAGTAAGGGAGCGTCACACAATTCCGGCACTGAGAGTTGAGGGGCAAAGCCACAAACGGAAAATCCGAAGTGCCAGAGACGTGGTGGGGGGGAGGTGGCTTGAATTGCCAGGCTGCCTTCACTGCGGCAGGAACGTGCAGGGAAGAAATGCGTCGGATGAAAAGGCAGCGGTCGACTTACCGCTTCATGGAGATTCCGGCGGGAAGGTAACGGGAGCAGGTGACGCCATCCCAGGCACAGTAGGGGTCCCGGGCCAAACAGCAGTCAGCGCAGGCCGAGCCGTACAGGCCACACTGATGGACCCGCACCTGGGCCACACCCAGCTCCGAGCCGACGAACAGACGCTGCTGTGGGTCATTAACGCAGGAACGATGAGCGCGACGACATGCACTGGGGGGGATCTCCAAATATATTTCCCTGGGGGCCATATTCTATCAGCAAAACAAAGCCGAGGGCCACCGGCCCTGTTATCGATCCGCTATGCCCATGAGGGGGGTCGGGTTGGGCGCTGATAATAAAATTTGAGGAGTCGGGTGGGGGAGGGGATGGCAACGCTAGTCTAGCTAAACCTCAGTGACGCATGTGGCACGTTTTGGTCAGGCTCGCCCTCCGCAGAACCCTGAGACACGTTTGAAAGATTCTGATCAATGAGGACATTGTTATGCAAGTTCCGGGTTTAACAAGAAGTGGGCAGGAAGGAAAAGGAGACAAGAAGGAGTCAAACGGTCTACGAGGGGCCTGTTTAGGTCCGCAGACGGGTGTGGAACCATGGTTTATAGCAGGTTGCCTATACTAGGAACATTTGCCTTGCAAGCAAGTTTATATTCAACTAAAGCTAAATCCAGAACAGTTGATTCTTGATTTACAACATAATGAGGGATGAAACTCCTTCCTGTGATGAAACGCTTTCCTGTGCTGTGTTCTGCTTCCATCTCTTTGCTGACAGCGGATGGCATTAAAATCTCATCGGTTGTACCATGGTCCTGCTGGAAACTGGGAAGGGTGGGAGGTAGACTGAATTTACCCGGGGGTTTGTAAGAGGGAGCCCCCGTGGCCCCAATCACAGACGGCCTATGGCAAATGCAAGTAACGTCAATTTTATCCGTTTACAGCATGCTGGTGACTGATCGCAAAGGAAAATCACATCACAGGGGGGAAGCAGGAAAATTTCAAAATCTGTGTCTGATTGTTCAATCGAGTGAAAGGACATACACCGTTCTGGGGGTCGAACATTTTAAAGTAAAATAAAGAGGAACTTAAAGTGTGTTTCGATTTTCAGAATTCTTGCTCGATGCAACCATCTAGTGGTCAAGGGTGTGTACTGCAGTTTTGAGAGACCAGTTTACATGGAATGGAAAAGAAACTTACCCTTTTCGAAGAAATCAGAATTTCGGTGATTGGCACAGGAACCTGCAAATATATGAGAAAAAGAGAGAGAAAAATGCATTAAGACAACATCATTTTCATCATCATGAACATGAGATTAAAGAAATGATAAAGTGCATTTAAAAATCCTCGGAATGTTGCTGCTTGTCAGTATGAGGAAACACTATGGTATGTATAATTAACCACTAATCCCAGTAATTAACCCTGGGTAAATGACGAGGATGAGCACATAGCCTGGAAAGTGAAATCCCATCACTGACAGATACCTTGAATACATGGAGTTCTTCCAGAACAACTTCCTCGATGGTGTTGGTCTCTTTATTGTGGATGGTAATCACCTTCAGCACCATGGAGTTGTCTGAAGGGAAAAACTCCAGTCACAAATCATGGGTATGTAACAGTCAAATGCGCTTTTTAATTATAAACATTTAGATCAACGTCAAATCGAACTCTTGAGATTTGGTCCCATATCACATTTTCTGAGAAAATTTGACACCCTTGCAGGAATAAATGGATCTTACGGGGGCTACAGAGATCACATGTTTATTTACATTTGACATGGTAACCATAGTTACGGCACCAGTATAATCCTGCGAATGGACCTACTCAGTCTGCTCAGCTCAGTCTGTGTGCATTTTCCTACACAGATTAAAATACCCGGAAGGATCTGGAAAACAGAATCTGAGCAGGTGCACACAGCAGGTGGGGCGCTGAATATTTAGCCTTGGCTAAAAACACAATATCACAATATAATTTATCACAGACAGATATGATCGAAAGCACCCGACACCTGTACAAAAAGAACGGACGATCTTATTCATAACATTTGGGAAAAGTCAACCACCCAGGCCAATTGGGTGGGCTTACAGAAACCCCAGGGCCGGGGGGTTTGAATCCCACCCCCAGGTCTTTGTGTCTGTGGACTCCCTGTGCCTGGGAAGGGCCTCCCTCTGGGTATTCCAGCATTCCACATTCCTAAAACGTGCAGCTACAGGAATAGCCCATAATTGCCCATGGTGTGTGTGTGCCCTGTGATAGACTGGCATCCCATCCAGAATGTTATTTTATGCTCACTGGGATGTGACCCAGAGTCACCACGACCTGATTAGTGGTCAGGAATGGCAGATGGATAGTCATTCACAAATATCCATCCAACCATCCATCCATTCAATCGCTTATCCGGCAAAGGGTGATGGAAATGCTCGAGCCAATCCCAGCAAACACAAAGTGGGGGGACACCGTGAACAGGATGCCAGTGTATTTAGGCAGATGTATTAAGCTAATGAGCGTTATGGTTGATGTGGGTTAGTCTCCTGAAGGCCCTTTCAGGCAACATGACCCATCACCTGTGCCGATGAAGAGCACATCGTAATGTCCGTCCTCAGCCTCCACCCGGTCGACCGCAATTTGCGTGAACCTTTGCTCGGCGTCGGTTCTTATCAGGATGGGCCGGCGATGGACAGGCTGCACGGGCTGGAACATGACTGGGTGGGTCCGGATGAAACGCAGCACCTCATCCGGGTACTCCCTGGAGCTGGGAAACTGCCCTCCATTCATCTGACTGGCACACTGGGAGGGAGAGCATTAGCACTGGTTAGCATGGGCTAATGATGGTTAGCACGGGCTAGCACTGGTTAGCGCTGTGAAGAAACAACCCATAAGAGCACAACCCATAGTCAGCAGCATCAGTCCTTGACTAAGGCCTGCCTCATCCATAATTAGCAGGGATAGTCCTTAACTAAGGCCTATTTAGTCCTTAATCAGCAGGGAGAGTCCTTGACTAAGGCCTATTTAGTCCTTAATCAACAGGGAGAGTCCTTAACTAAGGTCTCCATGGTCCTTAATCAGCAGGGAGAGTCCTTAACTAAGGCTTGTTTGGTCCTTAATCAGCAGGTACAGTCCTTAACTAAGGCTTGTTTGGTCTTTAATCAGCAGGGAGAGTCCTTAACTAAGGCTTGTTTGGTCCTTAATCAGCAGGTACAGTCCTTAACTAAGGTCCACCTAGTCCTTAATAAGCAGGAAGAGTCCTTAACTAAACAAGGCTTGTGTGGTCCTGATCAGCACCAGCTTCTAGCCAAAGGAATGTAATCAGTTTTTACCACTAATTAATCTGTGCACATGTGAGTTAATTTAAAGAGAAACCCCTAGAGGCTGTGTTCGGTAAAACAGCATTTTTCCGAACACCTGTTCCACCACTGCTTATTGTATTCAAACACACACCGCTTTTACTCTGCACAGCATATCTGCACATCAAACCGAGGCCTGGAATGATGTTCTGCTGTTCAGCTGTGCTCCTTAAAATAAAAAATGGGCTTTACTGTTTACGCAGAGATGAATATATTTGTTCAGAATTTCAGTAAAGCATTTCTTGATCTTTCCTGACATTTGTTGGAGAATATTTGCACATGCTGGAGATCTGTATAGCACAGTAAACAAATCAATGTGCTACTAAGGCAACTGACATACCGATCCGGGTCTTGGGAATGGGACCCTCCCCTGAAAGGCGGCCCAGTGGTGGTCGGGGCGCTCCTTGTGTGCATACGGCCCATTGAAGGCGGAGCGGACCTCATCCATGCTGTAGACACACACGGCATAGCCTTTGAAAATGTTGCTGTCCAGGGAGGAGAGGCAGAAGAGCGTCAGAGAGACATGTGTGGACAGCATGATATCCGCCACTCAGCGATAGCCAATTTCTGTAACTATCCTTGTATTTATTACAAGCAGGCAGAGGTGGACAGTTCAGGTTCAGAAAGTACAAATCCAGACCAAAAGTCACAGACACAGAGGGCTCAACTGGTTGGTTGAAACAAAATCTTGGTTTGGATTTATACTTCCTGAACCTGAACTTTCCACCTTTGCAGCCAGGTCTGAGGAACTAGGGGAGCAGAGGGGATGTGTACTCCCCAATATTTAATTTTGCTTCACACACCCCCCACCCCCACCCTGAAAATACACATTTGCATTTAAATTATTAAGTTGTGTCCCCCACACTGCTATGGCCTTGATTACAACCTAAAAGAAAACTTTAATTTTCTTCGACAGCATCCAGATGGACAGAAATGGTTTTGTTGACTGGGTCTGATGAGCATTCTAGTATCTACCCAACATAGCATTAGAAATTCCCTGGTCTTAACTCCCCCTGTTTGGTCCAGGGGTTCCAGATCATGGGGCATCAACAGACCATCGGTGGCAGTTAAACGCGAAGAAAGCCGGTTTATCAGAAGGAACCTGAAGGTCTGTTAAAATGAAGAATGTGCTGATTTCAGCTGCTGGTGACATCAGACCAGAGGTGGAAATTTCAGGTCCGGAAAGTACAAATCCAGACCAGGATTTTGTTTCAACCAACCAGTGGAGTACTCTG
>JAODLC010000001.1:5942794-5958387 GCA_026781145.1 Hippopotamyrus pictus
TGTTTCAACCAACCAGTGGAGTACTCTGTAACTGTGACTCTTTATACTCAACTGGTTGGTTGAAACAAAATCCTGGTCTGGATTTGTACTTTCCGGACCTGAAATTTCCACCTCTGCATCAGACCATCAGTGCCAGGCAGCCGATGCACTGCACCATCATGTTAGTGCCCCCCGCAAACCTCCTGTGATACTGACCTGGTTGTGCTGAACAGGCCAAAGATCTCTGGCTTCTTCTCATCCTTCCTCTTCAGCACAAACACGTCCACTGAAAGGTAAATGGATGGGATCAGCGGCTAGCTCACAGGAGGGGAGGATCCCAGCCCCCCACCAGCAGGGTGGGATCAGCGGTTAACTCACAGGAGGGGAGGATCCCAGCCCCCCACCACCAGGGTGGGATCAGCGGTTAACTCACAGGAGGGGAGGATCCCAGCCCCCC
This sequence comes from Hippopotamyrus pictus, assembly GCA_026781145.1. Lineage (NCBI taxonomy): Eukaryota > Metazoa > Chordata > Actinopteri > Osteoglossiformes > Mormyridae > Hippopotamyrus > Hippopotamyrus pictus. The sequence continues at coordinate 5,943,231 of JAODLC010000001.1, forward strand.
ACCACCAGGGTGGGATCAGCGGTTAGCTCACAGGAGGGGAGGATCCCAGCCCCCCGCCACCAGGGTGGGATCAGCGGTTGGCTCACAGGAGGGGAGGATCCCAGCCCCCCACCCCCGGGGTTAGCTCACAGGAGGGGAGGATCCCAGAGCCTGTAGTGGGTCTCCACATTTCTAGTGTGTCTCACGCTCCAACAACCAACTCTCCCCCCAGTCTGAGACTCAGATGCGGTGGGAAATTCACCACAGAGCACAATACATGCAGAGGCTAAGGCCGGAATTTTCCGGTACTTCATCATGAGATTTTACTGTTTATCTGTGTCATTTAACACCCATTTGCCAAGGAGAAATAAATATATAGAAATATCACTTTGCGCGCGGTGTGAGACAGTGACGGGTGGCTGGGGTATGTATGAAGCAGTGGGTGGAGGCCAGGACACTGGGGGAGGGGGGGGGGGGGTGGTTGGAGAGGGGTCCCCACACTAACCCCTCTCATCTAGGCTCCTTACCCAGCTCGTCAAAATGTGTGCTCATCCCGTCAGAGCCGGGCACGGAACAGACCAAGCGAGTCTTGGTGAATGAGGTCCACTTGTTCACCAGCATCCTCTGTCCTCCCAGGTCATTCTGTTGGGGTAAAATGGTAGGGGGTGGAATTAAGGCTGGGGGGGGGGGGGGTAATCTTGTGTGCTGCAAGACAAAGGCCAGTGCGTTTTCCTTTTTCAAAGTCAGAACAAGCACACTGGATCTGCACTGGAAACATTTTCGTACAAGTGCTAAATGTGAAGCAGCAACATGTCAAAGGAGCAGTTAAGGGTCCTCGTTCAGCAGCTATCGCCCTGCGTATTTACGTGACCTTACCGCGCAGACCCTGCCGATTCTGCTGAAAACCGCGCTGTTACCATCTTCGGTGTCGGCGGCCTTTTCCGTGAAGAAGAAGTACACCTTGTCATCGTCTGGGTCGTCGTTGTCGGGGATGATGACAGATCCTACAAACTTTGGCTCTGGGAGGTGAAGGTAAACATAAACACAGCGGGCTGATGTAATTTCACCGTCACATTTGGACAACAAAAAAACCGCCCAGAGTTTATATCTAATAATCCTGGAAGAGTCATGTCCCCATCCCATCTATTAATCATTAATCACTTCAGAGCAGCTCAAGTTCGGCTCCTGATGAATTGATTCTGTGACTCTGCAGGAGGACCCTCCCATCTTGATGATCTGCCTTTCATAATATTTACATCCTGTGCACCAGCTGGCCTTGGGAGCCTTGTAGCTAAAAGCGGACCACCGGGACTTTGTTTCTGCTCAGGGGTGGTGTCGCCCTCTGTCAATCTCCCATAATGCCCTGAGGTCCTGCTTCGGTATATATTTGCAAAAGATCTGGGGGCCCATTTGTTGGTCAAGGGTGGTCTGAATGAACTACCCAGCAGATCTCGTGATTTATGCGACCATTAGGTGTTCTGTCTAAAAAAAAAAACCACACCTGCTGACAGCATGATCCGCTCTCCAACGGCTCTGAAAGCACACACACGTCGGCTAACCAGAGGGGGGCGACGGAGATCTCAGATAGTATCATCACTCTGGCATACCACAGCGTATTGCCATACATACTGGGAAAAGCCATTTTAAAAACTCAGTAACCCAGTAATGTTCACTTGAGCTGTCAGAAAGCCAGCATTCTGCAGGTGGTGTAATGCCAGCAGGTGGCGTAGTCACTAAAAGCTCCTTCGAACAGCAGGATGGTATTTCGCTAAAGCTGAGTGGACAGCAGTCGCACCCACACAACCTCGCAACCTCGGCCTCTTATCCTCCCGGGGGCCTACCGTTCAGCTGCTGCCTGTGGTTCTGCTCGGTCCGGGTGAAGCTGGCATCACCGTGGCGACAGAGTGCCGCGTCATTCTCCCAGTAGTCTGTGTAGAGGCCCACATACAGTTGTCCTTCTGATAAAGGGGAATATGGAGGAAGAACAGTCATCAGAATCACCGCCGATCCGCGCAGAAGAACAGCGACCAGCTGCAGTAATGCACACGAACCCCCTCAGTAAGTGACCTAAGAGGGCGGAGTGCAGCTCAGCATGTGAGGTCACTGTGCCTCTGATCGTAAGGTCACTGCTCCAAATGTCAGACTAAGAGTTACTCCACCATTGGGCCCCTGAGCAAGGCCATTAATGGCTCCAGGAATCGTCAGACCCTGCTTTGTTCTCAAAAATGTGCATTGCTTTAGACAAAAGTTTCTGCTAAAAAATAACATCCAAGACACCTTTTACGCCAACGTAACACAAACATGTAACCGATGCCTCCACAAGGGGGCAGCCTTGTACCCAAAACTCATTTCAAAATCCATTGATTTTTCTTTCAAATTTTGCTTATCCAGTATAGGGTTCCTATAATCAAATCAAACGCCCTTTAAGCTCATATCACTGGGCAGCCTCTTTCCATGCCTTGGCATCTCAGCAGCCATTAACACAACAACATTTGTGAAAAGCATTCCGGGCCCTCGGGAACCGACGCCATGCCTGAGAGACGATAAGCGATCGTACGATACGGCAGTAACGGTCGATTCGCCGCCCTGTTTATTTTCGGTTATATGTAAACAGGCTCTATCCGCCTTGCGTCTGATAGCTCGGAATCTGTACCCATTCCTGTAGGAGGTGATGCCCTCTGAGACCTTGGCTGACGGCCCTTCGGACGACTAAATTAACAGGCGTTCGCTACCAGAGGGTCAAAATACAAACCAGGTCAATCAGTTAAGGTACGAGTGTGAAACGGTCGTGGTGGAGGGGGTGGGCACACATGACGTAACCACCGATGCAAAAAATATATCTCAAAAACACCCCCAACCTTGAAGATGGGACTCAGATTAGTTTCACATGAAGCATTAAATGACTGTGCTATAAATAGACACACTTGAGTCTGTCTCCTAGAAAGACATTTAATGAACTGTCCTCACCCTACTTCACGTGATATGATTAATATCGCTCCCGTTTCAGGTTATGAGAGGTACCCATTACCTCATCACCCTCCCCCCCCCCCCCAGATCTGTAGGAGGGGATATTTTTTTCAATAATGGTTTATTAATGAAGCCCTCGCCTCATAGTATGGAGAGAGTGGCTGGCATGAAGGAATGACGAGAGAAATTAAGCAAGGCCACACTTCGTTCTGACGGCGGCATCAGCCATGATTCGAGGTGTCGGACGTACACAGAGGAGGCGCAGGTGAGCTGGACAGTGCTTGTGTTCCTCTGTGGTGGCTGGTGGGGGGGTAGGGGTGGGGGCGGGGGTTCACGTAAAGGACGGAGAGACTTACTGGAGAAGACCGAGGTACATGAGCCGTTGGGGTCAAACGGGCATCTTCCTCTGCTGCCCTTGATGGGACTGGCCAGTTCAAACGGACCGTCCTGCAGGAGAAGGAGGAGCATCGTCTTGTAACTCGTCGTACCCCCACCCCCACCCCCCCGGAAAGGGGTCATCCGGCTAACAGGCCTCCCGATAAATCAGGAAGAAGGCAGAGACCGTTAACCAAAAACACCTTACGGATCTAAAATTATAAGTATCTCTCTGTAGCACAGTCAGCTTATTAGGCCATGCAGACAGGACGTTCCCGCACCTGGGACCGCCGGAAAGGTATAAATATTCCAGGGAAAATGGCAGGTAGGTCTGGCTAACCTCAAATGTAAATACAGGGGATACTATTACACAGGGACTCGGGGGAGTGGAGTGGAGGGGGGCACTGACCGAAAACCACAGAAGTGACCAGCCTGTCGTCTCCTGAGGCACTGAAATCACAAAGGATGTTGATTGCCCCTAACCCCTCCCTCCCACCCCTCACAGCCTCCTCTCTAACTTTCCGAGACATCAATTATCTCACGAGGCAGAGCGCCAGGGACCCTGAAGTCACCTTGCAGCCCACATATGTCTTGGTAAGTAATTAGCCAACTGGCTGGCTGCTACTTCCCATGTGATCCGAGACCCGAAGCATGACGGCTGGCCATGTGACCTCTGTGGAATCGCATTCGATACGTTCGAAGATCTGAACGCACAATAGAGGTGAAACAACTCTATTCCGTGCATTTTAAACAGTTACGAAAAAGCCCTCCGCATACTGTTACATATCTGACTGGTATCTGACTTAAAATCACAGTACGGCTTCACCTCTGACACAGGAAGGTCACAAGGAAATCGAACACAAGGGGGATCACAACAAATGAACGTTCGTTCAGATGTCAGGATGGCTACAGGAATGCACTGGGCCATCGCCCACCATAAACAAACAGCCTCCATTAGCTGCGATCTGTGTCCGATCTACTCTCACTGCAGTTCCTCATTCAGAGTCCAGATAGGCTGATTTTTAATTTTCTTTACTGCGGTTACGAATGCTCTGTATGCATCTGTTTAAGCTCTCTCAGAGACACAGGGCAAACGCTACCGCACGTGATATATTAGAGGCAGAAAATGTATCTCAAGTAATCATGATCTTAAAGGTCTGAGGACCAGAAGACGACAGACAAAAGGAAAACATGATGGATTTTAATTAAGCATGTTACATTGTCATACGAAAACCAGGTTTTCCCTCTGCTCGTTAATTTCTGGAGGTTTGAGGCGAGAACTCGATTCCAATTCCCTCGATTCCCCCCAAAAGCCCGTCAGCCCAATGTGGTTCTGATTTAGGGGGACCAGCGTCGACATCAGGAGAATGTAAAGATGAGGCAGCCGTTCCAGCATGAAGGCAGGGCTGGGAATTCGGCGAGGGATGTGACTGAGAGGAACACCTGAGTCTCCAGCCAGGAGGCTGGGCTTCTGCTTCGTGTTAAGCTGTCTGAAGCTGACTTTCTGGTCCCTGCTGGCACTTGCCCCTCACTCCTGTGGCTGACTAGCGCAGTAGAGGGCAGTTTGGTCTCACCCCCCAGTGGCCGGAGAGGGGTACTGCGCCAGAACATGGGTCTGGCACCATACTGTGCAGCTTTGCCCAGAAATGGCTCGGCTGCCATTTACACTCAGCCTCACAGAAAATAAATAACAGGGAAGGAGCCCACGCTCTTTGTCTGGCTCTGTCACCACGGCAGCACCCAACCGCCCCAAAACAATGCTACTCTGCATATAAAATGATGCGCGCGGACAGCCTTGGCAGCCTGCGGCGTCCCAGAAATGATCGAGCAGAGAGGCTTCGCCAAAATGTGACGGAGGTGAGCCGCTCGCTGCTCATTCCCGTCCGCGACCTCGTCGACGGTCTCCAGGGGTCAGAGAATGCGTGTTTTCATTTGTGGATGCAGATCCTCACCCCTAAATGATGAGATGTGAAGGCCCACAGAATTGACACCTGCCCCCCCCATCCGAAAACAGAGGCAATCACGCTGAAGATTATGCATAAAATCGCCAGGAGAAGCTATCCCGGTACTTTAGACCAGAAAGGATTTAAAAAATGTATTTTCTAAGGGCGTAAGAGGAAATCTATCCTCCTTAGAATGCTCTTGAGAACAGTCCTTCCCCCTAGGTCCGAGCGAGATCGTCTGAGGGTAAAGTATCCAGAACGAGGTTCATATGGATTCCGAACCTCTTCCCTGGAGACTGATATTTACAAACACTGACCAGTAGGGGAGCAAATGATTAACTTCTAAAGGAAGCAGGTTAGGGGCAGAAATCGAGCAAATAGTTAAAATTCCCGGCCTGGCTACAGATCACGGGAACAGGAAAGGAGTTCACAGCTCCATATGACCACCTACCTCCGCCCAACGTCCCACGTTGATAAAGGCACAGATGGGATCGAAGGCTCCCGTCCCACAGGCCAGAAGATGGGTCCTGTTGTATTGATGAAGGACCTTTACATAATTGGCACATTCAGCCTGTAAGGAGAAAAGCTGCATTAGATCGAGCGGCAGTGATTCCTGAGGCTTCTAAGAGCTTCGATCTGATGCTAATGTTTGTATAAAAAGCAGCTTGGTCCCGTTGATGTCGTGAAATTCTAGGGAATCGTGTTTGTTTGAGGCAGCAGGGCTGTCTCGCTGCTTGTGGTGTTATTGTTTTAGCTGGGGGAAAAAACTTTGCAAAAAAAAAAAAATGTGCCTTTCATGCAAAACCCAGAAATGGATGCTGGTTTCTTTGTTAAAGTACGTCGATCTTAGCCTGAGGAGAATCTCCCCTGATAGCTGCCTCATCTTATTCTTCTCTTCTTATTTATCCATGGAATTAAAAAAGTACATGTACAGTAACGTTTCTTCGGCGTGACACCTGACAACCAATTAACTGAGGTCTGCCTTGCGGGGAAATAACAGCAGGGACAGTACAATCACTGGTAACGTGTCCTTAAAAAGATTAAATTCAAATGTGGTCAAACAATGAAACAATAAAACTGCAGGGCCAGATGTCGAACACACTTCCTAAATATTTTTTCCTCTTGCGGAGAAAAATGAGTCAACCAGATAAATTATAGGCTTTAAAAAGAAGACAAAAGCCTGACATTTGGTTACAGGCTTATGTTTATTTTTGATCCAATTCTTACAAAAGACAAAATACATTGTCCGTATTCCGGAAAAATCCTTAGAGGACACCAGTGATGCGTTCCATGTATCAAAAGGCACGGGCAGGCGGCAGTTACATTATGGGATGTAAGGGCAAGACGATGAATTCAGTTGAATCATAGCTGCTTCTATAACCAGGAAGAAGGAAACATCCATCCATCCATTAATCCATCTTCTAAGCATCCTAATCTGGTGGGGGGGGGGGCACAGAACACTGGAGGGGCTGGACAGGCTACCAGGACACCACCCTGAAAGTGGGTTTCACAGAAACAGCTCCAAAGAAATGCCATGCTGCATAACAGCTGTTTTACGCAGAAAAAAATACCAGTTAATCATTTTTTAACGGCTGTAACATCAAAGCATGAATTTTAACAGAAATCAGGGTGCAACACTGCCCAACACCAAGAGAGGGCGATAAAGGGAATTTGCAGTCAATGGAACTTATTTTGCATTTCGTAGAAAATGTTTTACTGACTAATCAAGATAGTGGGATGCTCACCAGAATGATGTGAATGAAGACTGTTTATTAGCCATTGTTTCATATTACGCTTCTGAGCTGACCCTCCTACCAAAAACAATCACTATTGTAGCAAGATATTTTAAAGAAATTTGGTAAACAAGGGCAGCAACTGGCAGGTTATGGAAGTGGCCTCACACCTGCAGGGCTTCCATCCCGGTGGGGCTTCATTACCACACTGCCCGCCAAACACCTCGAAGAAGGCCTTTACTGAGACCGGCGGACAGAGATACACTTAGCCGATCCGCTAAAAATTAGGGAAGGCCTTCAGAAGAGAATTATCAGCTGTCATCTGCGATGAAGCAGCATTAAGGTGAGACACCTTCACACCTGATGAAGAAGCAAGTGCTTTTCCAGCTCTGAGGCTACACACTCCACCAAAATACAACTTTCAAAAACATTTTAAACCTTGGATTCACTTTAAAAACCGGGCTGGAATCCTCGCCTGACTCTCTCTCTTTCACAGAACCACTTGACTTGTGAGCATTACTTTCAGATTAATCACATTTTTATACCCAAACTTCAAACATGCTACTCTAAAGTTTCAGCCCTAAGCATTACAGTACAGAAAAATGCCACCTTAAATCCTCTCTCCTTTATAAAGTCTAGTTATGGCTTTACACTGATAAGATCAGGTTTTTAACAGTTTACACTGTGTAAACCTCATCTATCGATTTATAAACTAAAGCGTACTGTAGGAGTGAGAGGTTCCTTGTCTCCAAACGCAGATAAGCAGACCACTCCAGCTCCCCCCAAATTCTTCTCATCGCTCCTTGACGCCAGGTGTTCCGCAGTTATAACTCGGCGCAACCTCGTAACGTACAAACTGCCAGTTGACGCGACACAGACCCTTGTCCGTGTTTCATTTCTGGGGCCTTTCTGTAAAGATGACGGGAAGCCTTTTTGGGGAGTCTCACCTTCTCTCTCCCCTTCATTAAGCACTCCTCCACTTGTCCTGCTGTGCTGGCCCAGGAGATCTGCAGTGAGACACACACGACATACATTCATGCTACGTTTTTTTCCATATACTTATTTTTTTAAATGTGCAATAGAACAATGTGCACTAAATATGCTAGCTCTTTTAGCACTTAGCAAAAGGCATTTTAATTCACAGACTATATATCGGGGTTCTTCAAATCTGGACCTCGATTCCAAATCCAGGCCTTGTTTTCAGTTCTCCCAGGTAGTTAGTTTAATAATTACTGATTCTGATTGGTCAGAGGTTTCATACCTGACTGACAGGTAAAGGAAGGCTGGAAAACCAGCAGTGCTCGGACCTCGAGGACCGTGATTTGAATAACCCTGATATATATATACTTTCTTGTGATGTTCTGTAATGTGTTTTTGTATAAAGCAACCATGCATTACACCCAAGCCAGATTTCCCCATGGAGAAACTAAAGTTTAACCTAAAGTAAACTTGTGAATGGCAGATGCGGGCAGCTCCCAGTTCACAGAAAAATGACTGAAGTAGATCCTGATTATGCCTAAAATATCCGAGGCACACTGGGTTTGCAGAAGCGTTAACACCAAACTCGACATACACATATAAGTAAATCTACACTCTATTTTTACTTTTATTGAATGTGTTCTCTAGTATGTATTACTAGTTTATTTTTGGTTTATGTGTTTTTGGTATAAGGCTTGAGAAGATAAATCTGACTTATACCACCAGTCAAAAGTTTTTGCACACACTGAGATTTTCTACATTTGCATGTTACTCATTTAACTTTTTCTAAAAATACACTCAGTATTCTTTTCTAACAAATAAATGTACGGTATGTTTACATTTTCAGTACCTTTATTAGGAAAAAATGCCATATTTTTGTTTCATCAAAGTAACCTCATCTAGCAGTCATAACAGCAGAAAAAAAATTGAGGCATTCTTTCTGCAAGGGACATTAAATAGCGCTCCGTTTCATGGGATGGAACAGTTAACTACTGCATTTAAAGTTAAAGGACGGCCTAGAATTTGACTGTCATCACCACACAACCAGTTAATAGGATGTCAGACGTGCACTCTTTCAGTGTTATAAAGGAAACTTGTTTTAACTTATATTTTCATTTATAGTTGTTCACTCAACTTTCCAGTACTGAACAAAAATTGTAAAAATCAGCAGTTTATTAAATACTGTAAATGGAAAAGTGGTAAAAACCTGTGGTGTGCAAAGATTTCTGACTGGTTATGTACATAGTGTAGGGTTTGTGCAATGGATTTCTTACATCAGTTGAAAACTCACTGTGCATTCACTGTAACAGCTAAGCAAAGAGCATTCTTACTGTTGCGTCGAAAGACATTAAATACTAAGTCGGACACCCCAGCACTGAGAAAAGGGGCCGGAGCATGAAGGGCCCTCAAGAGGCAGAGGCTTGGCAAGGAAAAAACGACAGAGCAGCTCTTCCCACCACCACAGTGGGGAAGGAGCAAGTTCCGGAAGGGGGGGGTCCTTGGGGTAAGCGGGATGGGCCGTGACGGGTCGGAACCACGAAGCCCCAGAGGCCCCAGAAATAAAGAGAGACAGAATGGGTCTGAAACTCATACAACGCACATCAATGAAAACCCCCCACCCCTTTAAAAGAGGAGAATTCAAGGAGCCCTTATTTATAAGCATTCACTGGGAATGTACCATCTTTCAGCGTTTCAGGGTCCATGCATTCCACGTAGCTTTCATTCCCTTCCCACACTGTTATAGCAATCTTAACACCATTTGATATATCCTGTTGTATTTTTATTAGAACAAGCTAAATGACTTATCTAACATGGTGTTCATTTTTAAATCCCTTTTACTCCAGCGCTGTTCCTCGATTGGTGAAAAAACAATACTGGAAAGATACAGTACTGCCTCTATTATTGTTATTATTATTATTATTCATCAGTCAGTCGAAGTTTCTTAGTATCAGGACCGCCCTCCTCGGATGGAATTCTGCCGAAGAGGATTCAGAGATTTTGTTTTCAAAATGGCTGGCGTCCTGTGTCCACTACGCGATATATTTCACAGGGTGGCGTGGAGCCATGGTGAGGTCATCTACAAATGAGAAGTTCAAAGAGTCACACGCATACGCAAGACATCAGCCTGGAGGGAAGGCTCGTCCCGGGGGATGGGGGGTGTGGTGGTTTAGTACCTCTCTGTGCTTGCTGTTAACCCGCTCCAGGCTCAGCGAGAACAGGCCATCTCGACCCCCGACAAAGAGCCGTTCCTCGTGCTCATCCAGCAGCATGGTCCGAGGGCTCAGGGCTCCCTGGGGGCTGTCAAATGCCCAGGTCCGGTTCAGATGCCAGAGCTCTGTTGGAGAGACAAAGATCTCTGGATGGAAAAATAGCAGAAGTGTACCAAACATGCAACTCAACGTGTATCAGTTTGTTGAAACTGCATTTTGTTCGCTATTCCTTTTGCTAAAATCTGTCTTCTATTCCTTTTGTTAAAACTGCAATTTGCCTGGTATTCCTTTTGCTAAAACTGTGTTCATTTGGTTAAAACTGATTCATCTGCCTTTCTTTTTGCTAAAACTGTGACTTGTCTGTCATGTACAAACAAAGAGATATGTGCTGCATAACAGAATAAAGTGGAATTTCCTCCCATATTGACAGCTTGTGTCTGAAGAGCCAAAAATATGCTGGGAATCCTTCATTTCCTCCGACGGCCCTATCAGACAAGGACTAGCGGCAATGTGTCTCTGATTTCAGGGGCCCCACGCCAACAGCCTTTAAATCCCCAGCCGGCCCCAGCCGGCCCGCGACCATCACCTCGGCACCGTCCTCCCGCTCGCTCACTGTCCGGGATCACCAATCTCCTCAAGGCCACTTGAATAACCAATCACAGACTCTGCCTGGACCAGACACGTCTTAGTGGGATTTGATGGGGACATACCCATCAGGGCTCCCACAGAACATCAAAGAATCCTTATTAAATGCCGCTGATTACCAAAGCACATGGGATTACTCTCAGGCAATGAGACTGAGGCATTCCCCCATCGTTTTATCGTATCGTCCAGCTATAAGGACCACAAAATCCCCCAATATCCACAGGTAGTGCATATGAAGTCAAATCACTTGCACACACATCTGTCTGGTGCGCTAAGTTTTGGCACACAGGACTAGCCAGTTACCTACCTCTCATTGCACTGTTTGCACATGTTGTCATATTTGTTCTTGTAATTGTGCTCATATTCATCATATTATTGAGGCATCTTAATTTATATTTGTGTGGATGTGTGCATGAATGTTGTGTGGTGCCCCATCCTGGGTTATTCCCTGCCTTGTGCCCATAGTTTCCAGGATAGGCTCTGAACACCCGCGACTCTGCACAAGGGGGGTGTAGAAAATGGATGGATGGAATTGTGTTTTATTTGTGTTTACTGCATAGTATCATTTTTGTTGTGTCGTGTATCTGACTGTGCATATGACAATCAACCCCAACTATTTTCCCAGAAGGGCCAAACTCCGTCAGCATGACAAAGCCCCCCCCCAGAAATCTGCCAGATCGATCATGAATCTTCTGTCTGTTGAATCAAAAGGAGAATATTAGCTGATAGCAGCCCCAAAGCAAACCTGTGAGGCAAACTGTAATTAGGTGGTCTGGGAACTCTCACTCTGTCACTCTGTCAAAGGAGTCACAGCGCTCCACAAATCTGTAGAGCGACTGATACTGTAAACAGGTCCTGTCTGTTTCTAATTGGACTCAGTTGTGACCTTTGCTCCTGCATCCCTGGACACGAACCTGTCGGTACTAGTGTGGCATGAAAAGGGGATTTAAAACAAACTTTGAACTATAATACTGCATGGCTTAAGGCTACTTCACTAACATTATCGGGTTACAAATTTGCACTCGACGAGGAAGAAGGGGAATTTACCGCGCCGATAGAAAGGGCCGGAAGACATGATGAAGACAATGGGAAGACACCACGCGTTTGGCCTGATTTGCTAATTGTCTGAGCTTTAATTCGTTTCTGTTCTTTTGGCTTTGAGTGGCATTTTACCCTGTGGGAGGGAGAAATCCTCTCACAGATCTGCCAACTGTCACAGAATGACTCTCAAATGATAAATCCAGTACAGAACTTAGACTCCAGTAACGTCATTCAGGCAGAACAGATTAGCAAAATCGAAAACAGAGCATATCTCACATTTTCCGTGCTCGCCTGAGGGTCTCAGTTACGTATGGCTATGTTGCGATAATTAGATGACAACATGTAAACAGTATTTAGTCATGGTGTGTACTGTAGAACATGTGGACAACATATTATACAAAAAAAACGTTAAGAGCATTGCTGAGTCTTGTACCCGTACAAACAAGATGTTTGACAGCATTTCCTCTGTCAACATTACAAAGTCAGTTTGGAGGAAGGACTGATGTCACTCACTGTGTGGGAAAAGAGTATAGAGGGAAACTGGACCCAATGATCTGAGTTCACATTTTTGGGGGATGGGGGTGTGGTCCCATGTTGGCCTGTACCCATCAGCACCAATTACCATCTGCCACACGTGCCAAACAGATCGTACTTCTGGAGTTGGGCGAGTGTGCGTGAGTTTGAGTCAGGCCTCCGCACTCACTCAAAAAGGTCCGTAAATGTCAGCTAGCAAAGGGTAATGACACTTTGGATCTCAAAGGGCTCTTTCAAGAGAGTCAGAAGCACTGAGTCAGAAACTGCACAGGGCGGCGGATGATGATAATTACGTGGGTTGAGGTTTCGTTTATGTGCTCACTCATAAAATGGCGAATTTATTCTTCAGCTGAAAAGGGTCGGTGCTCTGGAGGGTGGAAGTGAATGACTTTGGGCTTGACTGTGGTCATGTGTGTCACACATATGCAGTCCCACACAGATCATACAGAATAACTGGGAGGCGTGGTTCATGCGTGACGCTGGCTTTACCTAACAGTGGAAGAGTGACTGTCTAAACATATCAATCAATTTGATGTCCATCAGAATTTTAAGAAATGCACATATTCTAAAGCAACCTTTTGTATCTGAAAAAAGGTACAAAATGTTAGTATTTCACATAGATTCTGGAATTTTTTGCTTGCTGTGCACCTCATGAATATTAAATAATGCTTTATATCCATCCATACATGACAGCTGTGAAAAAAATCAACTCATAACAGAATTTTACAGTTACTATCCAAAGATTATATCTCCATAGTTATGATTGGAGAATTTAGTCCCGTTAGTTAAGATCCGTTACAGTGTAAATACAATATTAGTGACAATTATGAACAAATGATGTAGTAGTGCACTGACACACACTCATGTCAAGTGCCTTGGGACGGCTGTGTTGTGAAAGGCGCTATATAAAAATAAACTGAATGGAAATTGAATTGAATTAAATTATCAAGATTTACATCATGTGTAACTCATGTAACTTTAAATATTTATTCTGACAAAAAATAATATTTGGAAAAAGTATTCAATTCTTATCCGTAACTTAATTTGGGCTTGACATCATCAGCTAGCGAAGGCCACTAGTGGGTCAGGTATATTAATTGAGAATATTTCCTTCGGAAGATTCCGGAACTCAAGGGAAGCCGTGGGGATCGTCAGGATGCGCCGATTTCAGTCTTGCAGATGTAAATAGTGCGGCCTAAGCCTTGTTTTTAGCATTGCCAAACTGTTTACACCACTAACCAAAGTTGGAAGAGAGCTCTAAGAGAGCTGATTGTAATTGTATAGTGATTTAAAAATGAGAAAAACGTTGAAAATTCCCAGAGAGATCTGGAACAATTGAACAGACTGAACTGTAGTTGAAACACCTGTGACCTCACCAAGGACAAACTGTCAGACGCAATGCCGCATGCGAGGAGGAGATATAACCAGCAGCAAATGAACATTCATATTCAGCAGACCTGTTTGGCATTAGACTCTAAACACTAACTCCCACCCCCGGGGCAATGAAGAGTGACGACTGGGCAGCGATGCTCTGCATATGTACGCACCAGTGGAATTTGGAAGGGGACCAACAATACCCCGGGGGGCAAAAACATCAATTTAAAAAAAAAAAAAAGCTTGTTGTCCCAAACTGCAGTTTGAGAGACAAGAAAAACAGGAAACATTCCCCAAATGCTAAGGAACTTGGACAGTATTTAAATGTCAGAGGGACCCATCGAGCGGCAGGCAGACAAGCCCGGATATGGAAGGAGAGGACGGAGTTTTGTGGGCCAGACATGTTACAGATTTACAGGATCAACCGTCTCCAAATACCAGCAGCTTCAACAAACCTGGGAACAGTCACCAGGTTTCACCAGAAGGTTTGCAGGTTCTTGCACAGCTCCCCACATTAAACTTCAACTTTATTTGTAGACTAGTGAAATAATGTCGCACGTGATTTAAGTTACACTCAGACACTGTGATGTAAATGAAGATAGTGGATCTCTGCACCATGTAAGACAGCATCCGGGGAACTTTAAGGGTCACATCCAAAGATTAATCATGTTTCTGTCAAATGGGAAAATGCTATTTATTTTCAGGTCAAAGAATTTACAGTAGCATAAACATCTTCAAAAGGGCCAGCTGCTTAGCATCTGAAGGCAACTTTACCAGTTTCCTCATCAATCGACATTCCATCCATTATCAATTACAAAAACTTAAAGAAGAAAAACAATATTAATAATTAGAAACAACTGGATAAACAATTAGCTAAGCCTGTAAATGATTGCATCATTCTAAAAATACACATATGAACTAATGTATTCATCATTTTCACTGTTGAGTATTAAAATGCAGGGGTTAAAAGTTGCAGGGATTCAGACCAACTGATTCCGAACTTATGAGAAGTCTGCTCTGCGGGTTTCTGCTGCTGGAGACCGTTAATATGAAAGACAGGGCTCTCTGTCAATGGAAACGGCGCAGTGGGGTAAAGCGATGCCACTCAACCCTCACGTCTCGACACCGTGGCCTGATGCACTGAGGGATGCCAAAAGAGATTTAACAAAAAGCAGATAAAACAAGCACTGATCTTTAATCACGCTGAAATCTCAAGAGCGTTTGTCGTGTAAGTGAATCGCATACTCCAGAGAGAAAAAGAAAAGTGCCATAATACTCTTTCTAAGCCTACTGAGAGGTCAAAACTTCCCTTTCTTTCTAAAGTTATTGAGAAGATTGTGTACAGTCAATTAATTGCTTTTCTGGAAAAGCATAATAT
>JAODLC010000001.1:5958487-5989742 GCA_026781145.1 Hippopotamyrus pictus
TCCTATCTTGTTTTATGTTTTTGTTTATTTCTGTTATATGTGCTATTAAGCTTTTTAGTTTTTTATGTTTTTTATTTAATTCTGTACAGCACTTTGGTCCAGTGTGGGTTTGTAAAGTGCTTTATAAATAAAAGTTGGTATGGTATGGGGGTATGGTCACAAGAAGTTGTATCTCAGCTTGTAAATGCCCTTCAGCATTTCAGAGTTTACAAATTATTCAATTAACAAACTTGTGCTCTAGCAAACTCACTTAAAACGGATTTGAAACCAAATGACTTAAACTAAGAGAATAAACATGATTGTTTAAATAATTCAGACTTCACTAAAGACTGATATACATATACATACACATACAAACACACATTTTTTCACTTTTACTTTCATTGATCCAATCAATACCGATTCATGTCACACTTGACACATACGAATAATTTGATTCAGTAGAAACTGTTACCTATGTGCTCTTTCTAGCTATTTGGAGTTACTTCTGGACACAAACTACTGACCCTCACCAGGATAAGTGGTTAGAAGATGGACAGATGGATGGAAAACTTCAAACAGCATACATAATAAAATGGGGCCAAAATTCAACACAGACCACAGATTTCCCTGCTCAAACTCATCCTAAGTACCCAATTACCAGGTTTAGTAGGTCCGTCTGAGCAGGAAAATCTGCAAACTGTGTTGCAAATTGGCCCTCCAGGAGCGGAATTGTCAAATCCTGCCTTACAGGTCCACACAGACATGAGATCATCAGGTCAACTTTATTAGTTAAGTCCAAAACATTGAATAGCATTTATTAAGTGATTGTGTAATTAGGTCCCTGCACAAGTGACTCAGCTGCAGGTGAAACCTGAAGGCAAAGTAAACGTTACCTTAACACTGAACTTGCAAAAAAAGAAACCTTTCAGAACACAGAATATGCAAAGAGAGGAACAACACACCAGCAAAACATCAGGCAATTCGAGTAACAGAGAACAACAAATTCACGACAAACGCTGCTGTACTGTGGAGGTTCTCTTAAGGCACGAAGCCATGCAAAGCCGGATGAAAATATCCCCGATGGGAAAGAAATGCCAAATAGACAAAGAAAACAAAATCTGAGCTGTGCGAGTGAAGGCCAACACATATATAAATTTACATATTATCCTCCCTGGTGTATTTAAAAACCTTGTACGTTTATTTGGTCTGGCGCTAATGACAGAATCCACTGTGAAATTAAAACTCCTCTAATTAAATAACTTATTCAAATATACAATACCCAACTACCCTTATTTGTAAAACAAGATTTCTGGGTAATTTTTGTCAGAGAACGATTAAGCATTTGGTTGCTGGAAAACACGCTTTGCATTTATAAATGCGGATTCGGATAAACGTCTGTTTTTGGGCGGCGGGAGGAAATTTACCCATGTGGCCCTGCGGTGGGATCTGAACTTGCGACCCTCGAAAGGGCAGGATACGGTTCTAAATCCAAAGTTTCCATACCGCTATATGCACACTTAGGGCTATTTTAAAATATGCGGAACTGCGTTGCCGCTTTAATACTTGAGAATGCGAGTGTTAAGACCAAAATGGTGTGATATGATGGGGAAAGGGCAGCGATTACAGCAGCAAGTGTCGGGGACCAAATGCAAGCCATGTGCTTTTGGGCAGAAACCTTCAGGCATCGGGGGACACTACAGAAATGCAGAAATATAATCGCAACACATCGCTGGTGCTGCCTATGCAGCGGGGGTCCGCAGTCTAGCATTGCCCCGCCCAATTTGGTGTCTTCCACCCCGGGCTATAATTACAAAAACGTGTAAAAATGTTAAAATCCCCGAAGCCTGGGGGAGATCATTTCGCCACGTTAGCGTCTGACCGCCTGCTGCTGGTATATTAGGGGCTGTTTAAGCCTGGGGAGATGCCTGATCTCTGAGACCGGACACCCCCCACCCATGCACTTGTACGTTATAAGCCCATGCATCATCTAAAAAGCGCTTAACTGGGGGAATCTATCTGCAGGGTGGGGTTCTCAAATATCCTTAGCCTAAAACTCTGCTATGGAAATAAAGGTGCATTATCCTGATACATGGGAAATTATAAGAAGTGTATATGCACCATTCAATACTGTACTATATATTGTTAAATCGGGGATTCGTTGTCGGTAATAGAGGTTGCGTATTAAAACCATTCTCAGATTAAACTTAGCTGGTGAATGAATACAATACTAACCTTGAATCCAGCCAGGCAAAATACTGTTTTTGTATCTCAGTATAAAATAACAGAAATTTACTGGAAAAACTAGCACACGTGTAATTACTACCTGAAACCAAGACAGGTTTAGTCGTAATGGTATCCTTTCAAACTAAACACTGAGACTAAAATCAGAAATCCTGCTACTGTCCAGCCCCGATGGTTTAGAACAGTGAAGCACTCTTTCAAATAAACCCCTGCAGCTTTGTAACTGTTCAGTGTTGGACCACGGACCAGAAATATCTTTGCGAACATTGAGGGAACACTTCGGCTGTGAGAGGAATCACTCCTGAGAGTTTAGATATTTAAGCAACGGTGAAGCAGCAAAATATATCACATTTTCTTGTACTTACGGGCATGGTTTAAGTGTGTAAAAGAAGTTTAAAGAAACGCAATGCTTGACATTTTACATATGTGGAAAACCCTTGAAAATAAACAGTGTTTAACCGCCTGGAGCCTTAAAGGAGGACACAAGATGGGTTTTAAAAGCTTCTTACTGAATTTTTGGAAGTCACATTCTTTTTTTTTAGGAGAAAGATGGTTTGTTTGTACAACTTAATTATGACGGAGACCTTTTTTTTTTTTATCAAAACATCATTATGTCACAGCAGGCTTTCTTTGGCCAGCAGGCAAAATGTGGAAGAGGTTAATGACGTTTGCCAGATCAAGTGTCGTTAATTTAATGCAGCGGTTCTCGTACCTTGCAGAAGCATCTCTAATTTGAAAACAGGTTGTGGAGGCAGATGGACCTTCTGATTGGCCCTGCACTCTGACTTCAGGTGCGACCAGCCCAACCACTTCTGCTGGACGGTTTCAAGGCTCTGGAAAGTTCTGTAGGTGCTGCTACACTTAAAATGGCAACCGATGGTCACTTGTTACCGGACACTGTATCATCAAGCAAAGCTTGAAGGATTCATAATGAGACCCAGGGATTCGTGTTCAACGCACTGATACTGGTGAACACTGGAGCTGCGTCACATGAGACCTCAGAAAAGCCATGTGAAAATTCACATGTCTTAGACTAAAGAATCTACACTGTCGAGTATGCCAGGAATAGCTTCCCTCTAAAAAGAAGTGCTAAATATTCATATTCCACGCATCTATCCATCACTCTATTCATCTCTGATTGTGTGGCAGGCATCCCAAGAGTTACAGAGTGTGATCCCTCAGGCATGGATAAACTCCTTCACCTTTCAGCCTCGTTCGTTTTTGTCATTCTCAGCAGACAATGGCTGCTCTATTACTGGGGGAGCGGCTCTGAACCCATGGTCCGCATTAAGAGAGTCCTGGGATTTATTTTTTCAAGGAACACAGCAGGAAGTGTGAAACCGGCAGTGATACAGAACCCAATCCTCAAATACAAGCCACTGAAGTGAAGCATTATCTGGATGCCGCCAGTATTATTAAGAGAAACAGATGTGAGATCATTCTATAAAAAGGTTAATCGCTATTGGGATGGCATGAACTTCCTCTTGGTCATTTAAAAATGCATAAGAGCAAGGTCACTTTTCATTTAAGGGAAGCCCAACACTGCAGGAAAATAAACTGACAGCACAAAAAAAAAAAACTTCATATAAACAGCTCACCATGGTACTGTGACCACTGGGAACATAAAACTGGTTTTGGCCAAAGCCATGCTGGGGTCTCTCTGAGCGAGTGGGGAGCAACCAGCGGCGAGGGAGAACTGCCCAGGGAGATTCAACCAGTGGTTCTGGATGGGAGCAGCTTTTCCAAGAACCAGCCATTTCTGCTGGAGTCGCCTGGGGTTAAAAGGCACCTCACTCACTGCCCGTTCTGACATTCAGCGCTAGACAAGATGTAGCGTATCTCGCCCTTAATAGACAATGGCAACATAAATACCCAACAACACCCCCAAGGCTGTGAGTTAATGAAATGACATACATGTTATGTCTGTATTGTTTTTTAAATATCTCCATATTGTAGGACTTAGTTTTGATCTTCAGAGATGCAGCCTAACCAAGAGCATGCTCTACACTCCTACAGGGTATATGCAGGAAATCTGAACGGAGATCATTGCTTTCTACTGGACCATCATGGGGTCGTCTTTGCTGAACCTTCCAGAAGATGCGGGTGATTGAGACTAGATGTGCTTTTGGGGGCCGTCAAAATAAGCGACGGATCGTTACTGAATTATAATTTGCATTTCTGACTAATTATTTAGAAAAAAATGTAGTTTAATATCATATGTGTTTGATCATAGGCATTGCAATGGCCTTTCGATTCAGTGAAGAAGTTTAGATGGTAGAATGGACTCACCACAGGCAGATAGAGAGGATTAACTGTGCTGCAGAGGCTTACGTGTCTAGACTGATAACAATCTACCCTGCTAGACGGAGCAGAAATGGACTTCTGGGTCGGATCCTATCATTATGAAATCACAGGCATCTAAGCCTGTCAGCGAAATGCTTCATCCCCCACCTGAACCAACACCCTTCAGGGTGCGGAAAAGATGTCCTGGGGAACCAGGCCAATTCACAGAGAGAAGTATGTGTGTTTGCGTACTGTATGTACTCAGAGCTGGCTGTCAGTAGTAGAGTAATAACTTCACTGCATTGTCCACCTGCTGTTGTTCCAGCTGTGAGCTGACAGAGCAACGTAACGAACTATATAACGTCCAATGGAGGCATTAATCTCAACTGTTACATCACAGAGAAACGCCTTCATGCCGGGGGTCGCGACAGAACCAAAAAATGTTGGCAACGCTACCAAGCTGATCCCACCAACTGTAATGTTTATGCCTGCTGGTGCAGATGGATTTTCTTCTTGGTGTGGGCCTGCCAAGACCTTAATGTATGATGTTTCCAGAAATCCCAGTGAGATTCCCATTCTTGTATTGGCTCGCTGACAGAATATAACTGGCCTGTTTTCTGTTACTGACCTCTTAAATCAATACAGAAATGAAACCATAACATACAAACACATGCTAGATATGTCAACAGGTACTGAAACATTTCAGGTTCACGCTCAAAGAGGATCGCCGCTGCTGGGCCCTTGAGCAACTTGACCGGAGTTTCTTTGCAAGCTTTAGCCATGTAAACAGAAAAAATATACAAAGGACTTCTGATAAAATAACACATGCTCTCAGTGGCCACTTTATTAGGTAGCCTGGTTTCGTGCCCAACAGGACCCCTTTTGTCTCCAGGGTCACTTCAAAGGTTAACAAGTGCCTTCCGAGAAGCCTTTCTGTACACCACTGTTGAACCGAGCAGTTATTGCACTTGCGGCTTTCCTGTTAGTTTTAACGAGTCTGGCCTTTCCCTATTCACCTCTCTCACTAACAAGTTTTTGTGTTTTGTTCCTCACTGCAGACACTGCAGTGTATGAATTCCCCAGATGGATCCCTGCTCCTGCTGGGACCGTCACACGTAGGCCCAACAATCACACCACGTTCAAAACCGATTGTATCAGGCATCTTGCTCATACACCCTGTCTGTGTGATGGATGTATTCATTTGCAGACGTGTGATTGGCTGTTTGGAGGGAGCAGAAGGTATACACATAGATATACACCAAGACAACATTATACTTCAAGGTAATTTAAGCACATTCCAAGATTAGCATGTATTTGAAGAGGGGTGCGGGGGTCCCGATAGTCATATTAACTAAAGAGAAGTGGTCTTGGCTTGCTAGAGGGAGAGAACCCGTCATATTCCCAGAGAACACACACCCAGAGAAGTCACCATTCATAACCATTCTTTCCGACAAGTGCAACTTAGCATGCTATAAGAATTTAGGCAGCATATTAGGCCATAAGAAACCTAAAGATGCATGCAAACCTCCACAAAGATCATTCATTATAAGTGTCGGGAACTCTCATCCAAAGTCAGACACAGAAATCATGCATACTTCTCCTTACCTAAAGATGTGAATGGGTGATTCATTTATTGATCTCTTAATCATTAATGATTATGCATTTTGTGAAATGTCAGATGAATCTACAGAACATCCAGAAAACACATACTCCCTCAGGCTAAGCTCAGATCCGTCCTATGGGTTTACAAGCCCTCCAAGTTTTCGGTGCAATTTTTTGTCGACAAAGTTTTACCAGCTGTAAATAATGAAACAGGATCGTATTCACAGACGATTTCAACAAAAGGCATTTCACAGCTTCGGACACCTGCATCGGGTTGCAGATCCGACAGCGACACTAAAACTGCACTTGCCATGCTGCTCGGTTTTGCTGTGTGCTGTCATGGGGCATCAAACCACAACAACGTTGCCTTATCTATAAAGTGACCCATTTCTTGGGGTAAAGGGCACGTCTCAAGCACATATCACACACAAACTCCCCAGTCTTTCAGAGCAAACATTTCACTCACTTACGAATACTTTTGCAAGACTAAAAGAATGTTATTACTCCCAGAGATGCCCAGCATATGCAGGGATACGATGGAGGTGATAGGTAACGATCCCACAACCATACTGACACCTGTCTCATGCCCCATCAGTCGCCAGAACAAAACAGCTCTCGCCCCGTTTTGTGCACACCTTTCCACGAGTGTTAACTTGTTTCCAAGTTAACGCAGCATTTCCAAACACCATTCCTGCCTTCAAACCAACTGCATACTTAACACTTAAACATGGAAAATTCCGGGTCTTTTTTAACTGTAATTACAGGACTGAGATTGCGAGACAGTACACACCACTGAGGATTACAGACAACGTTTATTAGATGCAAACAGACGTAAACAAGTGGATACCGAAGACGCACACTGCACGGAATGCTGTGGCGTCTGAACAAATAGAGCTCTGACTTTGTTTGTCATCCTCACGCCAAGTGCCCTTCTTGTGCTACCCCCCAGTGCCACCTACCTTTGTGGGACAGCCTCAGTCTGGGGGAGCTGCTTCCAACCGCCAGGGTCGTACTCCCCAACAGCAGAAGGGAAGCCCATAGATACCCCGGGACTGCCATTACAACGTTCCGGTCACTTCAGACGCTCGTTTTCTAGAGATCTTCTGGGCTCAGTTCCTGGCGTGGATCGGTTCCATCCAGCCGGTGTGGATGCGATTAGAGTCCACCTGAGGAGGGGAGCGTCTTGCCAGATGCCAGCTGTCCGTACAGCGGGAGTCGCGCTGGAGATGGTTGGGCCTCTGAGGAGAAGGTGGCTGAGGGGGGATGAGATGCAGTCTCCCGATGGTTCTGTTTCCAGTAACTGTCAGCCTCTCTCCAAATACTGTGAATCAGCCCTTGCCGGCTTCTCCTGACACTGCGGAGGGCGGGGGGGCAGAGGAGGGGTGCATTCCAGGGCCCCTCCTGCTTGGCTGCCAGCCCTCCACGCGTCAGTCAGCAGCCGTCACACCCCCATTGCAAACCGCCTGCTTTGAGAGTGCTGGGGGGGTTAAACCTTTGACCTCAGAGATGGGGGGGGGTCCATGCACACTAGACCACCACCCTGCACTGCAGAGGGTGGTTCAGGGCCACCCCCACCCCCTCCCACACGTTCAGCCCCCGGTCGTTTAAAGCCTGTGCAGCATCTCCTTCCTCTGCTCATCGGGCTCCAGGGGACGTTCCGGAGGGGGGGGGGCATCTGCCGATGCGCTAGGGGACATACGGCCCTTATAGGGGGAAGCCCCCTGTCCGGGATTTCCCAGTTTAGCCTTCATGTATATGGTGATGTTAACAGACACGTTTTATACCTTGTAATTAAAGAGTGTCAAAGTCATAATCAAGAATATATATTAAACAGGAACATTAAACATGGGATTCTGTCAAATGCAGAACCTTCAACATGACAGGAATAGATCAATTACTTTTTTGTTACTGTGAAAACGCAGCTCAGTATGGTGTCCCCCTCGCCCATGGATTTAAGCTTAAAAGGATGACGGTGTCTATGGTTACCGATGCTCATTACGGGATTCGCACAATTCCAGAATTTCCTTTAATGTCCACATTTGGTTCCTCTTAAAATTAAACAAAATCCATATTCACACCAGCAATTTGCATGTCTGTTAAATACCTAAATTATCAGCATATCAAATACACTATTATACATATATAGACAGTTTTCCTAAAGCATACATCTTCAGTTTTGCATGATGTTCACATGTCATGACATTTTTTCCACATATACAGTCTGCTTACTTTAATTTTTGTAAAAGTAACAACAGTTACACAATTAGAGACATTTGGGGAATAAATGAAATGAAATTCCTCACAGAACATCCAAGAACATTTCTTAACCTCAAGGCGAGAAAAAAGGATGGACACTATATTTTAAATTAAGATCATAATATTGGGACAAATGACGCAATTCCCCCCTCCCAGTCTGAAGCTCTTGCCATGCAGACAAAGCCACCATAACTTTGTCTGAAACACTGGGTTGCATTCCTGATGTGGGCAATTACGGCGCGTGGAGCGATTACATGCTGTGTATCGGCCCACAATGCAACTCAGCTGCAAACGTGTTTCAGTTCCGCGGCACTGTTTACGAGCCTCAGGCGCAGGCTGTTATGAGACGACGCTGAGTAGCCCTACAGCAGATGGTCGTCATGACATCACGTATTATAAAAAAAAAAACCTAAACAAACCATAACAAAGGCTTGCGTGTGTGTAATATCCAGTCTCTCCCCCCTGAGACTGAATGCACATCTGCACCAGGTGAAATTAGTGGAGTTTGCTTTGTGTTAGTAAACCTAATGACCAGAGAAAGTCCTTCACTCAGTTGGAGGCTAAATAAGTAAGCAAACTCCTCTGTCAACAAGTCATTTTCCTTTTATTATACAAATGTAATGCCAAAGTCACCTTTCCATTTTAGAAAAAGGTAAAAAAAACTGGATATTTTAACTAAAAAGATATTTTATATTACAGATTATCGATACAACACTTTATCACTTCAAGACAGAGAAAACAGGGAAGATATTTTGTGACAAAACTGCACAAATGAAAATCATTACTGCCGCACGTAATCACTGATGCTCTGACGTCAGAAAATGCTCATGAACTGACCTCCTAGACTCG
Source organism: Hippopotamyrus pictus (assembly GCA_026781145.1). Lineage (NCBI taxonomy): Eukaryota > Metazoa > Chordata > Actinopteri > Osteoglossiformes > Mormyridae > Hippopotamyrus > Hippopotamyrus pictus. The sequence goes on from JAODLC010000001.1 coordinate 5,967,701, forward strand.
AAATATTGGACAAACTGATCTGATTTCTTGTTATCCTGGCCCATCACAGTATAGCGCGTCGATATTTTGTCAGTTCCATGCAGGACATTCACCAAAGCCAGGACATGAAGAACAGCTCGTAACTGTACCAGAATGACTCGTCCATTCCTGCAGAAAAACAAAGCACTTCTAATAAAGGCTGCTTTAAATCTGCAGCTCCGGAATCAGATATCAGGCATGAAAGAGGTTCAGAGGAGAGACCCAGAAACCAATTTATATTGCAAAATCCCAACTGTCAGAAACAATCAGTAATCATTAAGGGCCATCCAGCGCAAAGTGCTTTAGCTCCTTTTAACGTGCGAGATCATAATCGCGGCCGTCAGCACCTTTCACGACGCATTTGCAGCGCGTTGAGCAGCCAGATTCACTGTCAGTGTGTTTATGAGTTATGAAGGCAAGGACTAATGCGTGAACACAGCCACAGAGGAGAGCACGGCGACCTCAGACAGGAAAAGGAGGACTAAGATCACACGGGTTTATGAGGCTGAAAAACTAACGCGATCTTCAGACTGCAGACAAAGCTGGGACGAGGCTGATGTCCTTTAAGATTTTCGCTAGATCTTGGAGCAAGATGTAACATCTACTGCTCTACTCCCAACTGCCATAGCCAAAACAGTAAGTTGGCACACCTTGGTGGGGTGACTCAGGAAAGAGTTAAAATCACGGTGCCTGTTCAGACACGAGTGGTCAGCACCAGTGGCGTGACCTGAATCCCAGTAAGAGCATGTGCCACTAATATACCCCCTGCCAAGACTGTCTACCAAGAAAAAACTTGAAAAGCTGTACTGAATAATGGGTACTTATGAAAGTTTCATTTTTTGCTGCCATGTTTCAAGCTGTCTTTGAATTAGACGTAGATGCAAGTATTGAGAACACAAGTGAAAATTCATTTACGGTCATCCTGGCGCGGGTACTCACAGGCCTTGTAGGATATAGTTGTACCTGGTCTATAATTTAATGCTCAGCCTTTGCACTGCAACCCTGGGAACTTTACAAGCGTATCCACAAGTAACTGCCTATGTTTCTAATAAACGCCCTTTTTAAGTTTTACATTTTTTATTTAAATCAAACTAGAAATTGACACAAGCTCCATTTGCTCATTTACAGTCCACATGGCTATATATTGTTTAGAGCGCAAAAAGGTTTTTAGTCATTGAAAACCGATACACACATCTGGTTGTTATTCCAAATCAATGTCACAAATATAGTAATTAGATATTGACTTATACATATATTTCAAAAGCTTAGGATCAGAATGAAACTGAGGCTTTCTAGTTTGAAAACTGCTATATGCTCACATTTAAAAGGACTTAATGTTCCCTGAATGGTCTTTTTCACTTCCTGCTGATTGTAATAGCAGTATTATTAGTATTATTATTACTTCTTGCTTTGTTTGGACGATGCTGTGCAGCTCTTGCTCTAATATAGTAGAAAATAATACAATAATGATGGAATAGCAGTGGAACACTGCTTACACTGGCACTGGGCATCCACTGGAAGCTCAGCCTAACTGCACGTACGACTAACCAACACCCTGACAGTCATATATTTGTAACGTGCTATCTGCCTCACTTATACATCACTTTGGACAAAAGTGTCTGCTAAGATGTCTCACTAGAGAGTCTTCACAGTAGCTCTGGCTAACCGCGCACATTTCATTTAAGGTTATAATCAAAGTGGTCGACCAACGGACTTAACACACTATAATCTGCCTCTGGATGGCTCTGTGACGTTCAGCCGGTTCTTAACCTCAGGCTCTGGCGGGCTGTATAGCAAACTGCCATGCTGCCTTGGACGCGGTCTGAGCCGTGGTCTCACTGGAGGTCCTTTTAGAAACCGCTCTCCAAGCCAGTAATTTTCACTGCACACATCTGATCTACCCACACCCCTCCCTGACCCCCTTTCAGCACAGTAACATTTGGACTCCGATGCAAATAACTTTCACTTCTGTGATAAAAGCAGTTAATACATTCTCCGTTATTCCAAGTGACTTCTGGTTTCCTAAAACCAGAACAATGCCTATCTTTATAAGACTAATGCAAACCTGCTATTACCGCAGATTCTTTTGTGTAATTGGGTTACCATGACAACATGGTGAAATTTGGAGTATGCACTGAAGGAGGGAAGGAACACATATTGCTCACCCTATGTATTAAATCACGTATCAGATAACACACATAACCTATTACCTTGATTTCCTACTGGATACCAACAAACCGCTTATGTAAAGGTGCAAAGTGCCAAGATCGAATACAATTATAACCTCACAACACTGTTACAACACCATTGACTTACTGAGACTTGACGGTAAACAACTTCATCCAAAAATCTTACCAAAACAAACAACTGCTAAATCCTGTTAGCTGGTCAGGTAAAACACTTAAAATGCAATTTATGTAATGCAGAAGTCTTCCATTTTCTGACTGGTATTGGTTACATCCAGACTGCTATGTTTTGGTTTAAAAAGGCAGATATTACATTAGCCATTTTCAGGTTTTGTCCACACTGTCACTGCAGGTTCTGAATCAACTGTGTTAAATTAAGTATTAAACACAGGCGGGGACTTGAGTGACTGACTCGCAACTCGACATGGACTAAAGTCACAAATCTGATGACTTGGAACTCGACTTGGCAAAACTGCTGGAAAGACTTGAGGTTATAATCTCCCCTCTGGACACCACAACGTAAATTTTATAATTTCAGTGTGTATTAATTCTCTGCTGTCTGCATTTTCATATGGCTGAATGCATGGTCTCCTGTAAGGAAAGGATGCATCCCTTTCTGCATATACACAGACATAAAAACCCTGTGAGGACAATCGATACAGGGTGGAGGCTCTATTTACATTTTCTGCTTACAGTATGAAGGTCCTAACCAAAAATGTACTGTGGCGGGTTTTTCTTGCAGAAAGTTTTAATCACTAAAGGTAAATAAAACTGACATAGTCAGGGACTGAGTGTGAGTCATAGTTTCGTGACTCACAACTCGACTTGAGTCACAAATTAGATGACTTGTGCCTCGACAACAAAAATGATGGAAAGACTTGGACTCAACTTGGACACATGCACATGACTTGAGACTTGACTCGGACTTGCAATGTTTTGACTAGTGACTTGACACTGACTCGCAAAGGAGTGATTGTTCCCATCCCTGGTATTAAAACTATTCAAGTAATTAAGGACTGCAGACCATCTGCCAAACCTGCACCCTTACCCTCACCCTTACCAGTTCCAAAACAAAGAACAGAAGCACAGAGGATGGAAAAAAAATCCCCGGATGTCGTTATTGCCCATGCACCCCAAATTCGTTCTTTGCAGGCAGGTTTGCAAGACCACAAGTATGGGGTGAATCTCAATACGAAGAATGCAAAGACCGTACTTGTGGTCTTGGCAAGACCGGTCTTGCTAACTTGCCTTCAAAGAACGAACTTGGTGCGCAACGAATTATGGGATTGGTCTCGTTTGGTGAGGATGCAACTGATGTGTTTTGATATTTGGGGAGGAACAAGACAAACATCTGGGGCTTTTTACTGTCCTCAGTATTTATGCTTTTAGTATTGGAACTGGTCTTCGGCAAAGGAAGATGACATAAAACAGGTACACCTATGATCTTTGCATTCTTGGTATTGAGAAACACCCATTGTCTAATTGGTCATTTGGTCAGCCTACACAGTTGCTGTTGCTGACATGTATGCAGCTAAAGAGGATGATACACAGTGTGAATGCTATATTTTTGCCCTAAAAGACACTAATATACTGGTCACTGACTGGATTTGTGCATGCCCAGTATAGGCTAATAGCTACGTCATAAACATTTTTGCTAATTTCAAACAGTGCGGATGGAAGTAGTTTTGAAAACGACGTGGGGATTGAGATAATTTTCATTTGAATAAATTACAGTGTGGATGTAGCAAAAAATATCTAAATTGGCAATTAATTGCAATTTTGACTCAGGTGGCTATGGGGGCACTGCCCCCCCAAACTCCTCCCATGCCTGACAAATAGAATAAACACTCCATGGCTACGTGCCATTTAACATTGTCCAGAAAACATCAAGACTGGCCGTCGCGTTCATTTATACGTTGTGATACATCATGGGATCTGGACCTCGTCAAGATCTTAAGCAGGATCTTTAACAGTTCATGATTCCAAAATAATAGAACGTTTGCTTTGGCTTAATAATGTGCAGGAAATCATTCAGATCAACAATAACTGTAAGAGCCGCGTCTTACTGCTGTCACCTCGCCTCATGTGACAGCTCTCCTTCCCTTTCCCCTGCTGGGCAAATGGCCTCAGCTTCTAAACATCTAAGGAAGATCAGAACCAAGTCGGACGTGTGGAGTGGTGGACGAGTAAGCCTCTAGACAAACTGTCACACAAACGCAGGTGTGCCATGTGATTTGGGTTTGGATGGTAGTGATGTGGGTGTCCCTACCAATATTGTGAAAGTACCATGTGTGTTAAGTGGGAGGGGGCTCATTTGATGCCTCCCAATGTTGAAACCAAACCAATGACCTTCTGCTGTACATCTTAAATGGGGAAATAGACGGGCGGCTGGCCAGAACCACTTTTACCTATTGAAGCCGGTGTAACCTGCTACTAAAGGTCCGAAATGACCAAAGCATGTTTAATGTAGCCCTGACTGAACTGTAGATAAATGACACCTGTTCGAATATATAACACACATATAAATCACAATAAATCTGGACATTTCTACAAATTCCACCTCGATAAAAATGCTGAATAAGACACGTTTTTAACAACATTTCTCTCCTCACCAAAGTACAGCAAAGAAAATAAATTTGGCTTTGAGCTGTACTTAATTTCATTGCCCAATCAATAAGTAAAAATAATTTTTTGATCACTTGTTATTTTAACAACTGACTGACTTAACAGATTCTATTGCAAACCAGGTGAAATCATGGTATGGTTTCAACTCTGTCACTGTGGAACCGCAAACTATTATGGATCCCTCGCCAGCAAGCTGCTGTTTAACCTCGTGATCGCATGTGCATGCAATTAAGGAAAAGAAAACACGTTTGTGTTTGTAAAATCGTTGGAGGCAATGCTTGGCAAAATCCCCAAGAAATCCATGGTTTTGTGGTTTCCCCCAATTCCACGAAACATAAATCAGTAAAAATATTACAGCGTAGCCTACATGAATCAGTTGGTTGACTAAAATTCCCTATCCAGTTTACACACACTGGCTGTCCTGACATGAAGTAATGGTGCTGGACCCAGAGACACCCCGTTCTGGATAGGGACCCTGGGCCCATGGGCGCAGGGGGAATCAAAGCATCCCGTCCCAGATACGGACGCCCAGTCCGGGCTGCAGGGGGATACAGGCACCCGTTTACACAGGTGTTTCTCATGTGGTGTAGTATGTCCAGGAGGACCAATGTACTCACATTAACCTAAATACTGTTTGTTCAGTCCTACGCTGTTTGTTGTTCTTGTTAAAAAAAATTGCTGCAGCTCCTAAATAATTATGTTGACTAACAGCATAAAGGTTTACTTACTGATGTTGATTTAAGCAAACCGAACACATCAGAATCATATGCTACCAGTATTATACACTATATTGCCAAAAGTTTTGGGATATCCCTCCAAATCATTGAATTCAAGTGCAGACTGCTTCTACAAACATTGGCGAAAGAATGGGTCGCTATCATGAGCTCAGTGAATTCAAGCGTGGTACTGTGATAGGATGCAATCTGTGCAACAAGTCCAGTCTTACATTTTCCTTGGTACTACATATTCCAAGTGGTATTATAACAAAGTATAAACAATTGGGAACAACAGCAACTCAGCCATGTAAAATCACAGAGCGGGGACATCGCATGCTGAGGTGCACAGCGTGCAGAAGTCGCCAACGGTCTGCAGAGTCGATAGCTACAATAGCTATAGACCTCCAAACCTCATGTGGCCTTCAGATTAGTTGAAGAACAATGTGTAGAGAACTTCATGGAATGGTTTTCTGAGCAGCTGCATCCAAGCCTTACATCACCAAGCGCAATGCAAAGCATCAGCTGCAGTAGTGTAAAGCAAGCTATCACTGGACTCCAGAGCAGTGGAGATGTGTTCTCTGGAGTGACAAATCACGCTCCTCTGTCTGGCAATCTGATGGACGAGTCTGGGTTTGGCAGTTGCCAGGAGAACGATATTTCCTGACTGCATTGTGCCAAGTGCAAAGTTTGGTGGAGGGGGGATTATGGTGTGGGGTTGTTTTTCAATGGTTGGGCTTGGCCCCTTAGTTCTAGTGAAAGGAACTCTTAAAGCTGCAGCATTCAAAGCCATTTTGGACAATTTCATGCTCCCAACTTAATACATTACTAACTGCCACAGCAAAGGACGCAACAAAAGTGCCATCAAAAACATAAACAGTTAGACTGTCCTAGGCTTATACCGCAGTAAAGACGCTTAATGCGGAAAAAGTGCTTAGCGTACAAGAAACAACAATTCAGGGAAACCAAACCTCTGTCATACTTTACTGGTCTTAGACACTGTTTCCAAATGCATAAAACTGTAATTAAATTTTATAGACAATTTACAAGATACACACAAAAACACAAGGAGGAGACAAGGCGTCAATAACATATTTTCATGCTAACACTCAAATATCCCTTAACCATTAATTCTTCCACAGAAACTCCTTTATAAAAATACCAAATAGTATGTACAAAATGAATCGGTGCAAGTGAAATAGGCTGTATCACTAAACTATGTTCAAAATGTGAATTTGAAATTAGGTTTCTGAAATATGAGAGAAACATTATTTGAGAGAAATTTTATTTTCTTGTGTCACTGTTTTTCATATTATGGGCACATGTGTTTCTATGGAGACAAAAAGTGCTTACCGTAAATTATATCATTTTGATTTTGCATTACAGCTGCATTTGGCAATAGGGTATGTTTATGCATTTCATATTTATGTGTCAGCTGGCTTAGAAGATGAAGATGGCATGACTTATTGGATTGTCATGTGCTTCCCCCTCCCCCCCCCCACCACCAGCACCATTTGTTAATTTGTTTTCCTCTGTATTTTTTTTCAAGCTCGTTCTACTCAATCAGCCTATTCTGCATTATAAATGTGACAAACTTGATTTGACCTGCAGCGTGTCGAGCATTATTACCGTAGAAAAGCAGCATAAATTGCCTCTAAAAGACATTACTGGACATTTCCCACCTAGGCAAAGTGAAAAGGCAAATATTGCTAGGACAGGAATCATGTTTCCGATTGAACAGATGATTACAAACTGTAAAACGTATTATTTTCTGCAGTGTGATAAACAATGAAAATGACATTGCAGCATTGGGGATGTGCATCAGGCAACGTGGCGGCCAAGAGCAAATAATATAAATAATTGTGTATATTCGGTGTGTATTGTGTTGATATTGTGCCATATGGTAATGTCATGTGTAGTGTTTAATGTTATAGATAATGTGTGTGTGTGTGTGTGTTTGTGTGTGTTTGTGTGGGTCAGATATACATTACATTGTGGAGACCAAATGTGATAAAAACTAGTAACTTTGACTCAGTTTTATAAAAATCTGTCACAAAACAACACACTTTGAGTAAAACTGGGAGCTAGACTGAGAGATAACCATAGCTACTAACATGGAGTAACAATAACAATGACAGAATGAGGATAGGCACTTAAATCTACACAGATAACAGGGTAAACAAGGGGCAGGTGTGAAACATAACCAAAAAACAACCAATTAGCACATGCATTGCACAATAAGTAACAAGTGGAATAACTTACAATTAAGGGCACAGAAACTATGGAACCTCAACACAGAGGCTAACAACACCAGGAAAGACTAAGAACAAAAGTACAAGCCAAGCAAAAAAAAAAAAAAAGGCACAAACAGAGCAAACCAAAACAAGGATACTAAGATAAACCAGAATAGATGCACAAATCATAAAAAGTCTACATCTCTGCACTATTTATTTACTGCCTGTTTGCACCTTGCACGCCCTGTTACTGTGATGTTAAGTGCACTATATGTTACTATATGTTACTATATGTTGCACCGGGGCCATGGAGAAACGTTGTTTCATCACTCTTCATACATGTATGAAGCTGCTGAAGACAATAAAGTGACCTTGAACCTTGAACGATCTCAACACGCTGTTGAGTTTGTTTCAGGACATCTTCACTGCCAGGAATGAAGATTCCCGGCCCCCTTCCCTTGTGAAACATAACATTGATACAGGAGATGCCTCCGCCCATCCCTCTGCTTCCACACCGGCTGCCCCTGGTGAAGCGGCAGGTTGCAGAACAGCAGATCTGAGAGATGGTACCATTGGGAATCATTGAGCTGTTCGACAACCTATAGGTGCCTCCTTCAGTCCTTGTCACAAAGAAGAATGGTTCTTGGCACCTTTGTGTCGAGTACCGACGACTGAATGCGGTGATGAGAAAGAACTCCTATCTGCGATGAACGATGGATTACATCACTGAGTCAATGTAGTTCAGCTCCCTGGACTTGCTGGGTGGCCAGGGAGGAACTGCAAGCAGGTGGAACTGCCCCGGGATGCCTGTCCTAAGACTGTGCTGACCATTGGTTATGCTGCTCAGCCCATGTACCGTCTTGGTCACCTTCAAGAGGCTAATGGAGTGCACCCTGGCCCACATCCCCTGGACTAAGTGCAACCTGTTGATCTACCTCAACGATGGGCTAGTTCATACTTCTGATTTTCCTGGGGTATTGCGGAATTTAAAGATGTGCATGTAGCTGATCCCCTGGAAGTGTTCCCTCCAGCAATGGAACACAAACTCCCTGGGCAACATCATCAGCAGAAAGAATGGGGCCACCAGTTTGAAAAACACTGTGGCTAAGCGAAACTGACTCGGTCCACGGACTGTGATGGAGCCGCACAGCTTCCTGGGTCTGGCATCATATTACTGATGCTTCGCAAAGGACTTTGCCAACATCACAAAATGACTTTATTGTCTTACAGAGTTGAGAAATGGTTTTGCATGGACATCCACCTGCTCTTTGCGGCACTTGCTGATAGTCCTGTGCTTGCATATCCAGACCCTCACCTTCCAATCATTCTTTATACAAAATTGCTTAAAGGGAGCGTGTCTGGTAGGCCAGAGCTCATCTTCTGCATAACCCGACAGGAGCTGCAGACTGTGGTGCTGACCTGCAAGAACTTCTGTCCCTACCTCTGTGAGTCTGGTTATGGATGGACCATGCATCCCTTAACTGGCTCCTGAGCTTCCGCAATCCAGAGGGACAACTAGCCAGCTGGTTAGAGGCGCTGGCAGAGTTCAACTTCGAGGTCTAGCCTCACCCCAGGAGGCTGCATGGGAACGAGGATGCCCTGTCTCACTGACCCTGCATCATGGCACGCCGTCACCGCTGCTGCTTAGCAGAGAAGTGAGACCTGCTTGCCACAGCAGCAGCTGCTGCATGCACAGCCCCAGACAAGGATGCCTGCCAGGGCATCAGTCCCCTGTAGCTCATTACAGAGCAGTGCAGTGACCCTGTGCTGGCTAGGTCGAGGGAGTGGCTGAATCTTAGCCTCTTACCTTGAGACCAAAGTCTACCACTCAAAATGGGGCACTGTGGAGGAGCATAAGGACTTGCTGTACAGGCTCTGGCGATTGCAGGATGGTGCAGGGGAACTGCTGCAGCTGCTGGTGCCCTGGAGTCTGTGTTCCATTATGCTGAAGTCATTGCATGGAGCCTCCAGGGCCAGGCACTCTGGGGTGAAGAAGACACTGGGGAAGCTGTGGCAGCCCTTCTACTGGCCTGGCTGCCGGCAGGACACCGAGCTGTTCATGCATTGCTGTTACGCATGTACGGCCTGGAAGGGGCAGTCCTGTGCTTCCCTGCAGCTGTACCTAGTGGGCACCCCCATGGAGCATGTGGGGGCGGACATCCTGGACCCCTTTTCCTGCACCGAGGCCGGGAACCACTACGTACTCATGGCCATGGACTACTACACCTTGTGGCTCAAGGTATATGCCATTCCAGACCACTGTTCCTCCACCACAACAGTGAGACTCCTACAGCAGATTTTCCACCACTTCAGGAACCCAGAGAAGCTGCCCATTAACCAGAGAAGAAGTTTCAAGCTGCAGGTTTTGGATGTGGTGTTGGCTGGGGATCACTAACACTGGCACCGTCCCCCTTCATCCTCAGAGTGATAAGCTGCTAGACCATTTCCACCATACCCTAGCTGCACAAATGGTGATCCTTGTCGACCTTGTTGCCTGGGACGCCCACCTTCCCCTGGTCCTTCCCCTGGGCTTATCACACAGCAGTGCAGGAGACCACTAACTACACCCGCCACCCTCACATTTGGCCATGACCTGCTGGTGTTTTGCTTGCCCCCCAAGCCGGAGCTGCCAGCAGCACTAGGACTGGACTGTCTGATCCGGCTTCAGCAGTATGTGTGTACCATGAACGGGCTGGCCAAGGAACCTCAGGACCCGGCCACAACCAGAAAGAAATGGGCATGTCAAGTGCACTGCCAGGGACAGGCCTTCCTGCCCAGGGACTCTGTTTGGGTGTACTGCCATATCTGGAAGAGGGGGCGGCTACCCAAATTGCACAGCCACTAGAGAGGCCCCAGGGAAGTCCAGGAGCGAATATCTGCGGCGGTACACAGGATGCGGATGCCAGAGAGGCATAGGACTGTCAGGCTGCATCTCGACCTCCTGGCTCCATACCAACCCCTGGCCCGCTTAGAGCAGACATTGCCAGGACTGGGGGTGATGCTGGCAGTCAGGAATGAGAAGGATGGCAGGGGGCTTGGGGCCCAGTGGTCATATAGGGCTCGGTGACACCAGGATGGGTTACCCCCTAGGATGGGGCCAGTGTAGTGCTAGGGGCAGGAATCAGGCAGCATGTCGGCAGCTCATGATTTAAGTGCGTTTCAAAAACAGAAATTATTAAAACATGCAATAAAACAGTAACTCACTGGCTATGAATTCATAAGTTTTATAACTTTTTCTGGCAAATCAGACTTTGCGCAACCTTTAAACAATTGACATTCAGATGAATACTCTGATGTCCTTATCTGGTGAAACGACGATCCAGCGCTCAGACCCCCTGCTTAAAGAGAAACACGTGCGCGGCTCACGGCGATTCCCGGGCTGATTTTCAAGCGGACCATTTACAGGGGACCCCCGGGTCTATTTGCTTTGGCAGATGGGTGCTTAAAGCTGCAGGTATCACTTCTCTCCAGTTATGGGAACTGACACGCAATCTGCAGGAATGCGCATGGATGAAAGCGGGGGAGGGGAAGCACTGACCAGCTTTTATTACATATACAGTACATACGTAAAAGTTCGTTAGATTGAATTACTGCTAACGCACATGCTACCGTAATTACAGGGATTTAAAGAATCATTCCTCCCCATCAGTGCCCATTATCTTGTGTGTTTTCTCATTTTTCTCTGCAACACATTTCTTTGATTTAATCACTGCAAAAAAGAAAAACTGTACACTGTAATGGCACGTCATAAGTAATGGTGTTTTATCCCACTCACACACACACACACACACACACACACACACACACGCAAAGAACTTAATCATGAGTTGGCACAAGCCTTAAAGGAATGACCGGTAAGCTGACAAAATCGGGTGGATAAGAGTCATATGTTTTGTAGTTGTCTGTACCGCAGCAGATGGTTCTGGGAAGCAGAGGATATCTCGTGGGTTTTTTTGTGGGTGGGGTGGTCACAGACTGGCTGCACCTGAGCTGTACTGTGGCTGAGGTACCCGCGGCAGGGACGGTAAACCCAGCCAAAGTCAAATTACCCTGTCCGTCTTCCTAACCGTAAGAGGCAGCCTGAGATCTGCAGCAGACAGACGCGGACGGAGGACATTATTTCAAAACGCGCGCAAACACGCACAGGCACAGGTGCAGGGTGTGGAAGAGGAGCTCCCAAATATGAGCTAAGACAGCAAAATGGCGGGATGGTGTGCCTCTGAAACACACATTGGGGAGCTGGGATTTGCGTGGCTGGGATGTCTCTCCACATCTCCAGTTTAACAGGCATTCCACATTCGCCACGGAACTGCAGTTGAGGCATCCGACCCCGAAGCTGGTCTCGGAGGGCAGTGTGTTCCAACGGAGCAACCGTGTCTCCCCAAGACCAGAAGCGACCAGGCTCCTTCTCCTTCCCAACAGTCAGCTGTCTATTTAATCTCATTGGTTTAGCCCGAAGAACACTGTAAGCTGTCTTTCCGTAATAGGTGTAGACAATTTTTCTCACAACCCAGTTACTGTTAAAGATAAGACAGTCACTGCATTCAGTCTGACAGCCAATCAGATGGTGCACCAGAGCAGTGACGTCCATGAGTGTCCTGGGCATGTCCTGTGGGTGAACAGTGCTGCCTCCTATGTTTGGACAAGCCCAGTTGGGAAGGCAGGCCACAGATTCTGCCTGGGCTTTCCTCACTTCCAGGGTGAAGCAGCCATAAGGGGTCATTGTTCGTCTCAAAAAAAAAAAATACAGGTATATGTATGTTTAAACTTTATAACCCTTCAAATCATTTCTCACTCTTCAGAAGATAGCAGCTGTCAACAATCACTCATGCCTCAACTTGGATAATCGTGATCTCTTAGTGTGAACCTCATCACGACACTAAAGTGAAAACTTGCCACACGATCACAGAAGGAAAACAAAAAAGAGCACAGATTTCTTTGGTGTGGAAACAAGCAAATGAAAAACCCAGAGAAAGGAAAAAGGGCCCCGCAGCCATCCGTCAGAAGTGTTTGTCCAACGGGACGCGTGACTGGGCGGTGGGAGGCTTGGCGAGACCCCATGCAGACTGCGCCGTCAAATTCAACGCCTGGCCCGACCTTCTCACGCCTCATAGCAGACAGGCATCAGGCCCTTTAGCACCCTGGACAGGAGAGGGATGGCGGTCAGCCGTGGTCACCCTTCCAGTTCAGTGCTCATTCCATATGGGCTTTTTTAGGAAACGCCATCCGCAGGGAGCTGGTGGAATTCTGCCTGTTCGCTGTTACGTGGTACTAATGCAGCTTTTCTGTACACGTGATTGTAAGGTCGCAGGTTCTGATCCCGGGGCCAGCAGAATTATGTTGCCACTGGGCCCTTGAGCAAGGCCCCCAATTGCTCCAGGGCGCTGGATAAATGGCTGACCTGCGCTTGGGCCCCAGGCTTCACTGCCACCTGTGTGTGTGTCTCAAAAGAAAGCAAGATGAGATATACAAAAAGAAGCATTCCTATGTACCTATATTAGCAAATGCCAATTAAAGCATAATTTAACTTGTTAATTTACACCCTTTACACTCCCCTGTCCCCACCCAGAGTAATTCCGTTGTACTAATATACTCTGTAAGTTGTGGGAATCTATGTCATGCCCTGCTTGCTTTTCCCCCCATGTTCCCTGTGGCGCCTCTTGTTTCAGCCCTCGTGTGGATGATCCCCAGGTGCCTCTTGTTTCAGCCCTCGTGTGGATGATCCCCAGGTGCCTCTTGTTTCAGCCATCGTGTGGATGATCCCCAGGTGCCTCTTGTTTCAGCCCTGTTTCACCAGTTTGGGGTTTCTTGTTTTCCTGGGATGTGACTCAGAGTGGCAGTTACTTCAGATCCAGCAGCATAATGCCGGAATGCTGGAGTTACTGGAGGTGTGGACTTTACAGAAGTGGAGATGTGTCGCTTGCTAAAGCCTGAACCAGGCCAGACACATCCCCTTCCGATGCCAGAGGAACGGTAGTTTCCATATATTTTCAATATATTGCAATTTCCTGTGTATGTGCGAGGTACACTGGACTAAAGAACATCAACATCATAATTTTTGGGGCAATTTGCCCCATAAACAGAAGCGCTGAGTTAAACCTTCCCCACTGCTCTGTTTTCAGATGGCATCATTTTGAGTGATTCAACTTGAACAGAGATATAATAACCAGGAATTATGCCTTAAAAAATGACATTAGCTTTCAGTCCAACATTTGGACAATAGGTTTGACCAAGATTGAATTTGCTCTGGCGGGACCCTGTGGGTGATACTCAGAGAGCTCATGCTCGTCTGGGAGGTTGTCACGAACGAAACAAGGAAGTTTAAATGCATTACGATGCTTTGGGTGCAGCTTTTAACTCTCAGCTCTGTGTATTTTAAAGACAGATGAGTTTAATTGTCTGTCACAAAGCTCATTTTTGAATGGCCATCCATTCTTGAGAGTTCCTATTGACGATATCCAAAACAAGAAACAAAATGACATCCATGTTCATGTTCCTGACTTGCATATGCTTTATTAGATATAAAATGACTGCTGTCATCCCCACTGACTTCATGAGGCGTGCATCATTCTTTCCATAGTTATTTCCATTTGTAGTGTAACTGACGCCCTTTTTCTGGCAGTGACCCGAAACAGACGCGGTAACTGGGCTGCATATGTGGGGGAGGTGCTGTTGCAGAGGCACGTGGCCTGTCGCCCAGGGCATGAAGCCATCCTCACCTGCCCCGCCTCCGGCATCAGAAGCTGTTTGCCGCAGCGTGGGGGACGTTGTGAGACACCCTGCTCGCCGATAACCAGGAGTCTGCAGTCGCCCGTCCTGGCTGGGGCTCCCTGTCGACCTCACATCGACCTCCTGCTGTGACGTGGGTTCAAAACCCAGATTGCCAACACGTCAGCGCTTTAATAGGGCATTAATATCAATCTTCTCACATCAAGGGGCTTCACAGTTATTTCAGGGAAAGAAACAGCAAAGTGCTGAGTGGATTACGGACTTCAAAGCCGTCGGCCGAACATGCGATTCCGCACCCTTTGAAAACCTCACTAGAGACCTCTGTCCAGCTTACATGTTCCATGACCCCCGCTGATAACCCCCGACACCCTCCTCCTGAAGGCCGCAGCACCCGAACGTCAGTCCTGCGTCGCTAAACCCAGGCACTAAAACTGAGACAGATGCCTCTTCCGTTCAACGTCTACTAGGCCGACTGCAAGTCATTGTGAAAGCTTGTGGTGCGGGATTTCCCGAATGATATCCTACTTCAAACGACGTATCCTCAAAGGGAAAAATAATTATAATGCTAAAAAAGCTGCCCTTGGGAATCCATATTTATGGCTCACATGAATCAGTTTTAATGAAAACATTATAGACATAGTTACTGCCATCATGCATTGATAGCAGAGCCTCTGAAAAATGGGCCTCACTTTCACTCACACATTCTCCCTCTTTCTGCATTTCAAAGTCAGAGGCTGACACCGATTCGCTCTCACAAACTGTATATGAATTAAAATCCTAAAAAAAATCCTTTAAGATAGATAGATTAGAACAATATTTCAGAGGTCAACATTACACATTACTTATAGATAACATTCATAAATTACATACTGATATTGCTGACTAATGCTATCAGTCACTGAAGGAAAATATTTTAATTACAATTCTTTCAGTCCACCTGTTTTGTCTCGGGGGAAGATGAAGGGTAACTCCCGGCAGAACGTTCTAGATTTTTCCATGAGCTGCCAGGAGGGCCTACTCATCACGGCGTCGATCTGAAGGATTTCCAGGCACCGAGTTGGACGTCACGCGGCGACGGTCAAGTGACCTGCGTGTGATCTTTGACCTCACCCCCAGGCCGGATGGGGTCTGAGTCATACGAGGGTCGGCTGGTGTCAAGGGTGATGGTGAATTTGTTCCTCTTCACCGGCTCCCACACGCCCTGGACTTCAAAGCAGGCTGTCAGAGCGGGAGAGTAATGAGAGATGATCTAGATATCTGTCTTATGTTTTTACATTTTCATTCTTTTTTTTCTGCACTTTTGTGCATCTAATTAGAGGTCACTTGAACCAAAATCATTTCAAGTGCAACTCGTTTAAATCATTTAAATAGGGTTGCCTCCTTCAATATGGAGAAATAAGAGACACCCAGTCCCCCTCCAGGGTGATGCTGTCATTTTTGATGAGATCAATACGTACAGTTTGAAGTGGCCTATTGCAAGACAAGATAACAAAAGCAGTAACAATTAAACTAACAATTACACTAAGTTACATATTAAAAAAGATAAACATAACATTGTTTCCATCCCAGACACATGGGAACAATTAGTGACTGTAAACCTTCCCTAGAAAATACATCCAATAGAAAATGTACACCATAAAAAGTCCCTTTGTTTCTGTAGCAGCTATTCAGTCACTGATTGCACTGATTATTTTATCGGTTACAATATAATATAGGCTAAAATGTAGGCAGTGTGCCATCAATTAAACAACAACAACAATACAGCATGCAGGCCTCAGGGGAAGTCTGGGTATATGTAAATGTCACTGAGGGATTCCATTCTGTGTCATACGCTCTCCAGCTGCTCCAGCTTGCAGGTTGCACATGTAGAGTCACGTTTCAGGTTAGGCGTCCCTCGTCCCTCCTTGGGTGACCGAGAAGGCTTCATTTGTCACCAGGAACAGAGATGACCCACTGATATTCCGTCTCCCGTTCAGACTTCAACAGCCTCTTACGTTTCACTTGCTGACTGGGATTAGCGCTAACAGACATCGATAGATGAGAAAAAGCGACTGAGGTCAGACTTTGAGCTGTGGGAGATGATCTCTGGTTTAAGCCGAATGGCAACGCCGGCATGACAAGCGATTCCACAGTACTCGGCGGTCTATAACAGGGGTGGGCAATCTTATCCTCAAAGGGTCGGTGTGTATGCAGGTTTTTGGGATAACCTTTAGGTCAGCTGGTCAAACCCAGGTCTGAAAACTCTTCAGCCAATCAGTCCTCAAATTAGTAACCTAATTAGGGAGTTGCAGTGAAAACTGATACACACAGCGGCCCTTTCTGGGTAAGACACCCATTGGTTACCCCTGGTCTATAATGGAAGGTACATCACAGCAATGAAGCATATTCACTCAGCTTGCATAAAAGGTTTGATTTGATTTGCTTTCATAATATGCTCTGTTATTTCAATAGCTAGTTTATATATGAAACGATGCGTGGGAAAATAACGTATGATCGATTCAATGGGGGACGCAGTATTTTATGTTCTAATACGGGATGACGGGTGGCATCCCTACCCAGAAATTTATTGGAATGAGTTTTGTGAAGACCCTTGAAAAATCACCAGAAAGCGATAAAAACGTAAGATAAACGAATGACTTTAACAAAACGCGACCATTAAAAGTCACATTATATCTTGGTCTGTTGATATGCACACAAAAGTACCTGTTCACACTAGCCAAAAATCAAACAGTGCAATTAATTGCAGCTGTGCAACTGTAACTGTAGTATTATTGTAATCACTGGCCGTTGAAAAGGAATACTGTATACAGACTGTAACGACACGCTTTGATAAACATGGACGGAAACCTTGTTTAATGCTGCAGATTTTAAATTAAATTTAAATTCAAAAGGCATGACCTCGCAATGAACCGATGAGATCAAACGCAAGCGCAGTTTTTCTGTAAAATGAGGAAAAATTGAAAACATAATCACCCAAAACGCTATATACCAAGAGACGCGTACATGGGATTTGCATGAGCACGCATGACGAACCCCAAATGCTGGTTTCAGATACACTGCAAAATGTAATTACTTCGGGGGGCATCACAGCATTTTGGTCTTTGTGCTGCAGCGGGTCTGCAGGGAGGCGTGCAAATTGATGGTAGGGGTGGTGGTGGTGGGGGGGGGGGGCGGTAAGATGCACATTGCACAATTAGGGTGAGCGTGCAAAACGCAGAAAACAGAGCATCCTATCCCAGAACAGCACAACTTATAATTCAACACACAAGCTGCTTTCCGGCACATTCCTCTTCTACACAACACTTTGAGGCTGCCGCCTATAATTGAAGTTCAAAGTCTGTTGAGACCAACCATAAATAAAACTGCGAGACAAAATCTTTTTAACTGTATTATTACAACTTTGGTGGAAATTACAAACCTCTGTAAGTTAAATATAGGCTTATAATAAATTAATCAAACTATAATATGCATTTAAGCATACAGCCTTTATAAAGAGCTGAAAGTGTACAAATCGGAGCTGTTCCACCAATTCTCAAACTGTGGGTTAGGAATGTTGGCCATTTACATTCCCCAGGAAAAATATATCAAAATCAGAAGGGTGATATGAAATACTGCCTTTCCTTACGTACCCCAGACAGCACACCATTAAAAATGGCTTAGAGTTGCTTTTGATACATTTAATTGTACATTCCTGGCTGTTTAACATTTCTTACACAAATAATCACACACAGAATCCCATTAAACTGAGCTTATACCATATAAAAATAACGAAGATATAGGACACGGTCCATGGCGATTGGGTTCTGACCGCACAAATATCTGGTTTAAAGCTGGTTCCTATCTGAAGCGTGCGTGCCGCTGGGCCGGCCCATGAGGAAGGCATCAGAAAGGCCATAGCACCCCGCACCCCGCTGCTAGGCAGGATCAAAGCGGCTGTTCCCCAGCGGACCAGCCGGCGGACCAGACCACTGCGGTTTCATGGCCGATATTCAGTTCAGCTAAACGCCACCGAAAACGGCTCTGGGCTCTTCAGGTGACTCCGCCCACTTTCAGCCCCTTCCATATTCAAAGAAAAAACAAAACTAACATTTTATCACTTTTGTATCATAGCGATGGGGCCCGAAATGGGCCCATTTGATACCCCCCCAGCTGAATGCGGAGAAGGTCCAGACAATGCAACTCGTTCCACGGGACGTGAACGTTAAACCACAACGCCATGCCCTTGTTCTAAAGCCGAGACCCCCCCCCCCCCCCCCCGACGCTCTGCTAGAGGCTAGGGTGGCGTGTGGCTAGTCGGGGGCCACGGCTCGGTATCTGGAAGCGATTAAACGGTCCCACCGTGACGCCACACGGAAAAAAGGGCGGCTTTCCCGCCGGCGAACACGGCAAAGCTTGCCAAACGCACAGGCAAGCGGTACGACGCCGGGCCGGATGCTCACCAGGACACGTGACCTCCCAGGCGCCACGTTATAAGAGGTCTGGGTGTTGGCTCACTGTGTAAATGGACGTTTAATGACAGCTAAGGCCAGAGCTGAGTCTCCTGCCAAAGCACAGGCCCTCTGTTATTAAATAACCCTGAACCATCCCAAAGGTGGCAGAGTCCCAAAGGAATTCACTTTCACTATAATGTCATATCATTTGATGCTAACGTTTGGCTGTGTAACCTAGTGATTTAAACCCATTTCTTATTGAAAATACAAAATGAAATAAATCAAACAAATTCTGAACATGGTCACTGGGGGGAGGGGTACATCCTTGGAGGGGTGCCAGTGTCTCCATGGCTGGCTTTGTGGCAGCAGAGAGGTCTTTAGGTTAGGACCCTGTGTCTGTGATCAGAATGTTGTTGGTTCCAATCTCTTGGTCAGTAGAGTGGAATCACTGTAGGGCCCTTGAACAAAAACCTAAATTCCAATTCTCTTTGGTCTCTATCCAGCAACGTGCATTATTACAAAAAGTACACGTACTTCACAGTCCCAGTAAATTCACTTACCAGTCTCCATGCCGAAAACCCCGTGCTAGCCAGCTAACTAAATATTTCCTACCGCATTCGGCAGTTAATACACCGGAACACGGGCACACTCCCAAAAACACTCACTTGAGTATCTAAAGTAGCCTCAAATTTTCCCAAAAGTTGCCAATACAGTATGTTGGCCAGCCAGGCCTGTCAATAACCCAGAGTGAGAAAATGGTCCGTCTCACTCCCGGACGACAGCTGAGGTCGTGGTCGAGCGTCAACGCCGTGAACTTTCTGACACCGAAAACCAAAACAGATCCGCTCCTTTTCTATTTTCCTGGGAAATGCGGAAATTGGTTCATGGGTACTGGATGCTGGCAGGCCCTGCACTGTGCCCCCCCAAGCTTGCTCTCACCTGTATGTTTGCCCCCAAATTTCCCCAAACATTTCAGGCCATGATCCCCCCCCGAATCTGCCCCTCTGAACATTTTGCTGACTGGGGGGTGGGTGGCCCCCACTGTCAATTTATTGTAATCAACCAAATCAAAATGGAATTTATATATATACATACACACACACGCACACACACGCACACACACACACACACAGCCTCATGCAAAAGTTTGGCCACCCCTCGATAAATAACATATTTTGGTCATTTTTTAATTGAAAAGACGTAAACACAGTCTCTGTAGGGAATGGATAAAATGCACAATATCTTCAGCAAACATTGATGCATAGTTACTTTTTATTTCATAAATTGAACAAAGATAAAAAATAAAAACATTATTGTGGCGCTCTGCAAAAATTCGGGCACCCTACATAATCAGTACTTAGTAACACCTCCTCTGGCAGATATAACAGCTTGCAAACGCTTTTTATAGCAGCTAAAAGTCTTTAAATTCTCATACTTGGGATTTTCTCCCATTCTTCCTTGCAAAAGGCTTCTAGTTCTGTAATATTCTTTAGTCGTCTTGCATGCTTATATAAATAAAAACATACTCTGGAAATCACATAGGGATCCCCTGTCATGGGAATGAGTACAGCATCAGTACTCTGTGTTAATCAGTCTACCGCAGGACACAGAGTGGGTGCAAGGACTAGCTGTGCTAAACGAGTAGCCAATCAGAGAGTAAGGGGAAACTGGCAACTCTGTGTAAAAGTAGCTCATTGAAAAGTGAGGAATTTTTAGCCTGCTTACGATTTACATTCAGGGAGCCAAGCTTCACATCCAGAGAAAACACACAATTTCGAAAAAACGAAAAAAAGTGAATCAGTTGTTGATGCCAGCCATCGCTAATAAGGCCCTCGTGAAAATGAGCGACTGTCGAAATGTGCGGTTTATTTTATACCTCAGACACAAATGTCAACATTGGGGCTGGAGATTATTTTATTTCAGAAGCTTTATAACTCAAGCAGAAAAATGAGCAACTTGCCCCATGCGGCACTGGGACAGATTTGGCTAGATGACTGTATTAAGCTTTTGTAGAACAGTGTGGTTCGGTCACACCCTGAGTATTTTGTTTCATCGCAGGAAAAAAAGGCAGAGAGACGCAGGATGGTCGCACACTGTGAGCACGTGCGGCGGATTCTCCTCCCAGGACTTTCCAGATCCTTCTGCTGTGGCTGACCTCAGAGGTGATGCAAGTGACGGCTTCAAAATCAGCAGACAGACCTGGGAAGCGAAGAGAAACAGTGATTCCAAACGATTCCTGCATCACGTCGATAAGATGCTCTCTTCCAGTTGGCCCGTTACAGGGTAAATTTGTGTAGTTAGTTTCACCCAGTCGTGTTATAAACTGGTGCCAAAACCAGTATTTACAAAGCAATCCATAAAAATATTTGGCACTTTTTAAATGTATTTAAGGTAGTATGGTTAACAAAGTCAGTTAGTGATACCTGATTTATTGAGATAAATATTGGTTGTTCATTTGAATATTAAAAATTTTTGTACTGTATACCATCACATATGGAAGTTAATGCGGCTTCTTCTGCGACTCACATGTGTTTTGTACTGAAATTATCTCACTTTTAATTACATGGTGTCTGATTATTCTCTAGCATCTCATATGCGTTTTGACAGACATAAATATTTCGGGGGTTCCAGCTGGAGGGTGCTGCAGAGTGATGAAACTGTAGATGAGATCTTGAGATCCTGTCACGTCGCTGCCTTTGACAAAGGACACGAGCGATTACCCTGCAGGAATCCGAGGCACGCTCACAATCTGCCCCGACACAAATCTCTACTGAAGCTCCAAATCCAGCTGTGAATGCCGTTGAGCAACCGAGCCCAAAAATCTTCCTCCTAAAAACAGTACTGCTAAATGTTCACTGACATTGATGGCCGAATTTCAACCCAATTGCATTTAAAGACACATTTCAAATAGATTTTTGCAGTGTCCATTGGAACAACTAGAAGCAATAGTGCTCTCCTGACTCCAGTAAAAACCAGTGGGTATAAATCAAGCACACACCTGGTGCTGAGGTACATCCAGTATGTCCCATGTGGCTTGTTAATCCAGGTGTTAAACAGATGCAGTGTGTGTGTGGGGGGGGGGGGGGGGGGGGGGGAACAGAACAATG
>JAODLC010000001.1:5989842-6017783 GCA_026781145.1 Hippopotamyrus pictus
GGGCATGATGCCAGTGTGTTTTGCTTTTACCTGGACACAGGAATTAAATTTAGCATGGAAACGCGGGATACACGGGCAGTGTTGTCAGCCTGAATTTGCATGGCATTTTTATTCACTAGCCAAAGCTTCTGTGTTTATGACATTGAGGAATTAGGAAGCGTGGTCTTCCAGAAGGTTTCCATCAGGTCCTTGAACCGTACACTGCAAGGTCTGAGTCAGAGGGCGATGGTTCTGAGGGGGGTCACTGACCGTGAACATCACTACGAGCAAGTCAATGAAAAAACATTCAGGCCTCAAATGGATTCTGACACCCTTCTAGATCCTTCCATTGTTGTCTTAGAAATGTGGCATGAGAACAGACATTACAGTATACAGAAAATGATCAGCACCATCTGATCAATTCATAATCAATGCCGGAAGCCTCACTAGCAGCTGGTTCACGTTAATATTGTATGAATGCGGAGTCTGGTTTATAGATTCCTTCGCAATTTCAGGGAAAGGCTGTAAAGTTCACAGCGGCAGGGCCCTGCGGTGCCTCCTCCCTCGGAAAAACAAGCAGTGCATCCCCGCAAAAACACGGACGTGCGGCGGCAAGGGGTGCCGCAAATGGCCCATAACGGGGGCGGGCTGACTTTAAGTGCTCCGACGGGTAGCGAGTGCGGAAAAATGAGTCTCAAAAGAACGTGTAAAAATGCCTTTGTCACCGGACCGTCGTTTTTTGAGGTCTTGCATGTGCAGAGACACCTCAAAGTGAGAAGCTGCTGAAAAAAGAGTGAAATTTCGTTCCCCAAGGTACAAACACGCGCAATGATACAAAAATGTTCCTTAGAGTCCATTTCTGTATATTAGACTAAACGGTACATTTACCTGCAGCTAGGCTGATAGGGTGTAATTAACAGACCCTTGAAGTTACAGCCCCAGTGACACGAAAATACCCACAATGGTACAACTGGTACTCCTGACAGTGTATGAGCAAAGGTAAGGTCGCCACACCAAATGCGGTAGGCGAATATGTGAGGATAATTAATTCCCGATAGCATTTAATTCCAACGCTAGAATAATGCATATAAATTTAAGGTTGTTATTACAGCTTTAAATAACAGCACCAATATTTTGACACATTATAAAGTATTAATTTACTATATTTGAAAATATTAGTTTCAAAAGGTAACAAATGGAGCAGACAAACCCGGCGTTTTGAGTTCGGCGTAAAGTTGTAGTAACGAATGTAGCCACTAGATGGAAGTAAACGTTTGCGAAATCTTTTATACCGCCAGTTAAACTGCTTAACTCCTTATATATCTGTTTTCGTTACATTTAAAACATGCAGTAAATAAATGCCAATTGTCAGCACAACATACGTGACAAAAGAGAAAAAAATCATACAAAAATACGAATACACTTTTACAGTTTTGGCTCAATTGCACGCGAGGAGTACGCATAGCTGAAGCTCCACCACTAGATGGCAGCAATGGTCCATAAAATTTTGGGTAGACTGTTTTTAAAAAAAAAAAAAGGAAAAAGAAATAAAATACCAGACAATCTGTACTGTATATTGCGATTTTTTTTACTTCTTTATTTTTATTCTGTATTTTCCTGTCCAATTTATTAGGGCATTTGAAAAAGTCAAAGCAATATTTATATTATACTTGGTCCATCTTATGTTAAACATCCAGGTTAGGCACGCCTCTGTTTTGGTTTACCTTGACCAATTTGAGACTTCATGAGAGCACTGTACTTCACTGCACTGCACATCACTGCATCTTCATACATCAGACACTGTGCCTCCTCACCAGTTCATAAAAATTAAGCTGATTAATTCAATTAAATATAACTGATTTACTTCTAGAATGTCAGACCATAAAATGCCCTAATGGTCCACATTCTCCTAGTTAAGCTGAAAAAAATCACCTTAAATATGGTGTAGCCAACCAAACATGATGTAATTGATAGAAATGCACTATTACTACTGCAAGAGTTGAAATTGGTTATGAAATATCATGAAATTGGGCCCTGGTTTGCAAGCCATACAACCGAATCCAAAATGTGCAAATCCGATTAAAGCTGTTTGTCATTAAAGCACTTTCTAGGACGATGTGAAGAATCCCTCATACGAAAATCACAAAGAACCCTTCGCTGGCTTCGGAACCCTGCCCCTGGGAAAAGGTTCATTATGGGGAGTTTCCAGAAGCTTCTGTTGGAGTCTACAGGAGCACGGAGACTCAGATAACAGTGTGGTGACCTTGTCTCCACACCAAAGTCTCAGTAATTCTGCATGTCACTTTCTTGCTTCCAAAACAACCGAAATTCTAATAACATGCATTTTACATGGTACACTTGAGAGCCGCAGCTGATAGTTTACTGCTGAAGGACTTGATGGTTATTGGTTCGAGTCCCATGAGGGTGGGGTGGGGGGCGGGGTCGTGTGCTTTGCTTTTTTATAATCATCAAAATCAGGGTTGGGCAATCTTATCCGCAAAGGGCCAGTGTGTATGCGGATTTTCGCTGCAACTCCCTAATTAGATTACTAATTAATAGACTGATTGACTGAAGAGTGTTCTGTCGAGTTGAGCTACTTTGTCGAGTTAAGCTACCATAGTGCTAATCGATAGCTCTAACCCTAACTCTTACCCTAATCCTAACCCTAACCCCCCCAAAACCCCTAAAACCCTTACCTTAACCATAACCCTAATCCCTAAAACCTAACTCTAATCCCAAGACGGTGGAACTGCACATGCGCAGAAAGGTTCGATAGCATATCTCAATAGGTAACTCAACTCGTCAGAACAAAGAGTCCTCACACCTGGGTTTGAACAGCTGACCTACAGGTTATCCCAAAAACCTGCATACACACCGGTGTTCTGACAAAACGTCATACTTATCAAAACATCATATCGTAGTGCTAATCGATAGCCGTAACCCTAACTCTTACCCTAACCCTAACCCCCCCAAAACCCCTAAAACCCTTACCTTAACCCTAACCCTAACCCCAAACCCTAAAACCTAACTCTAATCCCAAGACGGTGGAACTGCACATGCGCAGAAAGGCTCGATAGCACGTCTCGATAGGTATGATGTTTTGTCAGAACACTGGCCCTTTGTGGATAAGATTGCCCACCCCTGATCTAAATAAACAAGGTGCTTTACTATCTACATTAATAAGTTAAATTCCTCGAAGGCGTTAGGTAAGCGATTAAATGTGCACAAACCTAGTTCTAGGCTACATTAAATGGCTAATAAAGTACCAGATTTTATTGGCTAGGATTAACATGTACAGTATAGTGTAGCGTACAGTGGCTGTACACGTCACATTTTAATGTCCAAGTGCTACTACCACTGTAATAATGATTAATAACACCGTTTAACAGTTTGTAAAGCGTGAGAATTTAACTGGAGTTAAGAATGCGAAATCCATGGAAATTAACCTTTACACCGAAACAACAACTGAGGATGCAGCTCGGATGGGATGGAGAGCATCAGTTCCGGACCCTCTTTTGTAGCAGACCCTCCATATAGCCACGATAAAGTGTAAATCCAGGTGACGAAAGCCCTGTAATCACAGGCCTGAACTAAATCAGGACCCTACAGAAAAATGCCGGCGTTCTGACGAGTTGAGCTACCTATGGAGACATGCTATCGAGCCTTTCTGCGCATGTGCAGTTCCACCGTTTTGGGATTAGGGTTAAGTTTCAGGGCTTATAGGGTATAGGGTTTTTGGGAGGTTACGGTTAGGTTTAGGGTCAGAGTTAGGGTTAGGGCTACCGATTACCACTACGGTAGCTTAACTCGACAAAGTAGCTCAACTCGACAGAACACCGGCACTCTGGATAGAATATCCGTTTGATTATAGTAACACGTGGTCCAGCCCACTATATGAAGCACGTGATTTACAGTGGGGATGAGCGATACCATTAATTTTTCTTTTCGATCTAAAACACCAAGGTTGGTATCACTGGTATGGTGGTACCAATCCTGACATTTGCTGCCGGCCCAACCCTGGCGGGGGCGGAGGGTTGCCGTTTACGGACTCCACAGTAAAATCTTTCTCACACTAGCACCGATCAGCCTGAATGCTGCAACCTTTTCTCCTCAATGCTGTATTGTAAATGTACCTATTGTTCATTTTTCTACCTGCACTTACACATGGGAACAGCATCAGTCGCATGCACCGTGCATGACCATATTTTATGGCAGGAGCTAATAAACAAAACACAAAAGGTTTAACAGCTTATAAACAATTGAATAACAACACGCGTGCTAGCTGTCATTTCTTGGGCCATTATATTGGCATTGGGATAACAAATGCAAATCATGTGCTTAAACCTGTTGCTTTAAACATTTTAGGAGAAGTTAATTGTGTCCGGTTAATTAGAAGACAACACCTTGCAGAAATGTTAATTGAGCAGCTCCCTAACCGTGCATAGATTTCCCGATAAAGGCTCCACCTTAGCCGATGCAAGTGGCGGCTCCTTATTAGCGGCTTCATTCCTGGTCCCTATTTCCATATTTATGGTAATAAGGAAAATTTGCTGAACTGCAAAATCGCGCACATTTAAACCACACGGGCTTCCAGTGTACAGTTACTGAGCGGAGCCGATGGATCAGCTTTTAAAAGAATCGTTTATTTTAACAACGGATTACATGCTAAAATGAATAATTTACAGCAGCAGTTTTCCCTTTCGATCCTCTTCCAGATCCTCAGAGCCCTTCTGAATGTGTGCCGAACCATGGATACTGTTTTGTACGTGTCGCAAAACATTAAATAACTGTTAATTGGCTTGTGGGGAAATATATAAACCATGGTTGCATATCGTCGATGAAAAAGTGATATACACACACTGGAAAAGAGTACTTATAGACTCAAGTATTGTACACCGTTCCCTTGATTTACCTAAGGAAAAATATATACACCTCAAAAACAGGTAAATGTGTACTGCTTAATGGGTAATTCTACACACACGACATTAATAGAGACTTAAATGGTAAAGAAAAAACTCCCGATGCACAAAAAAGCATTCACATGCAATTTGTACACAGTGCATGTTGGACCATGACATGATTTGCTTTATTATTATCACTATTATTTTACATAAAATTCACAGCTGGGTCAGGGTATACTTTATCTTGAAAAGAATAAGTATTCTATATGTTTGCGTTGGAGTTGCAATTTGTAAAACAAAATCATCCAGTCTCGTACTATGTTCAGGTATAAGTTCTTGACAATCCACTTTTTTTCTAGTTGGCTGGTTTATAGGGAGAGGTAACGGCTTTTATTTACGGAACGCCAAACGAGGAAAGGCATGTGATTTATTTAGCGAACCTTTTTGACCTTTTTGCTACGCCGTAGAGCGCGCAATGTCGAAAGATAAAGAACGTAGTTCTGTGTGACGAGTGAACGAAGAGGAGCGTCGAAGCGTTAAAGTCTTTCTAGGGCGAACCGTGCTCCATCTCCAACTATAATTAAAGCTCGCATCGAATCCGGGAATAAGGTGCGCCGACATAAGACATAAAGAGGCTCAAACAACCACGTTTATACCGCATTCACTTCGTAAAGTGAGGAATGACAAATACATAACATAAAGCTTAGTTCATACTTCACTTTTCCGCGTACAGATAATCGCGGTTGGGGTATGAATACAGCAGTGATATTTCACCAGACCAGGGGAGGGCACATGTATTGCAACAAACGCAAATACAAGAAGTGTAGTGAAACGGGTGCAATTTTATGAAGAGTTTACCCTACCCTTTGGGCGGAATTAAAGTAATAAGGACATAGCATACTTTGAATTAATTTCAAAATGAATCGTGTTAATTTTGAAGATACCATATGTCTGGACAGTATGAAATATTAGATCCACCTCCAACAACAATTCTTCCTATACTTTTTCTTGGTTGACCTCTGGTTTGTGGAAGTCGGTGCTGCCACCTACAGCACAGACCTCGTCAGTTTCCTTGGACATGCTCAGTCGACATGCAATGGGCACTGACCCCCGATGACAAAATTTATGCTACCTTGTGTGTGGACCGAAAGCACATGCGGAGAAGTGAAGTATGAATTCGTCTTAACATGTTTCTTCCACGTAACAGACGGTTTCCTCTGACTAAGTCAAGCATACTGTCAGCTTCACGATAATTTCTGCTGAACATTTTGGCCAAAGTTGGGCCCAGCATGGCAGCGTTGCAACGTGAGGTAAAAGTAACATTTCTGTCAGTCACTGCACTATACTGCACTGTGGTATGAAATTGGTGCCGATAGTTACTGGTAGCTTAATGAAATCGAGTCTTTCCCCTTTGTCGCCTAATGCATGCATCGTTCATTAATTAATAAATTATCAGGAGTGGATCCAGCAAAGGTCTGGTAAGGTGTTTGGACTTTACAGCATTATTAGTTGTAGTATATACAGGCTGGAACGCAAAAAATACATATCAAAAGTCAATATATATACTGTTTTCTTAAAAAAAATGAAGGACTGTTTAATTTAAAAGGAATGTTTAATTTGTTGGTTCAACTCACTGACTGACAGTATGTTACAAGTTGTTATTGCACCTTCCAGTCAATATTGAACTGAAAAGGATATTTTATTTTAAGGATATTTTAAGTTTTAAATATAGCCTTTCCATGAAGCTATTTGGAATAATTTACGGTAATTTACATACATAACTGGATGGTAGTTTGCTACTGAACATGAGAGACACATTCAGTTGACCATGCTGTGGATTCAAATCAAACTAAATAACTTAGAAATAATGATACAAAAGTAAAGAAGCGACTAAGAAAGTCTCTAACCCCAAGATGATGCAGTAGTTTGTGTAGAAAGCAAAACATATACAATAAAATACAAATAAAACTATTTTACCATATTTTACGATAAAACTCTGTTGATGCAAAAATAAAACATTCCTTTTGGAACAAGTTTACATAGTTATCTGACCTGGAAGAGCTTATTCAGATTGTTAACAGCGCTGGCCTCATGGGCCTGAATCTTGCTGTATTGACCTGTTGCATGGATCCTTGAGTAATGTGCATGTTAGTAACATTATATATAACAATTGTATTGTTATAATAAACCACTGATGGCAGTACAAGAAAATCAAAATGTTAATTTTTTTAGAGTTTTGAGTCTTCAGAATTTCAAGACTGCAATGATCAGCTCACCATGCTGGCTATTATTGAAGATGTGAATTTAAGATCATGAAGTAGAATAGATATATATTTTTTTCCCACAAGGATTCAAAGAAATGTCATTGTCGGTGATTTCCCACAGTATAAAAATGACATAACTGGTGTAAGCATTTAGATGATAGACTGAACCACTACATACAGGCTAATTATTCCAAGAGTTATCGTCCTCTCCTCACATAATGGGGATTTCATGGTTTTAAACTACCTAAGAAGTGGTAATCATTCAAAACGACTGGAATATTAACAGACCTCAACTAAAACCAAGCATCACACATAGTCTCTGCTGGAGATTATTTACAGGAAGTCCCGTGTCCGTGTACTGCATCGGTGTCCATCTTCCCTTGATGGAGATTGGTCAGACGGGGGTGGAGTGTCACCAGGTGAGGGTGCTTTCAGTTCTCTTCATCCCTTCTTTGTAAACATCTTCACCATAGCAACATCTTGGGCCCGGAGCATCTCTGCACTCATTTCCAGTTAAGTTCCTTTGGGTAATCTACTCAAAAGAATGTCCATCTTTTGTTTCGCTCGGGCACATCAGGGTGCTCGCTCAGACGCTCCTCGGCGCCCTCTCCAGCTCGTGGGTCCTCCGGTTGCGGCCCTTCTTGTTGTCCTGCAGGTGCTTCCACTTGCCTGCATGTGCTGGGCCGTTCTGAGTCTTCTGGCGCCGCTGCCGGCGCTCTCGCCTCCATACCTGGTCACAGAACTCCTCCACACTATTGAGGTTGGGATGGTTGATGAGGGACATGAAGTCCCTGTACCACACCTTCTGGCTGGTGGATTGGGGCACTCCTTCTCGGGCCCTGCCACCTTCTACTGAGCTCTCCTCTTCCTTGTGCAGTAGCTCCTCCAGACGCTCCGCATCAATGACCTCCAGGGAAACCCTCAGTAAGGCCTGAACGAAGCCATGCTCCACTGCTTGGCAGTGGTAGATCCCAGAGTCCTCTTTCTGTAGGTTCCGGATGAGGAGGCCCTGTTCAGTCCTTATGAATTTGTCATCTGACTTGATCTGCATTGGAGAAAAAGCAGAAGACGATTTGAGGACATATGCTATCATTAGCCCCAGTTTATTGATCATATTTTGCTGACTTATCTTACAACTTTTCTCTACTCTCATCGTCTATAGAAGCCTTTTCTTCCATAAAGAGAGACTGAAGTCACGGAGGTCATTCACTACAACAAATAGCCTATGTCTTGTATTTTCAGCTGTTCTCGAGGTCCTTCTCAGTGCTCTGTGAAGAATTCCTGGGAGAGAAGCTGCGATTTCAGAAAGGCAAGTGTAACTACAGCTTAATGGAAACTGATCCTAGGAAAATCCTAAAAGAGAAAGGAACATTAAAATAAGCAAAATTCCCTGATGACAGATTCCATACGGACGGTAGGAATCGCGGGGGGCTTTTTGTGGCCTCGGACGGCTGGGGTCACACGGAGCACGGTGGTCGCGAACCGTAATGGACCGACACGGACTTACACCTGTGGGGTGGTCACGGCTCATTATTCACACCCAGCCCCCACCCCCCATTAGTCAGGCAGGCTGCCTTGTTCCCTAACAAGTGAAGAATGTTAAAAGAGAGACAAGAAAAATAACGAGTCAATGAAGCAAATGAAGAACATCAATCTCGGCTAACAAGGACTGATGGAGCTAGCTGTGGAAATCTTCTGTAACTTTCTAAGGGCTGATACCCCATCGTCATGACTGGTGCTGATTCCTTAGCCCACCTTAGAAAGGGTAAGTTGGCAAAGTGTCTAAATGGATTTATTGATGTCATTAGGTTTACTTTCACACTTGAATTGGAGGATGCGGACGGTTTTGCTGCATTTTGCAGCTACTGTAGGCTACAGAGTGCTGGTATTGCAGAGCGCATGACCAAACTCCCCCCTTCATCCGCATACCTCTTGCTTGCGTTCCTCTCCCTGCCTCTGAAGCTGCCAGTAGATGCGAGCTCGCTGTGACTTTGGGCTACACTCCAGAAACGTGCTGCTGTTCTCCACGCCATAGGTCAGCTTGTCCTCAAGGGTGCCTTGTCCGGTGAGGTCGTCTACCAAAGCAGAGGAGCCACAGAAAAAACCTTATCGCTTATATATGTACAAACATAAGTAATCCATTCCAGAATCCTTATGTAAGTGAGATTTTACACAAGTTTTACAGTATTTACCTTCATATACCATTCAAGACAACTTTTAACAAAAAATCGCTAAATATGCACACACATATTGAATGAATGTAAAGATAAAATATAAATATCCGTACAGGCGTATGTCGTGTTTTGGCATTAGCGCTTCTTTAGACTTGTATCTGGATTTACCTACACTGTAACCAGTAGCTGTAAATTTACATGGTTTTTTTTTTTTTTTTACAGTGTAGGCTGGTCTTACATAAACGAGAGTTGCCAGAATCTGCACAGCATGACCTATTGCTTTGTGTTTGTCATTTAGTTTCTTGGGAAAGTTTAAATCAAACCCTTAAGTACCATTGTTAAATTTGGGAGCCTATCCGTCGCTATTCACCCCTCAGTGTCGCTCTCCCTACAAAACAGCAGCTTTTGGCATGAAAAATCTGAAGCCAGATGGGATCATGGATGTTCCGAAAACACATCTGTCACCAAGTAGAGCTGTTAATTTCCAGCTGTCGGCTCCAGAATTGCTTCCATGCCATCACTAATAGTGAAGCACAGTGGTCTCTGTTCACTCCTTTGTCCTCGGTTTAGCCCCAGGAGCCTTGGCCTGGCCGCTCAGGTGGTTTTAGCTTACGGAGTAACGGGCAGGTCCCTGTGTGTGGTCCGTTGCCCCCATCTAGCGCTGAGGCTGACGCTAACAGGCAGTTGCTTTTGTAGGATGTATTGTTAATGATGACCGACCTTCCTCACTATAACAGGGATTCACACAGGCAGCATGTGAACAACCAGGCGACAATTTTGGGGGCTCTGTAACAGGCCTCAAAGACTCATTAAACTTTTTACAAATAATCTCATTCTGACCTTTAGATGTATTTATCCAGAGCAATGAACATTTTTGAGAAAGTGACGTCAAGCAATTGGGGATTAAGAGCCTTGCACAGGGGCCCAAAGATGAAATCACTCTGCTGACCCTGGGATTTGAACTGGTGACCTTCCAATCAGAAACAGAAATCTAATTCACATGCCACTCCCCTTAGTGCTGACCATTTTTAAAATAACTTTCAATGTTTATTTGGACAAATGTTAAATTTGTCACAAAAACATCTTGCTGTAGGAGCACGAGTGAATTTCACAATGGCTTTTTGTGTTTCTGCAAAGAAAGACAAAATTTTAGACATATGGAGCCTTTCTGAGAGAGAACTACTGCGTGGAGGTCATGAGACTTTGGACATACCATTATGTTGGAGGTCCGAGCACTGGGTCAGAGGGTCTCCGTTCCTGATGTCCTGACGCCTTGTCCTCCTACAACAAAATCATGGATGCTTCGCATTAACACAGCTGCCTGTTCCCGTGCCCTAATTAACATACGCGTGGCAAGAACAACGCAGTGCCTTGGCAACAGTAAGCAAACAGTCGCATTTGAATGTTTTGTTGTGCGTTTATGTTCATTTTTAATGTGGAAAAGGGCTGTTTTTGCTCAGGGTGGAATTTCCAGAGCAAACACATGCATGTGGTTTTGTGTTCAATCTCCAGACCGGCAAAAACCTGAGACACGGCCTCTGTGCTCTGCTATATCTCTACCCCTGCATGTAACATTAGCATGGTGCTGTTGAGGCCCCCGTGCTACTGGCTTATCTTACGGGGTGATGGCAGTGGAGCCGATGCCAAGCTACCGATGTTGAAGTTGGTAAACCAAGAAAGCGCCACACGCTAGGGCAGGGGTGGGCAATCTTATCCGCAAAGTGCCGGTGTATATGCAGGTTTTTGGGTGACCTATAGGTCAGCTGTTCAATCATAGGTGTGAGGACTCTTCAGCCGATTAGTCCTCTAATTAGTGACCTAATTGGGGAGTTGCGGCAAAAACCTGCATACACACCGGCCCTTTGCGGATAAGATTGCCAACCCCTGCGCAAGGGGGACTAATTGCCTTTCGGGAGAACAAGTCGAAATCAGAGCACTAATGAATAAAAATCCAAATGGCAAGGAGGGATTTGGCCAGAACTCGAGCAGAACGATATCTTGTTTAGTACCTCCAGTACCGATTGAAGCCCAAGTGGCACCTTTGACAAGCTCCCTCTGAGACTGATTGGTGCCCCCTAGGTGGTCACCTATGTCACCCAATGGCTTGACCAGTAGTGTATCTTTTATTCTTGCCTTTCTGGCCCTTACAGCAGCTGGGTCAATCTCTACATCGTAATTCGTACACATGAGCTATAGGGCTACAACTGAGAAAATGGTCAACACCTTCATATTCCAGACAACACATAAAAGGCAAGAGAGATGGTCATGTCCAGACCATTAACCTGGAAGCGTGCCTCCCCTTTTGTAATAACTTTTACGACTTTAAAAACATCTTTAAAATTATTTTTGGCCGATGCTCGATGTTTGCATTATCCAGTTCACACTGTTCTCTTGCAGTTCTGAACGCAGTGATCCATTACCCTGTGGTCCCTCATGAAATTTTCTTTTTACTTTCAAGGGCCTTTTAGTGTTATCTGAAATCCACTTCCTGTTTTCCAAGGAATTTAGAACATCATACAGTTGGGATATTTTCACAGGAGGCCTGGTTCACAGATGGCCACTGTCCTCAGCAAGAAGTTCAGAAATAACTTTTTTAGTATATTTGATGACATTTAAGGTCCAAGACCCAGTGATCTTCCACTTAACTCCTCTGTCTGTTGATCCTTAAGGAAGTGGGGAATTTGCAGACATGCTTGCACAGTGTCTAGAGCAGGGCTGCTCATTTCTCCTCCCGGAGGTCTACCACCCTACAGAACTTAGTTGCAGCCCCAATTTAATACACCTGCCCTAGTCTTAACATAGCTGGCTCTAATACTGAGATGCTACTGAAGAGCCTGATTATCCGTATCTGGTGTGTTAAATTTGGGCGCCACCTAAGCTCTGCAGGGTGGTAGATCTCCAGGAGCTGGGTCCATTTCACCGTCCAGGATTTTTGCCCTGCTCTCTGAAGCAATGGAATGAATTTGCCCACAAAGGGTTAAAGAACATTCTATCAGCCCTTCACCCTGCACGGTTTCCTGAGGAACATTCCTCCTTCCTGCCTGGTATGTCCAGTGTGGGACAAATCATCTGTTTCTCATTTCGCCACGCAAAGCAAATATTTGGTGAGGACTACAGTGGTCTTCTGTGGTGATGTCCGAGCACTAGGGGGGAGGAGGGGGGTGTGGCCCAGCCACCTTTTGGCGGTGGGGAAGTAGCGAGAGCAGTCGGTGCCATCCCAGGCGCAGTAGGGGTCTCGTGCCAGGCAGCACTCAGCGCAGGCTTTGCCATAAACTTCACAGCGGTGCAGGGGCATCTGGGAGACCCCGATGGATGAGCCCAGGTACAGCTGTTGCTGTTGGGAGAGCAGATGTGTGTTACTGTCCAGAAGGAATGGTGATCATCTGCTTCTGTTCACTGTAGTGGGTTCAAGGGGCAAAGACAGAAGCAGGGAACTTCATACGGAGTTAAATAAGGCTAGCGGAAATCTGTAGCGTTTTAAACGAGTGCTAAAAATGACCCATTTCAGTGAAGCAGTTTAGGTTGACCCCTTAAATAAGTACTAGTTTACAATAACTGTTAAAGTATTGCATATTGACCCACCCCGCTTGTGATGGAACATTTTCCCCTTTGCTCAAAGGCTGACACTGAACATATTTCTGTACGTCTATATCTCAGACACAAGCTGTGATGAACATTTAAGTGGTGCCATTAATCCTGAAAATTAGCCATGGACTACAATGTGAAACAGTCCTTCAGATTTGAAAAAACCAAAAAAGAACACAACAGAAACCATTACACACAAGAACCCTTTAATAATCTTGCCTTAGATTTCATACCAAGTAAAGCAAAACCAAAAGCTTATTTTACTTTTGAATTGTGTTTTTCACCCTTTGGGAATGTTTCTTTCACATATTTCCTTTGTATTTTTGTTTTGTTTTTTTGGTTTTAGGGTCATTTTAGCGTATGTAATGCATTTTTTATGAGCCTGGAGCTACCACTTTCAAGCTTCATGGGACTTTGTGCAAAACAATAACCGAAGGAAACCTTTGGCCACGCATGTTAGCCTCTCCCTCCATGTCATTTCCTGTGTTGTTTTTCCATGAATGTCTTCGGTAATGAAACACACATGAGATGTACAATGTAACTAGTGGCATTCCCCTTTAAAGCAGATATTACTGTGTCAGCTAAAATGCATATTTAATATGCTGGCTAGGGGGCACTGTGATCTCCCCAGTGAAACTATTTCTTGACATTTATCACTGGAACAACATTAACAACAAATGTTTCAATTTCGAGCGATTGTGTCAGGATGTCAGCCTTCTTTGAACTTGACCGGCTGCAGAACAGCCACGCTGAGCTTGGCACGCTTTAGTAAGGCTGTGGAGAAAATCTCAGATTAACATGAGGCTTGCAAATGTGTTCGGATGAGGACTTACCTGCTTGGTGGAGAGCTCCATAGCTGTAATGACAGTGGGCTCCTACGAAGAAGAGTGGCAGCCAAATTAATAAAGTTCAGAGTTAATTTTCACAAAACAACACCTCACATCCCCTCCATGTGGTGCTCCAGTGAGGCCATAATATAGGGCAGCAAAGAGCCCTGACCTCAGCATCAGAGTTCACTGAACCACTGACATTTCATCTTAATACGCTGCGGTTAGACAAAAAAATCCCCTTCCTCACTGGATTTGGTCATAGGTGGTCGAGCTTATATATTCTCCAGTCTCTCCTCTCTTGGCATCATACTAGAGATTTTCTGTTAACAAAACACCAGATCCTTCTTGACGTAATGCATCCTGGAAATAAATCAGTTCCAGTATCGGAGCGGCTGTATTGCCTGTAGCATCTTATTGACATATTTTGTGTAGTATTTTTTTTTAAAGAAGCTCCATCAACTGGAGATACATTTTGTGTTATGAACTTGGCAGATTATGATCTGTGTGTGTTGATGACCAGGGAAATCTCTCCTGTTGGGTTTAGTAAAACCCTTCAGCTTTTAAAAGTTCAACCAGATTTTGCCCTTCAGCCACTGCTTTCGCAGTATTTCTGTTTGCCTCTATGAATCTTGGCAGGCCGTACCCGGAAGACAGTCATCTCCTCCAGCAGAACTTCTTCCAGATCGTGCCAAGTCTCTCTGGGAATGGACACCACTTTCAGAACAGTCCCTATATCTTGAAAACAAGACAGAGAATGTGAATGTGGCCCAGCACACCCCCCCTGGGCCATGTCATGCAGGGGTGGCGGTGTTGTTTCTGGGGCCCCATTCAAAAAGTCACTTTGGGGCCCCTTGCCCCCCCTAATGTAGTGACTCACAGGCGAGGGGCATGGGCTGTAAGTTATGTTCATAGCCAATAGAGAAACAAAAGAGAATTTAAAATGATGTAACATAAATAATCAACTATATAGGAAGAGGTCTGTCAGGAAGAGTATTCCAGAAACAAACAACTTCATCTGATCACGACGGTAGTCACCTGTCCCAATGAACATGACGTCATACTGGCCATCCTCTGCCTCCACCCTGTCCACCACAATCTGGGTGAACTGGTAGTCCACGTCAGTCTTAGTGATGATGGGCTGGTTGTTGATTGGATAGACAGGATTGTGCATGGCAGGGTGGCCTCTGGCAAAGGTGATGACTTCATCGGGAAGGTCCTTTGTCGACTCGAACCCCCCGAAGGTCTTGCTCGGGCACTGTGAAGCATCAAGAGCCACAGCAGTGAGGGATTGGCGACCCTGTGTTGGTACCATATACCACGTGGCCTCCTCTGCATCCCTCACTCACTGTTCCTGGCCGTGGATAGGGTACCCTCCCCTGGAAGGGCACCCACTGGAAGTTGGGGCCATCCCGGTGTGCGTAGGGGCCCAGGAACACCCTCCTAACATCGGTCATGCTGTACATGCACACTGCCGACCCCTTGAAGATGTTACTGCAAGTAGAAAATCAAATCCATTACCCTGGACAACCTCCAGGCCTCCTTCAACTACAGATTAATCCCTGTGATAAACTGCCTTCCCCCCACACAATTAGCCCACGTATTGATTACGATGCAGCAGTGGATGGTTTGTTAGTTTTTGTTAAATGTTATTTAGGGAAAATTCAATTAGGTGTAACGCCGACTCTTATCGCACTCTGCAGCTGCACACGCTCCATGGCAGTAATGCAGTCAAAGGAGAAAAAGCTCGCAGATGAATAATATTTCCCTTTATGTTTTCTTTGAGTTCTTTGAAGTCTTTCTTGAACTATCATAGATCTGTCCCCCACTCTCCCTCTTAAATACATAGCACATATCTTTTAAAAAGTTTACATAAACATCTGAAGCTTTTAATCAGACGAAGGAAACATGCTTTTCAAGGACAAGGTAGGTCATTACCCAAATCCGCTTTTGGTCTGCTCGCGTGTGCTAACTTTGCAGACACGTGCGCTGCATTCATTGAGATGATGACCGGCCCACATTTACTGATATGGATATTTGGACCAGCAGGTCACTAAGTGGAATTCTAAGGAATCCTAAGTTTCTGTCAAGTGGAACTATACAACATGCTCCCTAAATATGGGATAAGAAGGAGCATCAGCATTGGGAGCATTATCCTATCCAAAAGCTATTGGAGAAAGTTACCAGCCTCAAAGAAAGGAAGCATTCACCTGGACGTAGAAAACACAGCATAAATGACTGGATTCTTTGGGTCCTTTGAGCTCATCATAAACACATCCTCTAAGGGTGATAGAGACACAGTTAGCATGAATCAAATAAAACACTGGCATTTGCCCTGCAGGATGAGAAAATGAGGCACACAATGACTTACGCAGCTCGTCGAAGTGGGTGTCAATGCCGTTATTGCCGGGTACTGAACAAACCAGGCGGGCTTTTAGGAAGGTGGTCCATTTGTTCACCAGGCTCCTGTGACCCCCAAAATCGTTCTGTTAAAGAGATAGGACTTGAATGCATGATTGCAAAACAAATAAACATTCTACATTTGAATCGTTCATTGAAAAATACACAAATGGGACATCATTAGAATGGCAAAAAATATGGAAAATACATTTCCCAATTTATGAGAAGAATAAAGCTTATGAAGCTGCAAAGGTAATTTCACCAGGCGTCCTGTGGTATTACAATTTATATGTGAAAGAGTGCAAACTTCTCCTTGGATACCAACTGAGATATCCTTGGTATTTTGCACAATGGCCCCATTGTGATGTAAGCACCATCAGGTTCACCCTTCCATTAGCAATGAAAGGTCTGCTGCCAGTGAAAGGTCATGACCAGTAAATGTGCAAAATCGAGGACTACGTTGTCTCAGCACATCCCAACACACGGACTTGTAGCCTGTAGGATCCTCCCATTCACAGACACACGTACACAGCCTTTGAAGCGCTTTTACCCAAGAAGCGTAACGACAGATCAGAGCTGGCTGAGCGATGCTGGTACTCAGGTTTATTTGTTTTTGCTAAGAGCGTGAGGATGTTCTTCCATTGGGGAGGGGGGGTTACCTTGCAGAGCTGTCCAATGCGTGCATACGT
The DNA here is from genome assembly GCA_026781145.1 of Hippopotamyrus pictus. Lineage (NCBI taxonomy): Eukaryota > Metazoa > Chordata > Actinopteri > Osteoglossiformes > Mormyridae > Hippopotamyrus > Hippopotamyrus pictus. The sequence goes on from JAODLC010000001.1 coordinate 6,006,662, forward strand.
AGCTTTCCCCGTGTGCTCGCCGTCCATTGCGTTCTCGCGGAAGAACAGGTAGATCTTGTCGTCTTCGGGGTTGTCGCTCTCAGGGATCAAGTTCACGCCCACAAACCGGGGGTCTGGGAATGAACAGACACAGGAGCATCGCATCATCTGGAGGTTTCCAGAGACTGTTGAGGAACCTCAAGAATGTTCTACAACCAGTGCAACTGCGTGTTTACAGAACCCTCAAAACCTTCTAGCTTGTAGACCTGCAAATGAATTCACCCAGAATAAATATTCACTTACCAAAATTACACTGACATACATTTAACCTCTGGTGAAAACTACTTTAGCCTTTTTAGGTCTTGGGCTGTCTGTCTTAAATCTCTATTAATTCTGAAGCTTTTGAGCAATATCTGGACATTGGACAGAACGTTGTAAAATGGGGTTGTGTTTGCCAGTTAATGGGTCCCTGTCACATAGCTCGGCCCAAAACAAGAACAGTCATAGGCTCGAATCATCGAGAGGAAGACACTGATTAAATGGAGTAAAATCCTCCGCTGAGCTGAAACCGGCTCACACACATCATCTCAGATCCACTGGGGTGTGACATGTTAGGGGGAAAGATTATTTCCCTAAATCATTCTGGCTGACCTCTTTGAGGACAACCACCAGCCACCAACGACCATCCACATATCTGTGTACCAACAACTCCAGCTATCAGAGAATAAAGGATACAAACAAGTCTGCTGGGAATTTAGCTGAAATCCTCGTATTACCTCCTCTTCACAAAAAAAAAACCCACAATGACAGTCTCTGAAAAGAAGAAGACTTAAGGAAACGGAGAGATAAAAGTGTAATCTGTGTAAAGTCTAAAAAGATTAACAGACGGACAAAGCCAGCTCTTTATTTATTTGCAGTGATGCTAACAGAGTGAGGAGGTGGTTGGGGGTGGTGGGGGGGGAGGGGTTAAGTAATGCAGCTTGAGATTTGAAGGCCATATAAAAAGCTAAGTAAGTCTAAAGTCTCTGGAAATATATCAGACGTGTCTGAGCCCTAAATTTCTCCATTGTGCTTCTTAATTCCCGCTTTCATGCAGACAGGGGGCGCACTTCAGTCCTTGTTAATCCCCAAAGTGAGTATGAGACATGAAAAACCACAAGGTTATGGTGGAAGGATTCAAAGAGGAGAAAGGATTCAAAGAGTAGGTTTGCACCGCCCCCTGATGGCTGTCTGAAAGCAGTTATGTAGGTATAAAAGATCAGCCATGAAATCTGAACTGCACGTGAACGTGAGCTCTCTAAAGGTTTTACTGCATGTGGTGATTTTCTCAGGACCCTGAAGACAAGTGGTTGACAGACACAGAACAGGCCGGAACGCCCTTAATGACAGACGCATCGGGGGCAATGCGAATATGGTGATGTGTCGGCCGTCCGTTCCCATACCGTTTAACCACCTGGAGTCGTGCTGCTCTGTCCGGATTGGGTGATGTGGCCCCAGTGTGCGGAAAATAGCAAAGTCCCTTCCCATGAAATCCGCCGATGTCCCAGAGTACAGCTCCCCGTCTGTGAAATAGGAAAAAATACGAGCACCCATCTTTCACATACCTGGGCGATTTAATTTTAGGTGCTTAGCTGATGTTTTTATCCATCATTAAACACTTTCAGAGTTGGAATTTTTGATGGATTAATTCATGTTCACTTCCAAGCTACAGCAGCATCCATAGTAGGATATTATCAGGCTTTGCTCAGGCTTCTCGGCCTACACACTTAATCACTATGCCACCTGCAGGCCCCAACAATTAAATCCCATCTTTGTGCTTGGATAAGTTTACTAAAAAAAAACAGGACTTTGTCTCTCTGTCTATCAGCTTCTTTTATAGCACATTTCCATGTCATCTGCAGCCCGTCTAATGCGCGCAAATCCGAAATGCAAGCCCAAAAAATCCGGCTGTAAATCCAAGATATCGATTGGACTATGAATCCAAGATCTGAGCTGAGCCGAGGGTCGAATCTTTCTCAGAGAGGAACCTATTGCCATTGAGAAGATTCCTATACTCCTGGCTAACAGCAGATCAGTTTATTTTTAAAAATGTCAAGCTGTGAATCAAAATCAGAATCATTTTTGTTACCCAAGTATGTTTCCATTACAAGGAATTTGCCTTGGTGGTGCTTTTACAAGACATTACAAAAAAGGACATTGCAAAGAACTTTCAACGTTAAAGAAATGTACAGTAAAAGGCATATACAAAGAAAACGGCATATATAAATCACATTTATTTCTTTAGCATTTTTTTGTGCTAAACATGTAACTCTGGTGTTGCATGCTGATTGGTTGTGTACTGATTTCTGTCTCTCATTCACATATTGTTGTATTCTGTTGTGTTTCACCTCCATGAACCGAGACCAGCGGCTAGACGCTTATCCCTGAGAGCTGTGGTGGTGATGTTTATTTGGTTTTTCCTGGCATGTTGTTTTGATCCCTTTCCTGACCCTGTTACTGCTGAAAACCATATTTGTTTACTCTTCCCTGCCCAATCCCCACCTCACACTGCATTTACAGAATGGACTGTAGGGTCACATGATTCATGCAGCTAAAACAATCCATCTGAGAGTGGTTTGCGAAGAGAGGTAACATTCGGCTCAGCCTTAAGAAAGGAAGGAAACCTGCAGGAAGGAATAGCACACGAGAAGTAGTGCTTAGGAACAAGGCCTAGCCAGCAGGACGTTGGCTTCGGTCCCTCAAGGGTCCTGCTTGCCATTGTAACATTTCAAAGCCTCTTTCACATCAGTACAGTCTCACAGAGTTTTGATTGTGTCTGAGGACTCCTGGGTTTTTAAATGGTAACTGGTACCCATAACTGTTACGCCCCCTAGCTGCTGCTGTCATATCTGCTCAGTAGAGCATTTGAGCGAGCAGTATGATAAAATACAATAGCATCCAGTGATCAGGAGGAAGGTCCAGTGACTGGCTGAGGAATCAGACACAAGTCTATTTTCTATATCACACACCCCCACGTCTCTATTTATATCCGGACAGCAAAGCTTGCTGGGAAACCCGGGAGGAAGGTGAGGCAGGATCACTCCCGGTGCACTCACCAATTAAAAGCGACGCCGACAGCAGCTTGGGGTCATAGGGACTCTTGCCGCGCCCATTCTCCAGCTGCGACGTCTCCAGCCGGAAGACGTTGTCCTAGTTAGAAAAGTACAAGTTCATAAGGTGTTTGAGGATGTTAACGTGTATGTGTGTCGTTTGGATGATTCTGGATCAATTTCTGCTAACGGGAATAAAAACCCCAATTAATACCGTGTCTACACAAATCATCAACATTTTGGGGTTATGAAATGACAGTTCTGCTCAAGAAAGATTAAAAACCATGGTGCCCCAAAACATTCCTTTAATTTCCCACTTCATCAGCCGAACTAAATGATTTAAGGGGCCATCAGTGAATTGCCGAGAGGTGAACAATGGCATTGTGGCCCTGATGGATGGCAATTTGAGAAATTAAAAACCGTACCGTACACTCCTATTGGTGCTCTCGGACCTGGCCCAGTTCGGCTCAGAAACGTTCAATTAAAAGCGTTTGGGGATCAAATGAGGTGTGAACAGAAGCTGCTTCTTGAAGCCATGAAAGTATGACTGAATCCATCATGATCAAGATTGGGGGATTTGCTCAATGGTACTGAACTCCCATAATCAGTGGAGGGGAGGGGGAAGCAAATCTTTTAAGGAAATGACACATACTGTACCACGAATAAGCAGGACCATTTTATGGAAATAAGACTTTTCATGATCAAAGGTAAAAACCATGAAAATGGGGACGTGGAGGGGTGGGGCCACAGGAGCACTGGCCCCTGCTGAAAGCTGATTGGCTATTGGAGTGCCCCCTCCCATGTCACTCACTGATTTAAAACATAATAATAAGGGTAACCCCTCTGTATGAATTATTGCTACTCTTATGCCCGCCACCAAGAAAATACTTGAAACAAGTATTGTTTCAGTGACGAATCTCCAGAAAGATATGCATAAATTGAAGCCAGCATTAAGCCAGCGCTGGTTCGACATTACATATTGTTAAATTTAAAAATGAATGAAACAGGAGAAACAGACAGTATTTGGGTCAGTGTCAAACAGCCAAGATCCTGCAGCCACGGTGGGCGCCATCTCACCTCCGGGCGCTTCCCCACTTCCAGGTAGGTGCAGACTGGATGGAACGCCCCTGTCCCACAGGCGTACAGGTGGGTTTGGTTGAAAAACTGGAGCACTTTGACGAAGTTGGAGCACTCTTTCTGTGGAGGACAAGAATGTGGATCAGGTGACAGCCTTGTGCATGAGTCCTGCTCCCTCCCTTTTTGTTCTTCATCAGCAAACACCTCGCCTTAGCTTATCTCTGCTTCCACCGGATCTCTCCGCTTCAAACAGATACACTAACATCTCAGGTAAAATAAGGTGCTTTCAAATGAACCACGTCACTCTGGACTCCATGTTTGAAGCTCCGTTTGACATGAAAATCAGAGATCATGAAACATATTTGTAAGAAATGATTCATATAATTTTACAAAACGTGTTAATTTCAGGATTCAGAGGAGGATGAGGACAGCATGATTATGAATGCTGACACCCTGCTGGTTTGTTCTGAGGAGGAACCAATGGTGTGGAGCATAAATTAATGTGGTCAGCTGAACATCAGCCAGGCTTCCTTGTTTCAGCCGGAAACAGATCATGACGTGCCCTCGGCGGGAACGAGGAGGCCGGCGATCGACCCATCCCTCCTTTCTCAGGCCAAGGCCATGTGCTCAGCATGGGTGTGAAGGGAAGCCATCCGAGTGGTGTGTAGTTCAGCCTGTCTCCGGAAGGTCATGGGTTTGAATCCCGTGGCTGGCAGAGTAATCATTTCACAGCTGTGCCCTAGAGTGAAACCCTTAACCTCAGCTGCTTCAGAGATGCTCGAAACCCCTGCTGTCTGACCCCAAGCTTTCCTTAATTTGCTTTAGAGAAAAGTATCTGCTAAATAAACAAAAGCAAACAAACTCTCCAAAGTGGGTGGGGCCATTGTAACTGCAAATGCCAACGTTGCTTACATCTACAGTTCCTCATTGTCCTCGTAATTGGATGGGGTTTATAAGGTGAGGGCGGGGTGACCCTATCTAATGAATGAAATGCAGCAAGGACCAGCAAAGATTCTCGTCGAGTTTTTCTGCATTTATTAAGCGACGACTGTAATCAGCAGAACTGAAGATGAATCTTGACAAGGTTCATACAGGTTAAAATGCAGCTGTCTCTACTTGATGTTCAGTCAGCTGTCATTAGCAGAATCGAAGATAGATTTTGACCGGGTTTGTGAAGGTCAAAAAGTCACCCTGCACTGTCTGTTCAGCCGAATGGGACAGGGATTTCAGAAAGCTGTCAGAAAGGCAGTTTGCAGCTGGCTGGTAATTCGGAGAATGGCCAGGAGGTGGCGTGAAACACGGGCTACTACTGCCCATGGAAGGTGACGCCTCTCTGTGCTTCTCCGGCCCACTACATTCCAAGATATGATCTGTAACATTCTCGTGGCAGCACTGTTTACCAACACTCAAACCACACATTTGCATGGGGGCCCTCTGTTGGCCACAAATAGTCACTACACTTTTTCAGTGGGGCCCCAGAAAAAACAAACCATACTCTGCATGCTCACATAGCAAAGTGGAGCCCTCCTGGGCCCATACCAATGTGACACGTCCCGGCAGGACTAACACTGGCCCACGGCCCTTTCCCCACCCTGCGTCTCGTCTCAGCTGCTTCCTTACTGAAGTGAAACGTCAAACGCGCGTGTGGCCATGAAATTATGACCTGCGAAACTCAACTTCCATAAAACATCCACTGAGAAGGCGATGAGGGGAGTCTGCAAACATGCCCGAGTGCGATTCAAACCTGACATTTGGAAAAGAATCTTTTTCACTAAGATTAAACGGGCTACAAACTAGCCATTTATCAATCACTCTTCCAGCTGCTTATCCGGGACAGGACCGCAGTGAGGCCTGGATCCCATCCCAGACAGTACAGGGCACAAGGCGGGGAACATCCTGGACAAGATGCCAGGGACCCAAACGACATCTGGCTAATCAGCCGCTTTTGGAAACGATGCTCATCACAGCTGTGAAACTGCATCGAACGAGACTTTTAATGTGTGGATGCAAATTTATTTTTTGTTTATTTAATAACATCGCCAACCTGTCCATTTCTGAAAGCATTTTGCCCTAAATCAGACACCCAAATGCTGAAAGGCTGACATAAACAGCTGTCAAAAAGGGAATTTCGAGCTTGTCGTATTGGATCCCGGCCATGCGACTTTCACCACTTTTGCTGTTTGAAGACCCGCCTCCCAGGGTGCCTGGCGACACGTGCTACACCGGACGAAAAAAATGCTCTTAGTGGCTGGCAGAAAGCAGTCCACGAGGGCCACATCTGGAAGACATCAGCGTGTCTACCTGAAATCAACATTAAATATACTCAAGGAGGCCATTTGGCACCCCCTTAATGTGTACATAATACGGGCAAACAGAAGGCCTTCACGTAAACATCTCGCACACTGTGCTCCTATTAAGGACAAATCACCTTCCTCATTTACGCCCCACCAGGGCCGAGGCAGGGACACCAGCAGGGTCATTTCCAAACGCGAGGAGCAGACCCTTCTTTCCAAAACGGTAAAGTGTCCCCCACCCAGCCATTTACAGTAAATATTTAGTGGGCCTGCACATTTTGGCTTTCATTGTCACAAAAAAAGCACTGTACGTCGGCAGAATCGGCGTAAACAAAAGCCTGTTCATTCATTTATCACTCCAAAAATCTCATCACCGCCTAAAAACACACGAGGTGACTGTATAAGCCTCCTGACAACCACAATGGTTTTCTTTCAAAGAAAAATCCCACCCTGTTGGATGCTGAGTTTATAAACATGAGGGATTTTCCAAACAGTGGTATTGTTTTAAGGTAGAATTAATATCCATGTTTTTAAAAGCATTACTTGTAGACTCTGATTTTTAGTCCTGAATATTAACCAGGAGGAATCTTCATCGTGTGTGAGAGAGTTAGGTGCTACTTCCCCCTAATCTTGTGCATCCCCTTGCTACCTACCTGAAAATCAGCAAACATTATTTCAGTAGGGGGCGTTGTACACAGAATACTCACCAATAAGTCCTTCCCTGCCCACTTGCACTCATCTCGCCTTGATGGGGTAGCAGGCCATGAAATCTGGAGTATTCAAGCAGACAATCTTGTCAGCTTATTACCTTGGAAGCACTGGAAACTCTTAAAATCGAATTTAAAACTGAGAAGTAAATAAATCACTTCACGAGACACCACATTTGAGGTTCTTAAGGTTTCATTTTTTCCAGTAGCGACCTCGACAACTAACCGTACCTGCAATCCATGTGAACTTGTTAAAAAGGGTCGATTTTTATTTGACGCATTTCTGAATCACATTTTGCTAGACTCAAGTAATAATTTTATGTGCATGTGCTTTGGACAAATAGCCATAAATCACTAGTTTTAGCCTGATACCAGCTTGGAAACACTGTAAGACTTTCCAGGAATTAAATAACAGACACAGGTTTTGTGTTTGCATCGGATTACAAACGACAGTACGATAAATGAAATATTTCCTGCCCGACAAATGAAATGTTTACGTTGAGCAGCGTTGCCTTGACTTCTGGAAAGATCAGATAATTTTTTTGTTCCTGTCTTTAAACCTGTTCCAGGTAGAATAATGAAATTATACTCAGGATTTGCTGCTGGAGTGAAATGAAAACAATACCAGGAACTACAGAAAGGAAAAAAGGGGGGAAAGGATGGAGATATGATCGAGAAGAAGGGTAGAATAGGAATAAGATCAGGGACTTGGGCTTCCTGACAGCATACTTTCTCCAGCGAGCTGGATTCTGAGTCTAGCCGGCCGTTCCAGACGGTTAATGTCAGAGAGATGAGGATCCTTTTTCAAAGATCCTCCCCCCCACTCCCAGTTCCCATTTTCCTGCTGGTAGTGCTCGTCTGCATGTCGGTCATCCCCAGGTTGCAATGAAATTCCATGCTGCCAGACCAAGGAGAAGACAGGAGGGAGGTCTCCGGCTTTTAGCTGGACATGTGGTAGGACTTCAAGCCAGCAAACCTGGAAGAAAGCCCCCCCCCCCAACCCATTCCTCAGCGGGGCCTTGTGGGCTTGACGCCAAGCTCTCCTGGACATGCCCCCCCCCCGCCCCACCTCGGTGTTGTGGAGCTCAGTCTCAATGGTGTGTCTCAAACTCGCACATTGTCGATATTGCTGTGTTCTTCGAATGCCATTAGGAAGAGAGCCAGACTGTCTATGGATCAAACATCTTACTATACTGTAATGCTCAGTATCATCCCAGGCTCAGATGGCATAAGTAGACAGGAAAGCCTCCAGATCACAATAATCTGCACCCATGTTAAAATATACTAATATATTAAGATTATAACAAACAGTACCAGTCAAAAATCTGAACCTGCTTTTAATGCATTTGTCTATAGTATTTTTGCTTGTTATTGACTTTAAAGTAAATGACCACTACATAATGAAGTAATACATATCAAATATTGCAACAACCAAGATTTTAGACTCTTCAAAATATCACCCCTTTGCTTCCATGACAGCATTGTAGACTCTTGGAATTCTTTCAGACAGCTTCCAGATGTAGCCACCTGGAATGCTTCTCCAACAGTCCTGAAGGAGTTTCCACAAGTTCTGGGTACAAGTTAGCTACCTTGCTCTTACTCTTCGATTCAATCCAACTCACCCCAGTCCAGCTCTATGGGGGTTAGGCTCATGAAAATGTTGTTGTACCTTGAGACCAGTTTGAAGTGTTTAAGCCAAGCACTCACTCTGTCACGTAGGGAAATCTCCAGTCCTGTACACAGCTTCACAGCATCATGATGGATTGAAGGGACTTTCCAGGCATCGGAGATGCCAACACAGGCCACGTGTTTTTCCATTCGCAGCATGTTGGATGGCTCTCTGTGTTTCATGGGATGTCAGGGCCAGTTCGGACTTAAAGGTCACATTCTCAATGGTGTCCGCTGTTCCCCTATTGCCTTTATTAGTCACCCTGATCTCTGATGTGGGATGGCTCCTCCCCTTAAATATTCCCTGGGAAGCTTTTCCAAGTACCCCCACTGGGGCAGCCTGCGGGGCAGGTTTTTTTGTTGGCGCCTGCTGCTGTTGTTCCCATCATGGTTTTCACATCTCATTTCCTCATTCCCGTGACGAGGCTGTGTCTCCTTCCCGTGGGTCAGTATGTTGCTGGGGGGGGTCTGCCCCTGACCCGGTGTACTGGAAACTGTTTTGCAATAACGGCAGATGGAAAAGCTCCGATATTATATCTCAGACCAAGTGGCATACCCATGAACCGTTTGCGTTCCTGGAATCCTGACTGCAGTTAGACCATGCCCTTCTGGTCAAATTCACCACACATGCACAAACATGTGTCATGTTTGCCTCTACCTGTGTCTGTTTCATGTTAAAAATCTGCTCGAACAAGCTCCAGGTCATGGGTACTGAATAAACACCGGGATATTTCCACATTTTAGTTACAGATTGAGCTTGACGGGAGATTTCAGGCCATCTCTAAACGTTAAACACAGAGCCAAACTGAACGTGGACTAATGAGACCAAATCATCAGCAACCTGTCCTCCAACTATCTGTCCTTAAAAACTGACGGCTGTCATATTTTGACATCACACCTAGTGCCAGACACCACTAATGCTCCTTCTGGCTATGCTATGCTAACCATGTTCCTCCATTTGGCTTTCCTTCACCCCAGACACACACACCCCCCCCCCACTCTGAAGCAGCGTTACCTTTAGGTAGTCTTTGTTAATGTTGACAAGATTAAATGAGAAGATGTGGTCCTTGGCCCCCACCACCAGCCTGCCCCGTTCCTCGTCCAGTAGGAAGGTGTGGTAACTCGAGCTGTTAGCCAGACCGTTAAAGGTGATTAGATTGTTGGAGTCCAGCATCTCTGTGAAGGGAAAGGGGAGATGATGGTTAGCAGGGAGTGCGGTGCACAGAATTAGGGTCCCAAAACTCAAAAAGTCGCTTTGCACGCAGATGCACTATTTGAACGGTAGCACACACCATTGCTGGTCACAGATTAGGCACTGATGAGTATTGGAGCACTAAAACACAATGGATAAACCTGGATGTATATTTTTATATAATAAATGTTATATAAATATCTTTATATATATTATATATTTTGTAAATATAAAATCAGGTGCAGGAATGCATGTAATTTCTTCCACGATGCAGAGGAAACAGACAAAGTCAGTGGTGCAGACTCGCCATCGCCGCTATGGCCGCAGGAACCGCGGCACCGAACTCGAGCCGTCTGTGGCTTGGCCCGCCGGGGACGCCGCTTCCCCCACACACCGGCTCACGGCTGCCGACGCTTCCCGTCGGGCCATTAGAAGCTGGCAGGGTGACACAAGAAAGTGCCGCCGATTATGGCGCTTAGGATGTGCGTGTGGAGCCAGAGTCGCCGCGTGTTTACATCGGATGCGGCGTCTGGATTCTGCTAGTGAGAATCAGCGTCAGGCAAGAACGGCTTAATGACTTCCAGGGTCGGCACAACTCGGAATGGAAAAACTCATAAGACAGGGAATCTGTGTCAAAGATGGTGTCTATATCACTGATTAGCTAGAAAAAAAATTCTGCATAAAGGTAATTACAAAATATCCTGCTACTATAACCAGGGCCGGGAGGTGTTTCAATAAAGCAGGATAACTCAGTTAGCTGGGTTAACTTAAGCTAGAAGTCATGATCATCCAATAAGAGTTTAGGCAAGAAGCATTCCTATTGGTCAATCATGATTTCTATCTTAAGTTAACCCAGCTGACTGAGAAAATCTGCTTTGTGGAACTCGGCTGATGTCAGCATGGACAGTCAGGAGTTAACTAGCTGTTCCGTTCTTCCCAAGGCGGGGCTGGGGTCTTAGGCTATAGCCTAGGATAGACTATGCATGAATCCACCACTGACTACATCTAATATTAATAAACATTCATGCATCCAAGCTTCCATTCATCTACCATATGATAATAAAAATAATAATAATGGCCGATTACTGTTGTTGGGGGGGGGGGGGGGGACGGGAA
>JAODLC010000001.1:6033339-6048894 GCA_026781145.1 Hippopotamyrus pictus
GCTTCTGCGACGAGACTTTGCAGAGAGAGCCGTAACGAGTGCGACCACGCGGGAGCCCGGAACCTTCTGCCTCGGCTCAGCCACCGGCGGCAACGTCTATTCCTGCCCGCGACTCAACTCCACTGAGCTGCGCTCCGCGACGCTGGGGAGGGAGGGTGAACGAGAACGGCTGTGGGGAGAGAGAGAGAGAGAGAGAGAGAGAGAGAGAGGGAGGGACAGAGTGAGAGAGGAGGGTAGGACACAGCTACGATGCAGACCGAGGGATGACAGAGGATCCAATGGACAGGTTTTCTCCTCCTGAGTGCTCCCTCCCTCTACAAGCCGCCTGACAATAGCAGCCAGGTTGGTCCCACCCCCACAGACCCAACCCCCACCACAGCACCCCCCACCCCAAAGGCGGTCTCACAGTACAGGGATTCGGGAATCAGGCGTCTGGCTCGCTTTACCCCCCGCCCTCCGCCACCGGGCCAACGGAACCCCCTCTGTTCAGGCTAGCCGGTTCTACTCAGACTCGTCTGTTTCTTAATGGTCCGATTCACGCCGGGGGGAACGGGGGCTGCGCTGTAGCCAAGAGGAGGAAATGAAGGGGAAAGTGAGCTGCTGTTTTGTTAACCTCTACTGTTTTACATCGTGTCACGATATTTTAATACTCTACTTTGCTGACAGATTTTTCACCTTCCTCCACATCCATTCTTCTAATTGATACCATCATTTTATCATGATTATGAAAATTAGAGATTCTGTAACATTGCTATTGGTGGCTTTTTTTGTAACAAAACTAAATTTAATAAGAATGAAACAAACATAACAGACCGAACACCGAAGAACAATTACCCGAGTGCTCACTACCATGTACTGGGGTATAGAGCAGGGTAACAGCAGGGGGTGGGCCTTCCTGGGAGACTCCGCCCCTAGCCTGGCACATTTGCTTTAGTCTATTTGGAATGAGCCAATAAACAGAAGGGGGTGGAGCTCTGGCCCTGAAAGGCTCCACCCACTCCTTTGAAAGCGGTATCACAGATGGAGGGCCTTTTAATCTGGATGATTGAACCTAAACCCTCGAGAAACGCTGGTGTGTCTGTGCACGTTGTGGACCTACCTGGTGCCATCCTTGGCGGGGAAGGGGAGCCCCCTTCATGTTTCTATTAGTGGCTAGCGCTGTGGGTGGGATATTTGAGGGATGACGTTTTAATTAATGGAGATGCACCATTTGGGCCTTAATGAGGACTCACTGACAGGGGCTGACGGGCCAAACCGGGCCGAGTCGGGATGGTCTGCTCCACCCGCGGCCCTCAGTCCACCGGGGAGCCATCTGCTGGATCTGGGGTCATGCTTCAGCTCCAGAGCAGATCGGGGGGAGGGACTGGGGGGGCCGGCGATGACAGTGTGAGATTAGAGGGGCTTTTAGAAGAGGGGTGGGGGTGGCGGGCACTCAAAGTGGAGCTTTTGATCATGAGAATCCTCCCTATTATCTCCTGTCAAAAGGACCCCCCCCCCCCCAACCAAGGTAGCAAGAACCTGCCTGATTCTCCCAGTAGAGAGGGTGTGCCTGTGTCCTCATTACCAGCTGGCCCATTACGATAAAAATTAGTTAATAACGATGATCCGTATGAGTTCCACGGATTCCCAAGCGGGGTAACCAGAAACCGGAGAGAGGATCCTGACTGCTCGGGGTACACAGAGAACGCGGAGGAGGGAACAGGTAGCCAAAGGATTACAGAGACAGCTGAACTTCCGGGGGTCAGTTTGCACACGAGTTTGCATTTTTACATAAATATCCCATAAACTAACTGCTACATTGGATGCCACATGTGTGCAGGGTGTCCGCTGAGATGCCAGGCAACATCATAATTATAATAAGTAATAAACAAGAATAATAATATTTATGATAATTATAATGTTTGATGATGTCTGTGGCAGAGCAGAAGTGCAATAATGGTGTACCCCTCCTCCCCATGTCTAACGCCAAGAAGACCCCCAAGGGGGTGTAGTGACACGTAAAAGCCCCCTTCCTTCAAGTAAAAAGGCAGGGATTGTATGTCGTGCTACAGGAGTCCCCCCCCCGCCCCGGGAGGTCCACGTGCGGCAGGCGACTCGCATTTCCCACTCCCGTTCCAAGGCCCAGTGCGTCTGTCGTCGGCTCCCTCTTTGCCGTTACTGACTTCCTGTGAGATATTAAGCCCCGCTGTGATGTGCGGCCGCGTCGCGCTCGGGTTACGGCAAAATGAGTCTCCCGCCGCCGGCCGTGACTGGGGGGGGGGCTTGGGGATGTGGCCCCTGTGGGTCTCATTCCACCCGCCCGGGGGAGGTGTCATTGAGAGAGCGAGAGATTCTCTCCTTTTCTTTACCCCACACCCTCGGTGTAATGATCAAATAATTAAGACGGCTGCACACTTCCTCTGCACCTTCGCCTCTGAACAGAGCTCATTCCCATGTTATTCTCGAGGGCAACAGCCTCCAGCATCCTACCTCCCGTCCAATAGCTGACTTTGCAGCGGGCTAGTGACAAATCTGCCTAGTTTCTAGAAGATTCCGTAGAGAGAAGCAAAATGGGGCTTGGAAACCTACGATGGTGGGATTATCGCGGACGGTTAATCATCAATGGGTTCAACTGAGACTAACTGGTAGCTTCACTGAGTTAAATCCTGTTGGGTTAGATCAGCTAGTGATTGACGGTGCCCCTTAATCCCACCTGCTGGGGGCTTCAAAGCCTTGTCTTGCCCCCTTCATGGGAAAAGAGTGCTCAATATGTCACCTCCCCCGCACCCCGACTGGAGAGCTCGCCTGTAATTTCGAGCTGGCTGGCATTGGTAACTGTCCCGCTTTATGAGTCTTCAAAAACATCACAGCTCAAGTCACAGAGTCGGCAGAGTGATGTCACCGTTTGCAAAGGCCTTTACCCCCCAGTTGCTCCAGGGACTGTCTGACCCTGCTTTCTCAATAATGTACGTCACTTCGGATATAAGTGTCTGCTATATAAATAAAATGTAAATCACTGTTCCACTCAAGGTTAAAAAAACTTTTACAAACTGGTTACTCAATATAATATTCTCATGGAGTTTGCATGTTCTCCCCGCGTTGTCGTGGAGTTTGCATGTTCTCCCCGCGTTGTCGTGGAGCTTCCCCCAGGTACTCTAGATTCCTGTCACAGTCTAAAAACATGATGAGGTGAACTGGTGTTGCCAAATTTTCCATAGGTGTGTATGTGTCTGTGTATGTGTGTATGGATTAGGTTTGTATTACATCATGGGGACCAAATGTCCCCCACAATGTAATAAAAACCTGATATTTTGGTGTTGTGGGAACCATTTTTCAGGTCCCCACAAAGATCTGTGAATGTAATCAAAAAAGTAAAAATGCCAAAAGTCTTGTATTTCGTTTGGTTACTTATGGTTAAGGTTAGGGCTGGGTAGGGGTTAAAGTTGTTATGTTGGGATTAGAGTTTTCCCCATAGAAATGAATGAAGAGTCCCCACAAAGATATAATTACAAACCTGTGTGTGTGTGTGTGTATGTATGTGTGTGTGTGTGTGTGTGAAAGGTGTGTGTATCTTCTGATGAGTTGGTACCCCATCCTGGGTTATTCCCTGCCTCGTGCTTGTAGCTTTTGGGATAGGCTGCAGACCCCATGCGACCCTGAATTGGACAAGCAGGTACATAAAATGAATGGATGGATGGATGGATGGATGGGTGGAGGATTCCACTACAGATATTTTAGAGGCATCATGTGTCATCCCTCCGTAATCAGTCACCAGCTGTATGTCTTTATTCCCTTCTTCCTCATTGTCTCTCCTTCCCCCAGGTCCACTCCTGTGTGGTCCCTCCATAATGAGAGTTATCAGAACCGCAGCCTCTGAGTAATAACCTGGCATCATCCTGCACCTTCTCTGCCAGCTTGCCTGTCTGTCGCTTGAAATGTTATACACCACAAATGACATATTGTTGGTAGAAACCAGGATGACAGCGGCCACAGCTAGTGTATGTGGTGACAAAGGGAACCATTCACAGGGACTTTGTATGACTCCAGGGTTATGAAAAAGTTACGTAATCCCATTAGTGCAGAGAAGCATGTGGGGGACATTTCTGCAAATAACCTTTGCATTTCAGTGACTGGAGTACAAATTATATTAGCCAGCTGATGGAAAAATAGGACACCTTTTATACTCCATACATTCTAAATACATTTATTGCAAAAATATGTAGTATTAACTGGATAAGGAGCATATTTTGTCTGTTAATGCATAGAAATTAGTGTCTTGTTTTAAGTTATTTAGTTAAGAAATTCAACAGCAGAGAGCAGCCAACTTCACTGGACACCAAGCACTTAACACACAGTGTCTCAGTTCCACAGCATATCCCGAAAAAGCAGTATCTGTAAACAGGTGGTGAGGTTCACGCACCCTGAAGTAACATTTTTCTTTCTAAATGATGGGTGAGGGGTTAATGTTTGGGACCTTTCACCACCCTATAAAAGAATGAACACTTTCACTCTCAAGTGCATTACAGCAAACGATGAACATCAGCGTACACGTCAGGGCTGCACGTATGACTTTAAACATCTTTCCAGAAAGCACAAACTCTAACATGTCAACGTTTATTTCCTGGCAATTTTTTTCTCTTGAGCAAAAACACACATTCTTCATGTGACTTCAGCTGCTGCCGATTGGGCGAACATTACATCTTTCTAGGTCATTGGTAGAGTTACAATCATATTGTGATCGCAGGGGGCCGACTGAGTTTTCCACAGACACCCGTGGTTTTACGGTCCGGCCTGGAAACTCATGGGAATGATGCTGGATTTTCCTGTCCTGCTTCCGTCATTCAGCTTCGGAATTCTGACAGTTTAAGGGGCTTTGTTGACGTTTCCTGTCCTAACATCTGTAGCGCAAATGTTAATCTGCCCTTGAAGGAGGGCCTTTCCCCTGCCGTCCGTTAAGCTCCGTCAATCGCTCAGCGGTTCCGAAGTTTCCCGACTCGCTCCCCGGGAAAAAGTCGCAGCCACCGCATTCCGTAACGGAAGCATAAAAGGCTCGCCCACGGTTTCGCTAGCGAGATAAATCTGGCCACCGGATTTCTTAACTTCTGACTGTGGAATGGAAGCCCCTCCCTTAGTGGCATCTCCTGCATGCATGGGGGGTGGACAATGACAAATTCACTCAGAAAGAGAAGACAAGAGAAAGACTGGGGGCTTTAAACATTTCATGTGAAATCCACGCTCCTTCTCCTAGCACAAAGTGCGTATACGTTCAGACGAATCAATTAAAGCATGTGACGGACAGGAAACATCCTAAATGGATATTAAACTGGCACGTCGGTCGAGGATAAAGGCTCTTCAGAGGCAGTGAAGGACCAGGAATAATCCCCCTGGCAGAAGGACTTGGGCCCCATGTATATGTAAATGCAAGGTGGCATTCGCCAATGCGGGGGGGAGGACTTAGCTTTCAGTCGGCCGACGAAACAGAAATACTCATTATTCTCCCATGAAACCCGGTCTTAAACCCCCCCAGTTGGCAGGACCCGCCCGCCCCCCACCCCGTCAAGGTGAGCCGGCCACTCAAGAGCTTTGGGGTGCATTAACCTTCCAGCTGAATACCGGAATTAAGCTGTAATCTAATCAAACCGAGGGGGTGGGTGTTTGGGGGTAAATGGCATCTTCAAAGACGTCACTTAAGGCTGGGAAACTGCCTGCTCTATACTATGCAGTACATGGGGCAAAAGTATATAAACTAAAACCATAAAAAAGTGCATGTAATCACCCAAGAAGGGAAATATTACCAAAGACAAGAAGGATTTTGTTTAAAAAACATATAAATCTTTGTATATATATATATATATGAATAATTTTTACGTAAAATATATAACTTGACAGGAATCCATTACAGATATGTGCGCAATATAGCATGAGAACTGTAATCTATGCACATGTAAGTTTATGGACCTATTTTGATCAGCAAAGATAATGCTTCCCTTCCTTGGTTTGGTGTCTAGTGTGAATTGATACTGTTGTGAATATTTTTGCCTGCCTCTGGATGAAGATGATGGTGGTCTGGGTTCCATGTGTTTAAAACCAACCAACAATAAACAAAGTAACATATATGAATAAAATAAATAGTTTATAAGGATGGATGGAGACTAGTGGAGCCATTCGGCTTGTTTAATGTATTCCTCTTGGCTGTAAAGTGATCTCCACATGGTTGGAGAGTCTACATCTCTGACATGGCTTATAGCAGCTCTTCCTGGATAAATGGGTTCTTCACTTACAGCGGGGCAGCCCTTCCTATTCTGACCAGGGCTCTGCCTGGGTATCTGAATACTGCTTGGCCGGCCAGCGAAAGCCACCGTTGAAGCTACCCACTGACGGGGCTAACTGCTGACGCATCTAGCCACCAGTGAAGCTAACCTTCACTGAAGCTAACTGCTGATACAGCTAGCAACCACTGACAAAGCTAAATGCAGATGCAGCTAACCACCGATGAAGCTAACCGCTAATGAAGGTAACCGCCAACACAGCTAGCCACCGATGAAGCTAACCGCTAATAAAGGTAACCGCCAACACAGCTAACCACCGATGAAGCTAACCGCTAATGAAGGTAACCGCCAACACAGCTAGCCACCGATGAAGCTAACCGCTAATAAAGGTAACCGCCAACACAGCTAGCCACCGATGAAGCTAACCGCTAATGAAGGTAACCGCCAACACAGCTAGCCACCGATTAAGCTAACCGCTAATGAAGGTAACCGCCAACACAACTAGCCACCGATTAAGCTAACTGCTAATGAAGGTAACTGCCGACATACCTAGACACTGATGAATCAACCTAGTGATGCAACTAGCCGCTGGTGAATCAAACTATCGATTAAACTAACTGCAGACCCAGCTAACCGCCAAAGAAGCTAACTGCCACTTCCTGAGCCCGGGTCCCACAGGGGGGCCCTTTGAGATGGCCCAAGTACTGAGGGACATTCATCAAGGGGAGGTGGACAGCGGGGAATTTGCATACGTTAGAAATAGCTGATTTAGCATTGCCACTACTTGCTAGCCTGCGCTGATGCTCTCTGCTTGTTATGTCATGCGTCTTTACAGAGAAAATGAAAAAACATGGGGGGGGAGCATCTCTCAAAGGTCTCTCAATGTGCAGTGGCCCACGGCCCCCGGGCAGATCAGAGCGGCTAGATTGAAAAGCTGCCTGAGGTGTGTGAGCCTGTGGATCCTGCCGTCTGCGCTACGCTACACTGCCCCTGCTTCCTCCTCGTGAGTCCTGGCCTGACCCCCCCATTCAATCCCGGCTTGACCCCCGCCTACCTCTGAGTGGGGAGGCGCACCACCCGTTTTTATGTACCCCTCCACCCAGAGCTCCGACAGGATCTGCTGAATACCCTCTTAAAGAAGGGGATTAGCCTGCTAAAGGACCAGGAAACTGAAGACCCCCCCCCCCAAAGAGAAACCCTTAATATCACAAATTCATTAGGATTAAGGTTTAGTAAGTGTGAAAAAGAACATACAGGTATTATATCGCGCACATTCCACAAGAACATTTCTGCTACCGCACTGTACTAAAAACTGTGATGACATCTCAGTATAGGGAGACTCGTTTCTCCCAGGCGAAAGACGAGATCGACAGACGGGTGACGCCTACAGCTCCGGCTCACATTTCCCGGATATTTCTCATTAGAAATTGTCCCTGAAACCTTCACAACAGGGTCCATTTGAGCCAAAAACAGGCCCCGGCAGGACCTTGGGAAAGCCTTCCTATGTAGCGCTAGGAGCAGCGTGAAATCAAATCACCTTCTGGAGAACTTTGAGAAGTTAAGCCTTCATATAGGTTGTGATGACTTTCAAAGATGATCAAGATAGTATGGCATATAAAGACTTTAAAGTGAGTCATTTACTCAGCCCTGATGTTTCTAAAATACCAACTTCTGGAGCGACAGCGATATTTTAGCCATATGTTTCACATATAACTGGGAGAAAAAATATTAATTTGTGAAGAAACTACTGAGACAGGAAATGACTTCTCTAATTTAAAGTGTTTAATGCACTTTCCTCATGGTAAATGTGCCCTAATCATGGAGAAAAAATGCTTATGGCTGCCTGAGAATGCAGAACGTAGCATGCAAAATTTATGATAAAATAAACCACATGCTGTTTGCGACTCACTCATTATTGATGAAAAATGGATGAGAAAATGAACAGGAGACCACTGTGCGTTGAATAAATTAGCTGTTGAGATCCAACCCGCTTTTTTCGGCGAACGAAAATAACGAACGAGCCCTCCAGTGGCCATAGCAATGAGTTATGTGACATTCGGGAAGTTTTTGTCTATTTGACCCCTTGCTTTTTACAATTAAGATTTTACTTTTCAGAATGTAGCTAAAATACCACTGGGAATGGTTACTTAAAACCGTTATTTGGAAGAGCTACAAAGACAGCGAATCCTTTCACGTCTGACGCCACCTAGAAGGTTCGTGGTCTTCAGGGTTGTCATCAGGCGTGAGGAGTGGCAATGTTCAAACTGGGGATTTTAGCATGAGAGAGTAACCATAGAAAATCCACAAAAATTCGGCAAAATTCTGGGACAAAATTGGCCCGGACGACTAACCTTTAACTAATATTTTGGACTAAATTTAAATGTGTCTTCAGCTTGAGACCATATGGTCTCATGGCCTCCTTGTCTCTTTATCCAAGAAACACATTCAAAAGAAAACAAAGCCTAAACTTAGCCAGACTTACAAAGCCCACACAAACAGAAACACAGATATTTATGGTTTCGTTACTCGGTTTTTAAACATTAAAAGGTCCAATACAGACATTTTCGCCATCGAGGCAGGCTGTTATCTCCGCTCCGCTGCTCCCCGTTCTGCCCTCTTAGTATCAGGGATAACGTCTGGCTGAAACGTGAGCCCTCCCTCCCGTGCGGAAAATGGCTGAGTAGTTTAGCTGAGAATGGTGATATCGGGGGGCCCATGCCTCCTTCCTTCTGAATAACATGACGGACTTCTGCTCCATGGCTGGCTACAGAGCTGCTTGCGTCCGTTTCATATCGCTTATGAGTGTTTTCGGTCTTCATCTACCTCTGCCCACCTACCGATTGGGCTCTCTGGCCAGGATAAACACAGGGCCGCGATTTTCCACATATTTATTTAAATCGGTAACACGCTACGAGCTCGAGCAGGACCTCGGAAATACCCCCCGAGCCCCGTTGTGGGGGGAAAAAAGTCAGTCACCAGTATGAACTCTCCCTGAGCTCTTAGGAAACAGGAAATGAGAGTGATTCCAAATCCAGCTTCTTGCCACCTTAAACGGCATGGTGGGGTTTTCCTGGGACTTTAACCCACAAGAAGCAGTCCAGCATTGGGACGGGAATGACTGGAACTCAAAAACCTCAAGCAGTCTGAGAAAACGATGCTTAGATGATCTTCATGTTGATGTAAAAATATTAATGTTTGATTTTCAAATTTCTGTTTTAAAACATGTTAAGCAACTTTTTGTAGATCCTTCCCACTCTGAAAAAGCACTGTGCCATCTCAGTCCATCTTATTTTTACTTTTGGAACAGTCCTTTATCTTTTCAGGGGTGCTTTCATGAAAAGTACAGTAACAGGGCTGACAACAACCGTGGGACCCAACTGAACTGAGTAATGAAAATGAGTAAATGAGCAATGAAAGGACATTTGAGGCTGCAAGTTAAAGTTTGTATATGATGATTTAACTTTTTTGGCCTCAATAGCTAGTAAAAGTAGAAAAACCATACTGAGGGACGGGCTGGTTGCTTCTCACAAAAAAAGTGTTTGAATTGTTTTAAAAACAAACAAAAATGGAATATGTTTTCGTAGTAAAACAAAATTAGAAAATACCCGATTGTTTATTGAGATTTACAGAGCAGTTTCTTTCTGAGGGACGCAAACTGGCACATTTTTGTTTAACAACCCCTTGGCTCGACCACTGGTACTATCTCATATGACTAATCAGCGCTTTGTTTACTTTTTCATTTAATTAAATAGATTAGTTAAGTGAGCTGGTGGTGAAATTTATCAAATACACGGAATGGCTGGGGTGACCCTGAGGGGGGGTTTGGAAGCTGAAGCTGTGTTCATCTAGTCGTGCAACCAGATATCAGTAACTTTTTCCAGAACATAAGAAATTCTTACTAGTTTTTGTTATGTTACTTTTAGTTTGTGTTGTAATGCTAAATTGTGCATTTGTTCTGAGCACGTGATACATATACTACACAGATAAATGGATTTAAACATTTCCTTTGGCTACTTTTGCACAGTACTGCACATTTGACTAGAGAAAGTATTTGTAGCTGTGGTTGGATTACATGATTATTCCAAAATTCCAGAATTTTATAATGAATATTATTGCACCAATATAGCTATATATCACTATAGTACTGTTTCAGTGGCATGTTGCAGATATAGAATTATACACTGCCTGGCCAAAAAAAAGGTCACCATTTGTATTTATATCAGCAAATACTTAAGAGCCAATGACTGGATCATTATTACAGCTCAGCAACGTTATGCAGCAATAAAGTGAAGTCAGCTGAGTACCTGAATCTACAGAATGGCCAGGTTACACCTCCATCCATCATCAGTGGATTTTTACTTCTCTGTTGGCGTGGGCATATTCAGGACAAGAATGCCAAGATTCATTGGGTTCAAATTGCCAAAGAGTGGTTCAGGGAGCATGAGGAATCATTTTCACACATGACTTGGTCACCACAGAGTTACCTTAACCTCATTGAAGGTCTTTGGGATGTGATGAAGGAGGCTTTATGGAGTGGTTCAACTCACTTGTCAATACAGAATCTCGGTGAGAAATGAATGCAAATCTGGATGAAAATAAAGGGTGAGATGTTGCATAAGCTTGTGGAAACAATGCCATGACAATTGTGCACCATAATCAAAGCTAAAGGCGGCCCAACGAAAAATTCAAATTGCGACTTTTTTTTTGGCCAGGCAGTGTATGTTAGTAAAGTCTGACTCAATGGCTGTGATTTGCTATCAGGCAGCAAACAGAACACATGAATAGTGGAAATAAATGACCCAAAGGCTGTTATTAGAGGTTAATGATGTGCGACTTCTGCTGCTACATTATGGTTTTCATTATGTTCATAATGCTTTTTTGGATCCCGAAGTCTCACTTCATATAGCTAAACACTCTGATGGCAATACGCCACGCATGGGACGTCCCCATCTCAACTCTGGAAGTTTCCGGCAACGTGAGTCCCAAAACATGCTCACAAGGGCAAGGTGTGTACAGACAGGTTAGCTCAAAGCTAAAACTCGCTAAAACAGGGATGATTCTTTGGGATGAAAAACAGTGGATTCCTATCTTCAATATTTCATCTTGTAATTTTTTTAATTAAATATATTTATGCATAATTGGCTTTTGAAAAATAGCGTGATCCATTTATACAGCTAGTTTTACTAGTTTTTTTTATTGCTGAGTATTTTAGTAAGGGGATTTAGTTAGTTAGTCTGTCCCAAGAATAAACCACTAACCATCACTTCTGGTTATTGGCCTTAACCACTAAACTTTTTGCTGTTCTGTATTCCAAAACTTTGTCACAGAACTATAGAACCATCACAATCTATAAAATGGCTAAATCTAAATCTATATTACACAGCACACAGTGTGTCTAATGAGAGTCCACAGGTTTTTTTCTTGTTGGTGAGAATTTTTTTTCCTTATTTTCTTTGCTGGCTGAAATCCTTCCATTCTGCACAACAACTAAACTTGTGCAGGGCTGTGGCAATGCCAGTCTGTGACTCGGTGCACACACACACACACACACACACAGGCACACACACACACAGGCACACACACACACACACAGGCACACACAAAATGCACGGCAGTGTAACGTGAATCCCTGCCTCGCACATCATTCTAAAATAATAACTTAAAGAACTTAAATATGACTTTCAAAGCCATTCAAGGTAAGTTCAAGGATTTGATGATATCATGTGGTGTACATGGCTGATTCAACCCTCCCCCCCGCCCCTCCTGATATATGTATTCGATTCTCCCTCCCCCAGGGAAAATGAGTTCCCTGTCCCCACTGAACCCAAACCAGTGTGCACACGCTATTTGAAAGGTCACTTTTATGCTGCTGATGTCACCGTTTCAGCAAACACAAGACTTAAACAAGTCAGACCTCATAACTTGAGAGAAAAGCCATTTTTTCTTAAGCCAAGTCACTTTTGTGGGGTTTTGTTCCAGTTGTCAGACAGAAAACCACCATCTGTGGGCTGTTTAATATCCATCCATCTTTCAATTGATTATCCAACACAGGGTTGGAGGTGTGGAGCCTATCTCAGACAGCATGAGGTAGAAGTCAGGGGAGGCCTAGGGTGGGATACTGTCCCATGGTAGGACACAGACACTCATACAGTACAGTGCGGGCGATTCAGAAATGCCAGCTAATGTAACTGCATCTCTTTGGACTGTGGGCGGAAACCCAAACGACACAGAGACGAACATGCAAGCGTCGCACGCAGGGCAGAGGAGAGCTTCGAACCCCAAACCCTGGAGGTGTGAGACAATACTTCTTCTTTGGGTTGTTTTTCCGTTATTAATTAGCCTGCAACAGCTTCTCAACAACAAAGGCATTTAAACAATTATCTACCGAAAAATAAACTTATTTGGGTTCCAGGCACAATACATACCAATTTACAATTCCAGAATGTTCTACAAATGCTGTCAGGTCATGGTCAGCACGAGGCAAACATGAAGAATGTCCCAAAATCCCAAATGTTTTCCAGGACATTAAAAAAGTTAATTAAATGCACTGTCATTTCACAAGCAATAAACAATGTTTTATGAGGGGAAAACATATTCCTCAAAAAATAACAAGCTTCTAGTTACTACAAAATGATTTTTTTATGAGTGCACACAGTGTGACAATGTGACATCGTCCTATTTGTCTGTCTCCCAACTGATCTGTTCTTTTTAAAAGTGTAAACAGAGAAACAGCGGATTACTGTGAAGTGTGGAGATGCATTGCTCCTCACCACGTGATAGTGTCATGTGACATCCCCATGTCATATGACATTGCCTTGTGATGTCACATCGTCTTGTCATGTGACACTTTGACCTGGGGCCTTGGATGAAGCTAAGGGGGAGGCCCATCTCTAGGAAGGTTTTGGATGTGGATCATTTGGGCTGTCGATAATTCAGAAATTACAAGTGAAAGAAGACCATGTTTATTCTAGCAGTTTAAACTGCTGAGTTCGCGGGCTTATTTAAAGTAAAACACAAAGCGTTTCAGGTTGCCTTCCTTCTCGTCTTCCGTTGTGGGACATAACAGGCCAGACATCTGGAGGAGAACCCGAGTTTCCCTTAAGTGGCGTGGATCTGTGGGCCGAGTATTATGGGTAATGATTAATGAGTGTTTACAAAGCACCCCACCACGATGCAAAAAGTGTCTTACATGGGTACCCACCACCGCACGCTCAGGGAAACCATTTGGCGGGGGGGGGGGATTAACATGATACTTGGGGGGCCTCAGACCTGACTCAATGGCCCCACTCTCTCGGGTCCACACTGTGCTACTTGCTTTCACCCCAAACATAATGAGATATTTACAGGACCCCTCCTACAGTCAGACGTTGAGTTTAATAAAGAGCCCACGTTGATGTCTTGAAAGATGCATAAATGTGTTTACGAAGAGACCATCCCAAGGTCCCACACCACTCTGACTTTTCTTAATTATAAATGTGGCACTTTTATGCCTGACATAAAATTTACAAGAACACTTGTTTTCCTCCTTACTGAACTACATAAAAATAGAGCTGCTTAAAATCCTGACTGCTGTATTAAACTGAATTTAAAATTATCCTGTAATTATACTGAGAAAAAAATTACTTTTATAGTTATTTTAGAGAATTTTCACTATTTTAGAGAATTTAAGAATTTATGTGACGAATGGACATTCTCAACATTGTTTCAGTACTGTCATTTTTAAATAAAAAAAATTTTAAATGAAATTTCTCTGAAACATACTTGAACGGCACTATTTTTAAACATATATGTTTAATCTCGATGCCACCTGAGCTGTTCAAACTGATGAATTTCGTCCTACCTGAAGACCAAACTCACAGCTCAGTATAAACAGACCCGAATCACCCTGCTTTTTAACTCAAACGGCGCTACGACAGGCACAAAAACAGGACACTGGTGCTCAGGGCAGGACGGAGACCCTGCAGAAATCCGTACAGAAATGTTTGAAACCCCCACATTTCGAGTGTGTTTCCATTGGGCCCGGTAAAGGTACTCTCACCCATCTGTTTCTGGCCCCGCGGTCAGTAAAACAAAGTCTAAATGGCGAAAGCGGGAAAGATATTTACACATGTGTGCAATTTAGCGTACCCTCAGAACAAAAAAGCATGCCTGAAACCCACTCAAACCCACTAAATTTCCCTTGCATTTTATAAGGAAGGTGGTGAATTTATTTCACTGAGCGTTCAACAGCGAGTGATAAAATCTGTCCTGGTCCCTGAAAGCCTTAACACAAACCACACAGGAGTGTTGGGGGGGCGGCTGCGTCAGACCATGCAGACATGTGGTAATGCTAAGTAGTTTAGTATTACTACAAATGGGGCTAAACCGGGCTACTGTCTCAAGTATGAGATTTTCCATCTGCCTGCGGATGGAGTATAGATGGATCTCCATGGCTGCTTGTTACTAGAAGTGAGATATGATGGAGGGAACAGGGATCAGTGGGTATCTAACCCAATTTTATCTGGCACTGACATGAAACACTGGGCTGCTGCCCCCCTGTTGTATGATCTGTATTGTATTGTTCAATCACATTTTAGTATTATGCATCACATGACCACTTCATAAGAGAAGTTGGGTGGCAAATGTTTGGCTAATGACAGTGTTATTAGTGGGAGTTGGGGACAGTTCAATGGAGTTTGATTAAATAAGGTTAATGGTCCCTTTTTATGATACCTTGATCTATGTATATACAGAATATACCTGGTAGTAAATGAAACACAAGCTTAAACCTGAGTTTGAGATTGCCGTGATCACTGGGTTTGTTTTAGCTCAAGCTGGCCGATTGGTGTAACGGGTGCAGATGGAGGGGGAGGGGCAGTTTGCTCGTCCTCATTCAAGCTAATGGCGCTCAGTCCCAGTAAACGGCATCCATCTCCCACAGACGTGGGCAAGAACAATAATCAGAGGGCTTCCTGTACTCAGGGAAGAGGAGGAATTAAAGGAAGCACAAAGGTATGACCTACTTAGCATAGCATCCGGGGCCCAGGTTGAGTAAGAGCTCAGATTTGCATCTCGATTCTAGCACTTAGATAGCGGATCTGCCACACACACACATATGCACGTACACACACTCGCATGCATGCACACACAATCGCATGCACACACACTCTGACATGCATGTACACACTCACATGCATGCACACACACTCTAACATGCATGTACACACTCACATGCATGCACACACAATCGCCAGGTAATGCTAACCAGAAAGTATGTTATGCAAATATATCCTTAACGACCTAACTTATATTACTTTTTCAGTTTCAG
>JAODLC010000001.1:6048994-6104397 GCA_026781145.1 Hippopotamyrus pictus
TGCATGCACACACACTCTAACATGCATGTACACACTCACATGCATGCACACACAATCGCATGCACACATACTCTCACATGCATGTACACACTCACGTGCATGCACACACAATCGCATGCACACACACTCTGACATGCATGTACACACTCACATGCATGCACACACACTCTGACATGCATGCACACACTCACATGCATGCAAACACAATCGCATGCACACACACTCTCACATGCATGCACACTTGCATGCATGCACACATAGACTTGCATGCATGCAGACACATGCAGATGCATGCGTGTTTGTATTCATATCTTTGTGGGGACCGTCCTTTCATTTCTATGGCCATAATCCTAATCCCAACATGACGACCCTAACCCCTACCCAGCCCTAAACTTAACCATAAGTAGCCAAACAAAATACAAGACTTTTGGCATCTTTAGTTTTTTGATTGCAGTCATTGATTTTTATAAAATTGTGTTTCCCTTTCTGGGGACCAAAAATGGTCCCAGAAGATCAAAATAGGAAATTTGTATCACAATTTGGGGATGTTTGGTCCCCACAGTATGATATATACTGTACATATTCCACACACACACACACCAGTACTGAAGTCGGCTGGTCCTCTGCTTCAGTCAGCATCCCGGTTTATTGTCACTGGCCCGCAGCTAGGTCTCTGCATCCCCCACTGCTGCTAAAACTTCAATCATGAAGGATTTTTCGCTGTGATGTAACGTTATGTGACGCACCTGGTCACAGGACATGCCCCTACTCTCCGCCTGCCGGGGAAAGGCTGACCTTGTGACTTCCTTGTGGTGTGTTGGCGAAGCGCTCCACCTGTCCTGAAGGCTAAAGCTCGGTCCACAGAACCAGCAGGATTATTCTGTGATGAGTGTGGAAGCCCAGGAATTACACAGACCTTTCTCACATACACTGAAAGTATAGCTGCAATTTTTCCAGCATTTTCTATCTTCCTGAACTTTTCATAAAATGTTTTATCCTAGATGGGGCAGATTTTCTGCTCGACACTGTAATTGATCATTCTTGCTGTAGCACCGACCTGAACAGGCCTCCTTTCTTCCCGGTACTGAGAAATTTAAGATATTTTTAAAGCTTCACATGTCAAGCCTAAAGATAGCTTCCCAAATCTGTTATCTGGCTCATTTCTTCAGCAAGGTCAGCCCACACCAAAGTTCAAACAGTGGGCACAGTCTAGACATTCCAGAAACTTTCCGGAGGCTGAAATGAAAATCTTCTCTTCTCCCAACCTCAATCACCCCCCCCCCCCAAAGAAAAAACAACGTGTTTACAAAAGGGCTGGCTCTCTCAGAGAAAGACAACATGTACGTGAGGACCAGCATCATTCCTAGAGAAGATCTTTGATTGAAAAGATGCATGGAAGCTAACAAGCTAACAAGCTAACAAGATACAAATGCCAGTGGCATGCCCCTCCCCATTCCCCGTCGAAACGTGGGCCGTGCTTGGCCAGTAACCAAACACCTTCTAGAGGCAGACACAACACGTGCTTCTGTAAAGCCAAACGTGAGTGATTAAACCTTCGCTGTGCCTTTGAAGGCGATGCCCACAGACTATTAGCAGCTGCAAGGGCTTCAAAGACCCCCGAGAAGGACTTCATACATGACGCGATTCATCCAGCTGGCAATGCAGGGCCCCACCATACAAAGGAAGAGCATAGGGACCAGCGAACGGAACTCTCACATTAACAGGTCAGGTCGGGAAGAACTGGAAATACTCCAGGATAATTAACAATCCCCTTAATTAAACAAGCAATACTGAGTATCGGTAGAGGGTTAACAGCATATGTTATATCAGGGCTGCTTAGAGGACAGACAGACAGACAGACAGACAGACAGACAGACAGACAGACAGATAGATAGATAGATAGATAGATAGATAGATAGATAGATAGATAGAAATTGAGACGGGCAGGTGGTGGGTTTGGACATCAATAAGCATCGATCAGCCTTCACCCGGATAAGTGCCTTTTGTTCTCTGACCCCAGACCGCAGGAGCTCGGGTGAGAGCTCATGTCATGCCGGGTTAAGTTCGACGGCCCGGCTCACGTTCCCGTCCTTTCGACTTTATTTTTCTTTGTTGGGTAGATAATGGTGCTCTGTGCCGGCAGGAAGGAGCCTTGACCCAGCGCCGCTGCACCGCGGTGCGACTGTAATCCCCTCTGACAGCGGTAAATGGGGGGCTGTTACCTGACCCCTTTCAGGAGTGTGACACACACACACCCGGCCTTGACTTTATTTATTTTATCAGGATACTGTTGTGTGTCTGGGCGGCAGCAGAGCTGTTGACACACCACCATGCTTTTGCATGCGGCCCCCAAGGTTTGGAGGCCCCCTGCTGGCCACACACAGTCACAACACTGGGAGGATGGGGTGGGGGGGTCTATTTGAGCAGGATCTCAGAAACAACAAACCAGCTCCTGCTGAGCAGTATAAGATTGTGGGGTTTTCTTACACACTGTATATGTAACGTTTATTTTAGGCAAAGTCACGCTGCCATGGTCATGGGTTCAGATCTCACCCTGGGTTCTGCGTGTGTGTATGTGGGTTCCACCCCCCTGTATGGGTGCCAGTTTTCTCCAGGTGCTCCAGTTTCCTCCTGCAGTCCAACAACATGCAGGTCGGTGAATCAGCTTTTCTAAATGGCACGTGGTGAGCGGCTGGGTATGGGGTCTGTTACAGGATGGACTTCCTGTCTAGGCTGAGATCACAGCACCCGCACACTGGATAAGCATTTACCGAAGATGTATGGCTTTCTGAGGGGGCGAGACTACCAGGTGTGGTTTCACCTGCAAAAAAATTCCGCCCGCCCATCCTGCCCCACTGCCAATCACTTATTATATTTAGGGTCATGTTCTGGGACTGATCAGCACTGTGATGGAGGTCATTAAGAGTGGAATAGACAAGAGCAGGGGCACAATGCCAGTGCCGAACTGGGGGGTGAGTTTCCAAACCAAACGGCAGCCTTGACCTCGTCACTACTGGGAGGAGTCACCTTGAAAGACGCTCACAGTGAAAGCAAATTAATTTTTCCTTGCTTGAAAATACTCAAATCAGAGGACTAACAGGTCACATCCTGCATTTGCTGGGGAGAGGTAAAGAAAATCAAGAAAGACATACAAAACTATTTACTGGAAGAGACTTGCTTAACCATCCTCAAACCAAGTTAGTTACTCACCGCTTTTTGGTAAAACCTTTTGGATAATGTAAATCCTCAAAGGTACAACAGCTGGCTTTCTCATGGTTCATCTCTTTAGCTGTCCTACTATGGGCTGCTCAGGTAGAGGGATAGGTACAACGTGGCATATTGGGGTATTTCACACTCCTGAGTACTCAAGGCCACTGATATGTACTGATTATATTCGGCAATGCACTTTGAGTAAAGCTACTCGGCATGTAAGCGCAAAATACTCAGCTGGCTGCAGAAACCCCACAAAGAGGAACATTACCAGCTGTTGTCTAAGAGTCTGGGGGGTGAGAAACCAGCTACATAAAAAACAGCATTCACACGCTTTCTTTACAGGAAAACTGGAATAGAGCTGCCCCACTTGCAGTACTCGAGATGAACCCTAGGGCAGTGCTGTTCTCTGTTGGCAGGCCCTCAGTCTCATCTCTTAAAAATGCAGTGGGGGGGGTGTCACCTGTAGCCCGCAGGTCCTGCACACCTGTGACAACCCAACGGCAGTGTTTACTACCACTTAAATCACATATTTCAGTGGGGGCCCTGAGGTTTGAGCGCCCCCTGTTGACCGCAAACATTCACTACACTGGAGGGGGCCCGAAGTGACTTTTCGAGTGGGGCCCCAAAATAATAAACAGCAGCCAGCCGCGTATGCGGTTTGCTGCAGTGAGAGGTATAGAATAAAGACGCTAAAAGCACTTGAAATGCAAAGGGCGCTGGAGCTGATGGCCGGGACTCGACGGTCCGCCAGTCAGACGGACAGAAAGCTGGGTCATTTGCTCATTAATCACGAGTGAGACTCCCCCGGCGCCTCCATCACACCGGCGCGTGTTAAAAGTGGTTCCCCGCTCCCCGCGAGTCCCCCTCAGCCCCACCGCCGTCTCAAACTGTGCCAGTCTCTCCGCCTCTGCTTTTTTTTTCGGCCCCGGGGAGGCTGATGAAACAGACACTACCAATTTTCAGCTAATTGGACCGCAGGAAATTGCACCCCATTTTAATTTACTGCTCAGTGGTCACGGGCGTTCGAGGGAATGTGGTCTATTTTTTTTCCCCTCCTGCCAGGGCGATTCAGGTGCCAATCCTGCAGGATGGCTCCCCCCACTCCCCAGGAGCCACCCCCGAAGTAAAAACAAGATTCCTGCTGATCTACCGGCACCATCCTTTGTCTGGCTGCGTCGTCATTCGCTACGATTCAGTCTGTAATCAGATGGTGCCCAAGCTCAACCCCATCTCCACCACCCACCTTACAGTACCAAACACGCACGCCTAGCCTCTCCATGCAAAGCCTTAACACCCACAGGAACACTCGCATCCCATAATTTTATACATATACATGCACACGCACTGTGTGCATACAGTATGTCTGGTGCATATTTTCTTTAGGTTCCTGGGCAGGTACTTTGTCCATTTACAATTTCCAGAAGCACTGCATGATATTATGAGTTATTTCACTGCATTATATTGTAATAGTGTTCTCAGGTCATTACAGCCCTGTTCCTAAAAGAACATAAAATTAGTGAAGCCGGATAACCCTGCGATGACTTTTTTATGATTCATTGTCTTGTAGGAGACCTAAGGTCATTGCTAATTCAGTCCGCTCGTGAATTAAACTCCATGGCAAAGCGATGAAGGTATGGAGAGGGGGCTGGCCATATTAGGCAGCCAATCAGTATGCAGGACTTCCGCTTTGGGTTGGGTGTGGGGTGATGGGTAATGCACCAGGTTAGCTTGACCGTCCTCCAAAATGGCCACCATTCTGCTTGAAGCAGACAAACCTTCAATACTCTTCTTTCCTGAAATCATCTTTCTCCTTTGTTAGCCCCAGAGCTCAAGAACCAGCAACAGCACTTTAACTATATAAATAACAGTATTTAAGGCAGGGTTAGCCAATCTTATCCGCAAAGGGCCGGTGTGTATGTAGGTTTTCGCTGCAACTCCCTAATTAGGTCACTAATTAGAGGACTGATTGGCTGAAGAGTCCTCACACCTGGGTTTGAACAACTGACCTATAGGTTATCCCAAAAACCTGCATACACACCGGCCCTTTGCAGATAAGATTGGCCACCCCTGATTTAAGGGAAGAGAAATGTCAGTTTATGGCTCCTTCAGATTTTGAGCCATCAAGCACCCTTAGCTTTAGCTACCTTTAGCTGGTCCTCTCAGCCGTGGACCTTTTGTGCGGCTCTCTGTCATTCTGACAGTTACTGAGGCATGAATGCATGTCCTGGCGCTGCTGCTGACTGGATGCATTTAAAGCACCTAGCTCGTGTGGTCCGCGGTCCCTGGTTCCGTTTGGCTCGATAGACGCCACTGAGCCAGCTCGCTGCTCGCGGCTTGCTAATTGGGTCAGAGAAAAAGAAGTCCACTCAAAGTCCCGTCTGCAGGCTGTAGTCTGATTCGTCTTTCTGGAAGTTTCCGGGGAGACATGTTTGGTCGCTAGGCTGAGCGGCGGCTTCCGTGTCCTTCAGATAACGATGCCTGGGCGCAACGATTCCCTTGGGGATAAATGAAATTTTATCTTATCTAATAGCGCCGCAGGTATCGGGCTGCCCAGTATAACACGGCGACTGTGAAATCGCGAGCCGCGGGAGAGGGGTGTGATTTACACAGCATTCTGGCGCCTGGTGCCCGAGACCGCTGCTTCATCATCGGGTCCTGCTATCACGGTTACTGAGACAGCGGCTCCTTCCCGGGTTTATGAATCGCGCGGGCGTGCGGCGTGCCATAAATCCCGCTGGTCTCTTAAACTGGCCCGATTGGTCTATGCTGAGATGTGATTACATTGGATCTCAGTGGCTCCTGCACAGCTGAGAAGCTCTCCCTCTGGGAGGTAAGAGTCCACCAGTGATACAGTATAATGTGTAATGCCTGGATAATCCATTCATTTCCCATAAGTACTTGCCCAGGACAGAGTCGGAGTGCACCAGAAGCCTATCGCAGGAAGTGCAGGGTGGGGAAAGACCCCGACCAGGATGCCAGGCCATCACATGGCTCACACAGCAGGTGCTTTCATCCATGTTTTGATAGAGAGCAGAGTCAGACATTCCCTGGATTAACAGTGACATCACTCTGCTAACCCTGGGATTCAAACCAGCAACCTTCTGGTTTCAGGCACAGCCCACTGAGCCACCTGGTCCCTGAGTACTCACAGGAAACCTGCACACACATGCGCGCGCACACACACAAACACACACAGATTTGTAATTATATCTTTGTGGGGACTCTCCATTCATTTCTAGGGGAAAACTCTAATCCCAACATGACGAACCACTACCCAGCCCTAACCTTAACCATAAGGCAGCAAACAAAATACAAGACTTTTGGCATTTTTAGTTTTTTGATTGCTTTCACAGATCTGTGTGGGGGACCTGAAAAATGGTCCCCACAAAGTCAAAATAACAGGTTTTGGTCCCCACAATGTAATCCATATGCACACACAGCTGGGGTCAGGAATCGATCTGGTAGCCTTGGACCTGTGTGCACCCGCAATACTGGCCACTGAGCCACTGCGCACAAACCATATTTGGATAATATAGATAAATGTATCCAAAACAGTGCTGTTCTGTAAGGAAGTGAGACTGATGTTTGAGTAAAGTTGATTCTTAGACATGCCATATCCATAACCCTGTATGTGTGGTGCATTTTTGACATTTAATAATGCAACAGTCACACTGCGGTTTGTGATAAATGGCATGGCGGCTTCAGCTGAATGCTTTTCAAATGAAGGAGTATCTTCTTTTACAGCAAAATGTACTCCAGCTTGTTTAAGCAGTGAGGCATGACACAGGGAGTTTGTTAACCAGGTGGCCTGGGCAGAAAATGGATTACAGAACAGACAGGAAATACAGGAATATGCAGAAGTATAGACAGTCAGCATAAACCCTATTTACTATAAATGCAGGAACATACACGGACATCATAAACCCTATTCACTGTAAATGCAGGAACATACACGGTCATCATAAACCCTATTCACAGTAAATGCAGGAACATACACGGTCATCATAAACCCTATTCACTGTAAATGCAGGAACATACACTGTCATCATAAACCCTATTTACTGTAAATGCAGGAACATACACGGTCATCATAAACCCTATTCACTGTAAATACAGGAACATACACGGTCATCATAAACCCTATTCACTGTAAATGCAGGAACATACACGGTCATCATAAACCCTATTTACTGGAAATGCAGGAACATACACGGTCATCATAAACCCTATTTGCTGTAATTGCAGGAACATACACGGACATCATAAACTCTGTTTACAAACATTGGCTCTACAAGAAGCTGATTTTTTTTCTTCTTTTAAAATATGACATCTGTTGACGTCTGATCAAACCATACATGAGAATCCCTGCATCTTACTGGTTACGGGCTGCTTTCATCCTCCCCTTAAGACGAGTCCACAGTCCCTCAGCTGAAACGCCCCAGTGCCGTTCGCCCTCCACATGGTTTCTCTGCAACGCTACATGCATCTCAAGCCTCCACTTGTGTGACATAAAAGGATTTAACACGCTGCCCGCACAGATCTCCCAGGGTTTTGTTGAAACACACTCATTCCTCACAACCATGAAACTTAGCGTGGCTGCCTCCGTCCCTCAGATCAAAGTCCCACGGGCCAAACAATGATCCACAGCAATCAAGGGAGGAAATGATTTCATTATTACTGACCTGCCATTAAACATAATACTATTATTATATAACTTCATTATATGGACTAGATCACTATATATATACCAATGAGCCAAAACAATGTTGATTATCTAGTAAAAATGGTGCATGTCAAGGTTTGGGATATATTAGCGTTTGCTCCTCGTAGCAGACATGTTGAATGCAGAAGAGATGGGCAGGGATGAAGATCTGAGTGACTTTGACAAGCGCCAAATCATTATGGTCAGATGACTCAGAGCATCACCAAAACAGTGCTTGTGCGGTGCTCATGGTCAGCCGTGGTGAAGACCTACTGAGGGTGGTACAAGGAGGGAAAGACCATGAACCGAACAGCCAGGCAAGATTCATCGATGCGCGATGTGAACGAAGGTAATCCTGTGTGATGCTCCTTTACTCTATAATATACCCTAGACCTTGACACACACAGTTTTTATGAGATCAACATAATTTGCTTCACATTATGGAGGTCATAATGCTTTGGCTCATCATCATATGTTCCATATATATTTATACATCTACAAAATGTTACTCTAATTACTTTAATGTTTGTATATTTATGAATTTAAGGTTTGCTTGCCAACTGTGAACTTCTAAACCTTGAGCAGTTAATCGGAAAAATAGGCCTCAGGTTGTGAAGGAAAAGTCTGACCCAGCAGCTTGTGAAATGCAAATCACTACTAGGTCCAAGGAGTAAACATGGCAGATACAGTAAATGTGGAGGCTGGTGAGCCTTGGTCAGGGGAGACTGACCCACAACTCCTCCGTAAGCCTCATGAAGACTCCGGGTTCGACGTCAACAGGAGCCACTGTTGATAAATGCTTCTATTGTCACCTGTTAGCCTGTCTGAGCATCCGGGGAAAGATCCTCATCCTCAAGGCCACAGACACTCGCCTTCAGAGACAGATGGCAATTTAACCTGGCCTATGAAACACAGAGTTGCTTGCGAAAATGAGAGCTGCCGTGATTTGATTGGCTGACGTGTTTGGCAGTCACTTCAGCTAAACCCACATGCCCTGGTAAATGTCCTCTCGTTCGTGATAATTGAGTGACTTATTAAGTGGTGGAATATAGTGGCACTTCATGGACAGTGGTCAGGGGGAGGAGTAGTCTTTAACTACAAGACACAAATGCGTCTTCCTTCCTTTTAAATGTCATCCTAGCTTGAAGAGACGCTAAAAGGCATTAGCTTTGACCCCCGGGCTACCTCGACCGGTACAGACCGGATGAAGGGCTAAACTCTTCTGGAGGGTGATCAAAGATTTCACACACGTCTCCCGTCCTAAATTACAGCCCACCGGCGAATGGCGTTTTGCGGCTCTTGGGCGTAACGCCCCTTGGCTGTCATTATGGGACTTTGAATTAAATTAGCATATAATGCGAATAAAAGCAGCACACGCGCCTGCATATCGCCCCGTCCGCAACGCTACATTAATTTTACTGTCAGGAGAGTGGTGTGTCCTGTAATGCGTCGCGTTGAATAGCTATCCCTGCCCGAGGCATGCCGGATGAATTATACATTTTAATTTTAAAGGGACACAGTTTCAGCATGGGTTGGGAGGTTGACGTACCGCTGAGTTGGGTGGATTTCCGTCGGGGGCACGAGGGGTTTCCCTGGGGGGGTTCACCTCCCATCGTGATGTACTGTCAGTAAATGGGTACCTGGAATTGCTGAATGAGGGGGTAATGGGGGTCCAGGACAGGTTCCAAACGTAAGCCTGTCAGGAATCGACACCACAGTCTGCCCAAGATGCATTAACCTCTAATTGCAATGGAGTCATAAATAAGTTAACAGGTTTATTTGCTATTGTTTTCATTAGTAATGAGATTACGTGTTAACTGAGGAATGAATGAGCAAGTTAAGCACAAAAGTGTTGAATGGTTAAATTCCTTGGTATAAACATCTCTGCAAAACCCTCCACTGGGCAAATATGAATTATTCCCAGTTCTCATATCTATTTGTCAACTGAGTTATCCAGGACAGGGTAGCAGAGCCTGGAAGCATGAAGATCAATCTGGACGGGATGCCAGCCCAAAACAAGGCAAACTGACAGGCACCATGGGAAATCCAGTTGACCTAAGTGCAGAAAAGTACTCAGAGGAAGGGTACAGTAAGCACACATGCACACACTTACAGTCAGCC
The DNA here is from genome assembly GCA_026781145.1 of Hippopotamyrus pictus. Lineage (NCBI taxonomy): Eukaryota > Metazoa > Chordata > Actinopteri > Osteoglossiformes > Mormyridae > Hippopotamyrus > Hippopotamyrus pictus. The sequence goes on from JAODLC010000001.1 coordinate 6,059,031, forward strand.
AAAGGAGGGAACCCATCCCCCACCGCACAACTGAAAGCACAGTAAAGTTAAGGCGCTGGTTGAATGTGTTGACAGCAGACTGGCCCAAAGCTCAGGTGAACAATTACACACATCCTGTTCACATGAGGCAGCTCTGCTCCGGCTTCTAATGCGAAGTTTCCACTAAGTTAGATTATTAATTTTCACCCGGCAATCCTCAAAACACACATACTGTATGTGTGTGTGTTTGTGACCTTTTCCCAGGGCAATGCCCCACGAACGAAGCCCACGGTTCGAGACATTTTTCTGGACGGCGCTAGACAGCTCATCACCATGTTATTGTTGCCTATTCTCGAGTCACTTTTTCCGCCTCGGAGGTGACCCCTGACCGTTCTTATAATCTTGCCGCTCACGCCTTATGATTCAGGTATTGAGAATCGGCAGCAAATGTGTTTCCAATCAGTCTCTGTCACAGCTCCACAAGGGCGGCGCTGTTACCCAAACACATTTAAAGAAGGAAAGGTAAACAAATCACGGCAGATTTTTGTCTGATTATTTGATCAGAGCCCACCAGTAATACACCAGGTGTGTTATGCAAATGAAACAAACATAACCTGACAAACGTTTAGTCTGACATTGATGTACAGGAGCTCTTTGAGCACACGATGAACAAAAGAGAATTATGAAAGCGGGTAGAATGTGGCCTTCAGGAGCATGTTGTAATGGCATGGGATGGCAGAAAGAAGCGCCCGGCCCCTCCCCCGCTGTGTGGTCCCTGTCTGAGCCTTTCAGGCCTCCTCGGGTGGGTGGATGTGTTTGGTTGTCCTGAAACACTAACAATCATGCTCAATGCCGAAATAGAACCGTCTGCAAGCATCACCATTTGCAAACATTACAACTTTGGGGCCACCTGAGAGGTCGGTTTGTCTGAAAGGGTGAGGGGGAAGTGGGGGGCTGCAGAGAGACAGTGGTGAGAAAAAAAAAACAAAAAAACAAAAGACCACACGATGACCTGGACACTCGACATACTGCAGACAAATTGCTCCCTGATCTGGCTTAGCGCCCCGCCCGCAACATTCCCGCCACTCAATCAATTAGCACGGCATGCTATCTCCAGCCACCGGCCGCAAAGAAAAACACTTTAAATAAGATTTGTGTCCGCTAGAGATCGCAATCGGGAAAGGAAGGCGGGGTTCAAGTTTTCCACAGCGGGGGCAGCGTGGAGTCAGACGGTCAGCAGGTAAACCTCACGGGGGCCCCGGATCGCAGGGTGACAGCACATCACGGCCCTCGGAAGCCGACGGTCATTATTGCTGAGGGACGCCCTTGGGGTCAGCCCGCCCCCGGCACCGCCCTGTGATATGGCCAACAGGAATTTGTAACAGTGCTTGAGGGAACGTGGGAGGCGATGGCCTTCATGAACTGCGAGGCCTCATCGTCACGGTCTGACAGATATCCAGCCCCCGGACATGTTGGTGAAACAGCTCCACAGCTTTATGGGGGTGGACAGAAGCGAGTCTCTGATCTGAGACCAGTCGTGGTTATAAACTGAGTAACATGACGCAATTACTGCATACGAGCTATAGCCCCTGGACATGCTTGTCCTGAACAACTCCACAGCTATAGGTGTTCCCGGGGATGGAAAGAAACAGATATCTGATCGCAGATCAGTCTGTCTCTTGCAGAAACTGAAAAACATGGTGCAATTACTGCATATGAGAGACTAATACTGATCTGTAGCTGGTTTGCCAGTAGTCATCACTGATTGGTAACCATAACATATAGCATGCAGAAAAAAGTCACTTTAAATACCTGTGATACTTGTGTATTGGTATCTGTTCGATTGTTTTTCTAACAGGATAAAAGCTGACAAATATCCAAAAATAAAAGAAGGAAAATTAATCTGTAGTGCAGGTATATAGGAAATGGGGTGGAAGGTGTCGGCAGTAAGCGTTATTAATGGGGGTTCATGTGGTGTGGTGCTTGGGAGGGAACCCAGGCCTTTCTGCGCACAAAGGGCTGTAAAAACCCTGGCAGTTTGCACAGGACGCCGGACAGGAAGAGCAGCTTCTCACCGCCTTTCAAGGACGCGTCGCCTGAAGATGCGCTGCCTCATGTAGGGGCAGAGCGACGCTCGAGTCAATACACCCCGATACGGACTTTTAGAATGATGGATGACTGTTCTCCCTTTGTCGTGCTGAGAAACGGATGGTGGGAGGGGCGGCTGTTTTTGTCCTTTAAAAGTATTTCATTATATACTTAATGTCAAACTCTACAGCGCATGGGTAATGTGGAGCCTTGGTGAGTTAGACACAATACGTACAAGTTGTGTCTTGACTTTTTTCTTTACCAAAAAATTAAAAACCTTGCCTGTTTTACCCCTCGGTTTGTATATCGGTTGTTGTTGCCGTAAGCGACCTGCAAACAAGTCATTTAGCAAGATGAGAAAACGCAAGTAAAACGAGCAAGGGAAATCAGCCTGAGGTTTAACGATCTGTTTCTGAGCTGGTGGGAAATCCTCTCATTTCCGGCATGCCGAAAACACCCGTTTCAAGAGTGCGAGACATTCAGTGGCAACAGAGGTCCCTGGAACTGGAGTCACAGGGCGACGTGAGAGTCTGTGCGGCGAGGGGTGCTGAGACTCACAGGACCCAGCAGAGGATGAGGAAGATGAGCAGAAAGGGAGGATTTTACCGCAATGTCTAGTGAAATGTCGATTTTCCATTTTTAACTCTTAACAGCAATGGAAAAAGAACCCTGTTTCAGAAGCTACAGAAAATCATCAGTTTTTAAAAAAAGATACTTCAGAAATGTGATAAATCTAAATCAATGTACTTTATTTATTTTTCTATGACTGATCTTTTAAAAAACTTTTTTCTTTAAAAGAAGTGTGTGACAGCATCTGCATAATTAGCTGCATAAGCATAATGCAAACATCCGCAAAGCACCTGTTTGTCATAAATATCGCAAATTACACTTCCCACTTTATTGCAAGTCATTCCTCATCTGATAATAAGAATCCAGGCGGAGGTCTGATCCTGTCGGAACGCTGGGACCTATTTTACCGACGACCTTCTGGTCAAATCTAATTCAGCAAAGGTCAAAAGGTCAGCAAAGGTCAAAAGGTCAGCAGCGGAGCGATAGCACTTCCTTCCTACTTTAGCTTTTTGGGATTCATGACTCCCGAACGCCATATGGTGAAACACCAACAGCAGCCCCGACTGACGCCCGCTCCACGGAGGAAATGAGTCAACGTTTACGCCCCAGCAAATGGCCGGGCCGCGCTCGTAACACACCATGCCGGACTCTCCTGGCTGCGGCCAATTAGAGGCGTGAAATGGTCATATCATGGGAGGGAATGGAGGGTGTTCTCTGAAGAGAGCAAACAGCTGCATGCACCCAGCAGGCCTGAGCCCACCCCCCCCCCCCGAGAATGCAGGCCACACCTGTAACAAGCCCCCTTAGAAACCAAGCAAGCGTAAAGGAACAACTGTCCATTAAAATAACCGCAACTACACGCCAGCCACTCAGATTTTTAATCACTGACATTGTAAAGCTATCAAACGGGATAGCGACAGCCACTAGCATTCGTTTGCTATCTTTTCTCAGTTCTGTGCATGATCAGCACCTGTGCTTTCAGTCTGTGAGCTTGACTGTCCCTTCCTTCCATATCAAACATTCCATATGAAACTCTTTACCCCACAACAGCTTCTCTTTATTGCAGCCAGCACGATGGTAGCATTGGCATCAGATAGCATCAGGTTTGACTGCTCATGAAAGTTCACCTTCGGCTCTGAAAGAATATGTCAGCTCGGACAGTGCCTTGGACGTTTTCCATCACAGGAATACTGTTCCATTCCAAAAAAAGGGATACATCTGTGTGCACTACACATACAGGATATAAACTCAACACTAAACTCTGCTGGGGATGAAGATGGTGCAATACATCATACTAGCTCACTGAAACAGATGGATGTATAAACATATGACAAACTCGTGATTAAAATAAATAAGCAGAAAGACCAGCTTCCTTGGAGTTTAAATGTTAATTATTCAGTATTATTTACATTTCCAACTCTCTATTCTTTCAATATTCTGGCCTTTACGCCTGCTGACTCAATCCTGACTTCATGCTGCCAATTACCAAGACAGTAATAAGAGTATTTTCTGGAAAATCAATGAAGCATATTGATTAAATTATACACTCAGAAATCTCAGTTTAGTCTAATAAACAACCAAATTCCCTCATAGACCCCAACTGGAGGAAAAAAAGAGAAATTTACAACCTATTCTGCCACAGATGATCTATATGGGTACTTGAGGTTCCCATTAAGAGAGGCCAAGCTCACTTCTCACGCCAGTATTCTGGCATTATGGGAGGTTTAATTGCTACTTGAACGTAATACATGTCCTCTCATGGTATCTGATGTTCAGTCCGGTGTCTGCAGCATTCAGACGGCGTAAACAAAACCAGGTGAAGGTAAAGTGTATGACTGCTGATTGATTCCACATCCTCACCCCTTTAAAGATCTGCAAAAGTACATTATTGCAACTTCAAAGTGATGACCCCCCCATCCCCCCCGCATTGTTTTGTCAGGGGGCCACTTTTGAAATTTTCCTGCAAAACATCTGGTTTATGTAAAGGGGGCATATTGCCTCACACAATCACTTCAGGTTCATAAAGAATCTGATCTTCAGGTTCGGCTGAACGATGCAAGAGGAATTACGGCTTGAAAGTTACAAGCCGTCCTGATTAATTATCCGCAGAAAGCCTTGGATCTCTCACATGTGAGAGCAGCGACTCCTTATGGTCTGAACGTCCATCTCCAACCAGCTGCTGGTCTCACTTCACCTCCCCAAATTTACGGCGAGAAACATCTGCCTTCATCTTTCCCTTTAAACTAAAAGGGCCATGAGACGACTCCGTGTTAGACTCATTCCAGGTGGAATGGGAGGAGGAGGAGGAGGAACAATAGATGGTATTTTCTGCGCAGGAGTGAAACACAAGGAAACAAAACAGGCATCAGGACCACCAACATGTGGTCTGCACCAAGACACAGACCACATGAGTTTCATATTATTTACAACATGCAATGAACGTGCTGGTCACCTGACCTTGTTCCACCCCAGGAACCTCCACATTCTGCACTCTGAGTACTGGATGTGGTTTTATTAACATTTAGATTGTTGAACACCTTTTATTATTGATTGCCGTATTTTTTTCAAATTCATATTAAGCAAAAGGGTTGGGGCAGCCATCTTGAGAGAGTCAGGTGACCGTGGATATTGTTACTGACTGGCTTCTGTCTCCCCTCCTACCCAGCAATCAACGTAAATCATGGTTTACGTTTTGTTTTGGCATAGTAACCCCTGGCAGAGCCGGCGCTGAGCTTGTTTGTGTGTATTTCCATTTTTCCTCTTTCGTCCTCGACGGGACGGCAAATTGGCGTGTGTCGGCTCCGAGGCGGGCTGCCCCGTCCCGCCCCGCTCCGCTCCCGCCCGTTCCTCGGAGGAGCATGTCTATAATAAAACTGTGGCATGCCTCCCAGTCCCACCCAGACCTTCCCACGTACTCGTTTATGTGCCTCCGCTGACAGCGGCTGTTCTGCTCTCTCCTATGCTTTACGCCACCGTATCTGCACACAATTTGGGCCGGCTAATCGGCAAGCCCAGGGAGCCTAGACTGATTAATTAGCCCGTTTGGGGGAAACCCACCTACCTGTGGTTAGACTCACCCCCTCACCATAAAAATTAATCAAACACAGCGACATCTTAAACCCTCGTGAGGGGCACATGGGTCTCGCTCTATTACAAATCGTGCAATAAAAGTAATGAATCGTATTAGTGCCGGTAAGTCAGGGATTTGCGGGGTAAATGTTTACATTTTAAAAGGCATGCTAGCAGATTTTGCTCAGCATATTTTTTTTTATACTTCAAGATATTTAATGGGATTATTTGCACAGAAAAGCACATTTAACAGTGACTAGTATGTTGAATAGCTAGTACATTAACTAGCATGTCCACTAGTACATTGACAAGTACAATGACTGACATTCTAGCTAGCATACTGGCTAGCATGATGGCTAGCATGCTGTTCTAGGACACTGCCTGCCATGTTTGCTAGGATGATGAGTAGCACACTGGCTAGCACAGTAGCTAAGACATTCGCTAAGCACAATGAATAACGTGCTGGCCAGCACACTGGGCAGCACAAAGAGTAGCACTCTGGCTGACAAGCTGATTAGCATGACGGCAAGCATGCTGTTCAATCACCCCGGCTAGCACACTCGCTAGCGCAAAGACTAGCATGATGAGTAACACTTTGGTTGACACACTGACTTTCATGATAACTAGCACGCGGGCTAGCAGCAGTGGCTAATGCCGATTCCTTGTAGCGCCTGCATTGTGGGAACCTACATGGGAGTTTCCTCTGCGGATGCTGCAGTCTAACCTCACAACCCAAACACATGCCTTTTAGGAGAAGTGGTGGCTATCCATGAAGACTAGCGACCAGCCTCATTGGAATTACTCTGGATCACTCTTCAGATAAGCGCTGACTACCAGGTTTATGCTCTTTTCCTAATTAACTCCATGTGAAGGCGAAACCTCATACGAATATACACTCACATCCACACAGGATTCAGCACAGAGAACAACAAATGATAATGTTTAGCACCAGTTAACTTATGGCAGCGTAACTGTGGGGTATATTTTTAGTGAAGCTTCAAAAACGTCGAATTTTGGTCTGCGCCGATGTCACCATGCACAGTAGTCACTGTAGCTGGAGAAGGTAAAGGTCATGGAGATGTTTGGATACGTAGCTTTCTCACTCACTTTACCCTCCTGTTGGTGTCATCAAGAAGGTTTACATCTGGACTCAACATAAAAACAATGTAAAGATCAACATAAATTACATTCATCACAATTTTCCTGTCTAGAACAGGCCATCCACCCTCAAACGTCTACTACAAACAGCTCATAGCAAGACAAAAGGGTGGTATAGATTTCTGACAACTGCACGTTGATATATGTTGCTTTCTATGAATCAGGTGCAAGGTTCGATGTTGCATCACAATTGTAACAAAAAGAAGAGAATGCCCAGCACCTCCAATATTAACATACAAGGTAACCAAACAAATGAAGGTTCTTCTGGTGACGACCCAGATAAATCATATGCATCGAATCATCCGTCATTAATGAAACGCAGAGCTAATCTAACGTGTCACTGTCAATTTGCACAAATCTCTACCTTCTAGACCTTGGTTGCAGTTTAGTGCATCTCTCCCTTCATCCACGCTGTTGTTTTTTTTTTTTAATGAGATCCACTGTTGTCTTTCCTGCTGGAAGAACTGGGAATTAATAACTGCGGCAACAGTTCCGTGTGTTTTTTAATAGCGATGTGGAAAGACTGCTCACTGCTTGGGGAGCTCAGCCAATCGCCTTCGCCTACACGCACACATGCACACAAATACGGCACACACCCTTACTGTAACCCCCGTGTGCACTAATTTAACGGCACCGCATTTTACCCCCGAGGCTACAGGGTGTCACCTACACCTGGGTGCACCCAGCCACTATTACTCCCCCCCATCCTCCCCTGTCCTTCCTTGCCACTGGCATCTCCACCCCCGTTTCTGTCAGAGGATGTAGATCGGTCCGGGTGAAGGAATCGGAGGTAAGGGTCTCGTGAATGCACCCCCACCGTCACAAAATAGTGCGGGAACCAGGGTGGGAAGAGACGGGGGGGGGGGCTGTCTGGCTGGCAGATGTGTGAAACATGGGGCTCCCAGTAGAGTGAAGGTGGGGGCTGTGGGAGGGGCTATGCCTGGGCACAAACAAGACAGCCGGAGGCGATGTGGATCTCCTGGAGCGCCCTGCGGGGGACGAGGCTGCAAAACGGACCCCCGGAAAACACTCTAGATCTTACGCAACACCAGGCGGGTCTGAGCTCTCATTACACAGGCACCTAAAAAGCAGTGCTGTCTTTGAATCAGTTAGTTACCTTCCGTACAGAAATACGCAAAGTTGGTGATCTCATATTGTATTTATTTAACAGACCCTTTTCCTGTAAAGCAATGTGCATTTTCGAGAAGGCGAGGTCAGCCAGTCTCTGCAGCAATTGGGGGTTAAGGTCCTTACTCAGGGGGCCTCCACTGCTAACCCTGGGATTTGAACCAGCAACCATAGCGATCACACATACGGTATCCTAACCCACTGAAACACACACCACCCCTTTCATATCTTAATAATATTAAGTAGATTACATGTATACATGTGTTCAACAAAAACCCTACTGTACAACAGCATTTGTACTGTTCTTACCGTTGTTTCTGGATCTGATGTTAAAGTTCCGGAATGTAAATGTCTGAATTGGCTCCCAGACTGGCAGGCACATATTCCACACCTGAAAGAAGCACCGTTTGCTGGATGCTGATGAGTTTCCCTGGCATGTTAGCTTGCGACTGGCTCAGCCCCATATCCGGGGCTGCAAATGCCATGGTGACAACACCAAGGGCTTTTGTGAGGAGATTACACAGGTGGCGATAGGACAGACCTGGTGACACAAAGAGGCTCGTTCTGTCACATGCCAGAGGTATTACGTGGAGGGGAAAGGGCCCAGTCTAGGCATAAAATCGCTTTGGGAATGAGGGAACCACAGATGACATGAATACCCTGGGTCCGTCTCGGTCCGGAAACGCACGGGAGCCATGATCCTTATGGCAATCGAGCCACAGAATGCAGATATGGCTTTATATAGCAGAATATGCTAGGTGGTGCTTTTAGCCGTGTATATACACCATTCCTTAATCACCTTCCAGAACTGGCCCTATACGGGGGTGCAGCTGGGGCATGGATATCCTGGCAAAGTCTGGGGTCCAGCAATTTGCAGGAGCCTTTGAATATGTAAAATTATTGTACAAAAGCAGTGGTGCTGGGGCCCAAGGTGACATTTTGTCAGGGGGCCCAGAATTTCTAGCTGAGCCCCAGATCCTATGTTCAGAAAAGAATGAATGAATGAATGTTACATTTATATAGCTTATATACCGCTTTTTAAGACACCCAAAGTGCTTTACAGAACCAATGGGGAGCCACCTCAACCACCATCACTGTGTAACACCCACCTGGGTGATGTAACGGCAGCCATTCTGCACCAGTACGCTCACCACACAGTAGCTAAGGTGGGGAAGAGGCAGGAGAGAATTCGCCAGTTAGATGTAGGGGATGATTAAGAGGTCAGATTTGAAAGGGCCACAGTGGCCAGAGCATCAGGGACCACCCCTACTCTGTCAATAGATACCCAGGGATCTTTATCAACCTCAGAGAGTCAGGACCCCGGTTTTAAGTCTCATCCAAAAGTTGGCGCCATTTTTACAGCATAGTGTAATGGGGCTTCTCAAAGACTCTGAACCATGTGAGCTCATGTCATCTGCTTTTCATATCCATTCGTGACTCCGATACAAGGACGGCCATGTATTCTGAGGGAACTATTTCTTGGGGCAGCACAGATCTGACAGAAAGGGATAACTGAATAGCACGGAAGAGCGGCGAGGTCACTTGCAGTGGGACTGTAATCCGTGACCCGTGGAAGGCACAGAGAGAGCTAGCCAACCTCCTGAACTCAGTCAGGCTTCCAACATCGTAAATCTCAACGGAAAAAGGTCTCTCCATGTCAGCTGCTGTCATAACTGCTCGTAACATCGTGAGACCGCCACCATGTTTAAGGGCGGCTAGCATCTGGGCAACGGAAAAGCATAAACGTGTGGGAACCATACCCACAAGAGGCGGGGAGCAGCCATTGATATTCAACAGAACCTCCGAAGGTTACCAAACGTTTCGAAAGCCTCGAATGCCGGATGCCTGTACAGAAGTGTGAAGTGATTTTTATGCGAATGTACATTCCATGCACAGATGTGGAGTGACGTCACACAGAAACACCTCCTCAAAACATGTTTAGCCGATGTTTCACAGGCTAGCTGTGACTCATATGGAGTAACTTTGTGGTCTATCACCTAAGACGGCCACACATATGGTTTCGTGCGTTCGCACACGATTCCACGACCAGCGCGCCATGCAAGCCGCATGGGTGTAAAAGGAGTAAAAGGGCTGGTGGGCGCATTCGGCATCTTCGACCCCCAGAAAGGTCTCCTGACATCATACGTTTCTGACAGGACGCTTCCTGAATCCCACTGTGCCAAACCCCTCCTCCACCCTGCCTGAAATAAAAGAAAGGTGGTCACAAATCAACTACAGAGAGTGGAAAAATGTAGAAAATCATGGAGATCTTTCAAATAAACACCCGTGTCTGAATCCCCAAACGCCGTCTGAAATGAAGGGAACAGACCAACTGCTGATGGACACCTGCTGACCTTTCCCACCTCAAATTTTCGCCATAATAAAGAAAATCCAACCATTTTTCATTCATTTATGCAGTTCTGGGGGAGGGGGCATAAGGCAGCATAATTATACGCACAGGGGCAAATACAGGGGCGAGGCCACAAGGGCAGTGACCTCAACTGAAAGCTGATTGGCCCCCAATGTGCTCTCTCCCCTGTCACTCACCCATTCAAAACATATCATTGGCTAATTATAAGGCACCTATGTAAGAATTACAGCCCCTTAAAAGAATCACCTCTACATACACTACTGGTAATTTAGAAACACCAGTTATCCTAACTGCATGCCTTTGAACTGTAGGAGGAAACCAGAATAGCCAGAGGAAAACCACAGCATACTGGGAGAACAGAGAAACCCCACACGCAGAGGAGAGCAGGGGCAGGATTCGAACCCCTAGCCCACGAGGGGCGAGGTGCCACCCACCATGCATAGTTCATACATTTTAATTCATGTTTTGATGTAGGCAGCGCTAAGAAATCACGTCCTTTCCAGCAGCTCGTGCAAATCCTTCGGTATTTATGCCATAACCGCGACTCACGGCATTCCAGGATGAGCCCAAGGTCATCCCCGTCTCACGATCCGGAGACGAGCCCTAGAGATCTGACGCCTCTGGACCCGCCCCAAGGATGTCCTGCCCACACGGGCCGCAGAACCCAACCACTAAAGGCCTCATCCTTTATTCATACCCCGCTCCTCTCGAACGCAGGAAATCTAGCGTGAAATCCAATCTAGGATCATGCTGACATTCATCCCTCCCTGGGGAAGGACGCATATTATTTTTAAATTGGGAGGGTCAAACAAATGGCCTCCCCAGATAAACAAAGCGCATCCAAGCACATGCGATGCCACAGATTTTCTTTGTTTTATTAGATTTGTTAATGCATCAGACCATTAACGAATCCGCTGCTCTCCATCTCTTAATTAGGATATCGAACCGCAAAGAACAATCGTCCAGGTTCACGTGCAAGTATCAAAGCCTCTGAATCCCTTACTACATATTAACGGTTACTCATACTCAAGATCACCTGGTCTGGGTGCTTTTTAATGCACTTGATACTCTGATTTCCCAGCGTAGCGTTATGTCAAAGCATTTTTACTTTGAACTCACCCTGTCCACTTCAGTCAGGCTTTGTTGTTTTTTTTCTACAAAAGGTGTAAAGTTAGCTGTTCATTTAACAGAAAGTGTCCCCGGGTGACCGCCTCCTTCAGGTTATTAAACGAAAGCGGAACAATGCAAGACCCCCGGGCGTGTTATGTAAATGTCAAACGGATCGCTTTACTTTCTCTGTGTGGTCACACACTTCGCTTCAGGCCGGCACCTTTGTAGATGTGGCATGGCCTTCGATGTCAGCCATCTCAAGCTTTTGGAGAACAATCAAGACATTACAAAAGGAAGAACAATACCAGAAAACAAACAAGACACAACCCTGGAAACGAGGTTTCATTTCAAAGCCTTTCGATACAGGAAGGAAAAAAAAATTAGATGGGTGATTTTTAAAATTTAGATTAGATTAGAATTTTAAAATGGGACCACAGGATGTTTTTAAAAACCTCAGAACCCACGCTGATCCTCTATTACAACCAGGCGCGGTCAGGGTCGGAATCAATCAGGCGGACCCCCGGGGTGGCATGTGGCACGTTCCAAAGCACGCTGAGCAAACATAACCCTTCCCTGCCCTCGACCCCCTGCACGTGGGCCGCTCTGCTCAGTTCCTTCAGGCGGCCTATGTGGCCGGCCTGCTCCATTTCAGACTCCTTCTCCCCCTCTCCGGGGGCAATTTTGACACCCCGGATTAACTCCCAGAGCACCGGAGTCCGTCAGCCATGGGATCCCGGGGGGGTGGTATTGGGAGTGACAATCGCAGAAGGGAGGGAGCTATCAGCAGATGATCGGAAAACGAACTCAGTGGAGTTAATGGTCCGCTGAAGTTAATATAACATGTGCCTTGGGGGGGGGCTTTAACTATCAAAGCAGGTCTTTGTGAAATGTTAAATAAATAAAACGTACACTGCTGCGGATCCAGCCCAGCCGCCGGCTACCGTTTTCAGAAACGGCCACCGTCCGGACTGTTGCATGGAGGAAAGGAAGCTGTCAGGGGGTTAAAACAGAAATGGATCTGGGGAGATGGGAAAAGGAACGAGACCTGAGAGGAGGCACTGATCTCAGAGGATGAAGCATGAGTCCATGTGTGAGGGGCAGCAGCCAGCCAAGGCCTCGCGACTCATGCTGACGTGTGAAAACTACTGCGTTACACCACAGAGGGCCGGATCAGCTCTCACACATAAAGACAGACTCTTCTGTCTTCAGTGGGCAAGAGCCAACCGTAGCCGCTCCTCCAACAACCCGATTCTGCACATAGGAAAAGCTAAAAACAACATTTTATTATTGATCCAAACTTCAGAGTACTATAGATTTATTTATATATGTAGATATTTTGACGTATTGCCTGTAAATTTAATCTCATACCATAATATTGTGTTTTTAGTTAAATTAAAACACTAATTAAGTTTTCCCACTTTTTATAAAATGTTTTCCCAAACTGGAAGCAACTAGGATCCTGGAGGGTGGAAGAATGTCCCCCCCAATGATGAAAAGCGATGCACCAGCGGAGAGTTATTGAGCAGAGTAATTACACGGGGTTGGAACTGATACCTCATGTCTTCCTGATGTGTGACGACTGTAATTATCTCGTTGGGGATGAACGGACACCAAGCAAAATATTGATTTCGGTATCATGCCGTTCTGACACTTGACAGCTCGGTGGTGGATGATGGGAACAAAGGGGAAAGATAGCGTCTGTGTCCAGCAGAAGGGCGGAAGCAGATCCCTGCCTATGTGGTCACATGATCAAAAGCGTAGTCACATGATTACAATGTGAAGTACCACTGGAATCCATTCACATTCCATTTTTACCTGGGATTGGCTACGGAGCCCCTGCCACTGTGAATAGGACAAGCGGTTTCAGAGGAGAGATGGATGGAGTCCTGCAGGTTCCCATGTCCAATTCCAGCCACATTCCACACATCCATCATGGGTTTGCCATTCAGGTCGGCTCAGTGGGTGGCATGGTCACCTCCCACCTGCAAGGTCAGGGGTTCAAATCCCACCTCCTGTCCCAGTGTGTCTGGAGTTTGCATAGTCTCACTATGTCACCTGGATTTCCTCCCATGGCCCATAAGCATGTGTTTAGGTTGATGGCTGTAGCTAAACTGCCTGGGGGGGGGGGGGACTGCTTTGTTGCATTTATCATTTTCTGTGCTACTGGACAAAGAAATTTTTGTTACCAGGGATCGGTAAAGTTCTACCTGATCTTATCTTATTTTAAGTTGTTTCTGCCAACATCCATACAGTTCCCACAAATCCAGGGTCTTCCCTGAGTTCCTGAGCCTCTGTCAGGTCCTTCCCTGGGGAGGCCGAGCGCCCCTCTGCCGGGCCCGGCCCACCCGTCCCTGCGCCTGGATGAGCTTCACCCATACCGCTGATGTTGCTCCAGCACTGGCTGCCTGCCTGAAAGTTGCCACCTTACCCCAACAGCACGCCGCCTGGCTGCCGCACCCAGCTCCAGGAGGTCATTCCACCCACGCGGGTCATGTGACCATCTCACTGAGGACCACAGAAACCCCCCCGCCCCCTTACTGCCTGCGTACAGCCCTCTTAATCTCTCCCTGGTCGATTGGATTGTTTCACTGAATGCTCGTTATATGACAGTTATTTGTTAAGGGGGCTTATATAATAATAATAATAATAATAATAATAATAATAATAATAATAATAATAATAAAAGAAGAAGAATACTGAACTGGACCAAACTGAACTCCAACCAAACACTCACACGTTTATAGAATCTATTTTTCTTTAAACCAGAAATTGCTGGATGGATGTTTTAAATTAGCTTCATTATAGTTATGTAATGGGTAGATTTACTTTATTCACCACACCAAGCCCACTAGGGGATTAAAAAACAGGAAAATAACATTCTTGCTTTTAGAAAGCAGGCAGAGGGTTCAAATCAGATTGTCTCTACATTCAGAAACGCTTATTTAAATGTCTTTACTAAATTTCATTATAAATTGGCTCTCTTAATCATCCAGACAAAAGCATTGTTATATGCAATGACAAATAATGCTGTTTCCCATGTCAGGATTAATGAGCATTGCTGCTCGAGCCCCCCCACCCAAAAGCACCCAAATGACATTCATCGTTCGGAGATTAAAGGCACAGACATGTAGCGTGTTTCCCGGACCCTTTAGAAGGGGGGTGGGGGGCTTCTCGGGGACGGACCCCGCGGACGGTAGACAGCCGGAACCGTTCTGCATGACAGTGTTAATCAAAACATCTGTTGTGTGGCGGGGAGGGGGTGTCAGAGGTTATCAGCTGACCTCGACCATCCACTCTTCTCCGCCAATCATGCCAATGCGTGCCTAATGTATGTATCATTAAAAAAATTACAAATACAATTACAATTTAAATACATGCTTATAAACCAAGGCTGGCAGTTCTAGGCTGTATTATAAACTCTGATGTACTGGAATATTCTATGACATACTATGAGGTTTATTATGATGCATTGCGATATACTATAATGTACTGTGATATAATATGATGTACTGTGTTATTCTGTGATATCGTGATTCACTGCCAATCCCAAATAGTCTAAAACCAAATTTATGTCGGGGATAACATGTTGCAGCCCCCGGTAAGCGATGGGGGGATTGATGGAATAACTAACAGAGACAGCATGGCATTCACATCCAGCTGATTAAATGCTCTACCATGTTATTTCATGTAACAGATTCACATGTTTCGCATCAGCAGTTAAAGGGAGGTGGGGGCATTCTTGCAGAAATGACCACGAATTACGGCAAATCCTTGCCTGATCATGTATTATTTTAGCCTGGTGCGTCAGGATGGTGAGGCGGCTGGCTGGAATGGAAAGCAGCCTACCCCAGGACGGAAAATCCTGGAATTTACTGCCTCTCTAAAGCAGGATTAATGCCCCCCCCCCCTTTCAATTGCAGGCTGAAGGGACGAGATGACAATTTTCCCATAAATAATTGTTTCTAGATAAGTAGTCCTCCAATGGTGCCATTTTTGCATAGTCGCTCGTTCGATACTTAGGGGGGGAAACAGGATCATTAACAGAGTCTACATTTAATTGTAAACACTCAAACCAAGAGTTTGTTCATAATCCAGTGCCTTTGCTGTTGAGGATTTTATTTTTCAGTTCCAGAGTTTTGTGGTGAAAGTAGCGGCTGATAATTAAACATTTGGAGAGATTAACGTGATCGGGGTTAGGGGTAGGGTTAGGGTAGTTAGTGCAGAAAACAAACAGCGGTCAGCCCAGGGTGTTTGTTAGTCATATTTGACACCAGAAGCAATTAGATGAAAAAAAATAATTATAATGTATGCATGTTGAAGTATGACACTAAATTAAATCCATTTGCTGGGTTAGAAAAATGCTTCTTCAAATCAAGGCAAAGATATATTGCAAACAGAAGTTCAATCAGTGGTCAGTTTATTAGGTACACCTGCTTATTAACACAAACAACACGCTCCTACAAACAGCCAATCATGTGACTGCACTTGAATACATACAGCACACCAGACAGGGTCTAGAGGTTCACTAACTTTGTGGCTAAGCATTAGAATGATTAAGACGCCTGATTTAAATGATTTTAAATGTTGTGTGATTGCTGGTGCCAGACGTGGTGGTTCCAGCTTCTTGGAAACAGCGGCCCTCTGGGGACTTTCACACATCGTGGTGTCTAGAGTTTACAGAGGATGGTGTGAAAAACAAACCAAAAAAAAAACATTCAGCCAGTAGCTATTCCATGGGTAAAACACCTTGTTAGTGAGAGAGGTCGGAGGAGAATAGCTACAGTACGTGTACCTAATAAAGCTCCTACCCGATACTAACTATGTGTACCTAATAAAGGAGGTCCTACCCGGTACTATCTATGTGTAGCTAATAAAGCGACTCCTACCTGGTACCAACTATGTGTACCTAATAAAGGAGGTCCTACCCAGTACTAGCTATGTGTACCTAATAAAGCGGGTATTACTTGGTACTAGCTATGTGTACCTAATAAAGGAGGTCCTACCCAGTACTAGCTATGTGTACCTAATAAAGCGGGTATTACTTGGTACTAGCTATGTGTACCTAATAAAGTGGGTCTTACCTGGTACTAGCTATGTGTACCTAATAAAGTGGGTCTTACCTGGTACTAGCTATGTGTACCTAATAAAGTGGGTCTTACCTGGTACTAGCTATGTGTACCTAATAAAACGGCCACTGCATGCGCAATCTTGTATGCAGAGTAAAGCGAAGGATTTTTTGAGTTAATAAATCTGTTAAATCTCCTGCTGGGATTTAAGTGAACATCCTTTTTTATGCCACGAGTTGGCAATAGGTTGCTTATTTGGAAAAACATTTGTTAATTATTGGGTCTGCCGTCTGTCATTAATTATCCCTGTTCATCAGTCCAACCTTCACTCCAGAACACCATCTCATCTTGTATTTCCTCAAGCATGAACCATTCCTTCTCCCAAAACACTTTATATCATAATTTAAAAAAGGAGTTAAATGATAGAACTTACACCACAACCTATCACAGATTCGTCATGCCGAAGTTTGTTTATCTTTAATCGCTCAATATAAACACGTTCATCGGCTCTGTAATTCTGCCGCTTCGGAAACAGGTTCATTCTGGGAAACGTACTGGATTCTCACTGGTTGGGGAAGAATTCCATACAGAATATGTGGCTAATTGCTATAGCAGGCTGGATTAAACAGCTTTTACAGCTGAGAACCCCCATCACCCTGCTAACCCTCTGTAGGGGTTTGCACCACCTGACCCAAACATCAAAGGGATGTCTGCTTATAAGTGGAAAGACACTGCATCTCGCTTACCATGGGAGATGTTGATCTTCGAGTCGGCGTGACCATGTTTGCATTCACAGTCACATACAGCACATAAATTTGACGTATTAAATTGAAGAATCACTCTGCGTGACCATATTTCACATAGATATCCAGTAAAGCAACAACCAAGCGGCACATAAACACCATTTGTCAAGGAGATAAGAAGTTTCATATAGCAGGATCTAACATCCTTTCTAGTTATTGCTGAACATGTCTTCTTGGGAAAAGGCTTGACCAAGCACGAGTTATTGATAATATTATTTATAGGCATTTAAGACAGCATTTTAGTAGCTGTGTTTTTGCATTTTTGCACTCAGACTCACTTCGTCAGCAGTTCTTTTAATTATGAAGCTATAGCTTCGCTCACTATCAAAAGGCACGGATGAAAGCTGGATCTCAGCGTACCTCTGAGGCTCCTTGTAGACAAAAGCAGCTTGGTAGAGCCTTCACTGGGGGACAATGGCTACATCTGAGAGTCATTAAACAATGGGGTCAGCTTTCACCCAAAATTTAATGAAAAAAAAAGAAAAAAAACGAAGACAATAATCCGCTTTAGCAAAGCAAGATGTTTACT
This sequence comes from Hippopotamyrus pictus, assembly GCA_026781145.1. Taxonomy (NCBI): domain Eukaryota; kingdom Metazoa; phylum Chordata; class Actinopteri; order Osteoglossiformes; family Mormyridae; genus Hippopotamyrus; species Hippopotamyrus pictus. Next base: position 6,076,902 of record JAODLC010000001.1, read on the forward strand.
TCTCCAAGACTCGACAATCAGGGTTTGGAAATTGGAGCCGGCCCACTTTGGCATTGTCTAAGAACATATGACTGCACAAGGGGATCCATCGCGATCTATCTTGGAAGAGCACGTCTGGCAGTCATTACATATTCAGATATGTGTAGCTCTTTAATTGGAAGAACCAATGAAGGTCAGATTTGTTGGTCATGACCGCTAGTGAGCACGGTTCCTTACCGAGCCAGAACAAACCTGAAACCTTCATCTTTCTGGCATCTCAAAGCTGCTCCAGCTCCGGAAACTGACCCAAAAAGGCTCATTCACCCAATTCTAAAAATGGAATATATTACTATACATTAACCGTGGGTAACAAATGCACAAGATAGCGAAACAAATGTGACCTATGCTCAGCGCTGACCTATCAAGCCTCCATGTGACCAATTATAGATAATCACAGTGGATTCTTAGCGCAAAATTGGACGGGACAGTCCATAATTTCAGAGGTCAGAGACTGTGCTGATATTGTACAAATCACAGAGGCTTTTGCATGGGGGGTGCCCCACCCCCACCCCGGAATGCGAGATGAGCCAGATAAAGAGTGCATTACTAGATGTCATCAAACAACTTAGTACCAAATAGCATACTAACGTCAAAATGATTTCAAACAGGGATACAGAGTCACAACAAAATATTATTAACGAAAGGAAGCGTTTCTACAAAGCAAAATCTCCATACCAATTTTGAATCTAAAGGCAAAGTAACATTATGTTTCGCAAGTAAAGACTCCTATTCGGGCTTGGAAATGTGGAGCTGATGCATGACTTGCTCAATATAAGCAGGAAACAGATCGGATCACTGGGCAGCAGGAGAGGTCCTACTGCAGGACGTGGTGTGGAAGCTTAGACTCCGGTAGCCAACTGGCGTGGAAGCACTTGGCATCTCGGTGGATAGTGACACCCCCTGAGAAAAAGGGAGTGGAAAAAAAGAGCATGGGTTGATCGTCAAGAATTCCAGAAACGAGCATGCTTCTGGGCTGGAATGAGGAAATCGACCTCGGAAACTATTGAGCTCCAAGTCAGTAAGGATCAGCATGAGCATTCTTTGGAAAAAAAAGATGGTAGTTAAGGGATTAAAACAGCTCCAAAGAAGGTCAAATATATAGGGTTACAGCGGCCTGTCTGCCGATCCCCAAGGCGACTCGGATTCTACCGGTAAAGGCGAATGAGAGATGCTTGTAGTGCTTGAGCAGAGCACACCGCGGTATCCTGGGAAACGCGTCTGCTGAGAGTGGGAGAGGCGGCAATCGTTTCCGTCAGTGCCGAAGCCTCACCCGGAAAGCGGATGCTGATTACGAGGCGCCGGCCGGGGGGTGTGGGAATAGGGCCTCCGAGTCGCACATCAAGATAAACGACGGCACGGTCAAAGGACAGGAAAGCGGGGAAAAAACCAGGACCCCATGCTGTTGACAAGGCATGACGCAATCATGCCCGCAGACGCCCAGAACGTTCCGTTCCCATGTAGCTTTCATGCCCTTTAACCAGGAGCGCATACAGGGAGTGTATTGTGTTACAGAAACAGTCAGTGCACCTCTGACCAGAAGATGCACGTTTTAACGTAGGTAGTACAGCAAATGGGAAACAGGCCCTCCATTTGTAACCATCAAATGCATCACTGGAATAGTGAACCTGATAGACAATGACACCTCAGCAGTGAACTGAGCGTGGGGTGGGCGTGGCTGATGTGGAAGATTATGAGCAGGGGAGGGTTATCGCTGCAGACTAAGGCGTTGCCCCCCCCACCATATCGATGGGGCCTCCAACCCACGGTAGATGATGCCTGATGCCTGACTCCTGTTTGTCCGGATACAGAACCCATAAAATCCTGTTTTTGTGGAGGTATTCCTAGACCTATTCCTAGACCCATGAGCCCTCAAAGCGGACTGCAGAATCACCACACAGCCTCCTGGGAACGCTGCAGTGACGTTCAAACGACATAGTTCTGTTTCATAAATACCAGTTTCTATTAAAAAGACACACACAGACACACACGCAGAGAATCACTCACTCAGCACCCTCCTCTGGCTCTCCAACCCCGCCTAGCTGCCCCCCAGGATGCAGCAATTATTCCTATTCTTCCCCAGCAGCCCTATGAAGTTGTTCCTGCTCGAACCTACCATGGTTCCATGACCTTTTGCGTATGGCCAAGATAAAGTCTCCATCGGCTCAGCTGGAGCGACACCAGCGGTCAGACTGCAGGCCGGGCCTCACGCCGCGGCTCCGCCTCCCTTCTGCGCCATACCGCTGCCCGGGGGTCACATGACCCCTGCAGATGCCCAGTGAATTAGCCACAGATGTTTCACCACTGGGAGAAAAACAGCAGACAACGTGCTATTTTCTACTGGCCACGGGAATTCCATGCAAGGACACCCCCCGGGATACGGAGGCTTCGCACACATATCTCTGATTTACCAGACCCAAATTGCGACACCTCCCGAAGACCCGGTGACCTGAAAGCAACCATGTCGGGACCCCCTCACCTTGCAGAGAGTCAAGGAGGGGACAGGATGGCACCCCAGTGCCTGCAAGAGCCTGCTGCATTCTGGGAGCTAAAAGAAGGAATTCTGAGTGGTGGAATAATTAGCTTTCTGTGATGGGTCGGAGTTTGGGTGCCGTTGAAAAACAGGTTTAAGCCGCTTGATCTTGAGTGAGATCCCTGAACTGCTCACTCCAGGTGCGACAAATGGGAGGGGAAAGGGCGTTGACGGGGTCAAACAAGCGGAGCTACTCCTTTAGGTGGAGAAGGTTGTGGGCTCAAATCCCCCAGGAGTACATGCACTTAACAGCCATTCAGTGTCGTTCTGGTTATTTGCAAGCAGGCTGCCATCAAGCACCACTTTTTAAAGTTTCTCTTTGGAATCAGTCTTTCTTCAAACACTTTTACCAAGCAGGTAATAATTAGCTCTGTGGCCTTTTCTAGGTCACCAAGAGTCATCCTGTTTCAATTTTTTTTTTGTATAAAATTTTATCTAGAAATGTAGTTGTTTCTTTTTTAAAAAAATTTTTTTAAAAAGTTGCATTTAAAAGAGCTGTAAATGCAGCTCTTTTAAATGCAACTTAAAATTTATTTTTTTTTTTAAAAAAAAGAAACAACTAGATTTCTAGATAAAATTTGCTTGATTAATATTTTAGCATTAATATAAATGAGAGTCTTCCACTCAGTAATAAAAATCATACTTGTTGCTGAAGTCCAGGTCAAGGAGACCAGCACTTTTACTGCTAAAATAAAATTGTTTTTAATGGCCCCGTCAAAACACTTTAACATCTGCAAGGTGTCTAACAGCAGGTCTGTAACAGTGATTTAAAAACACTTTCTCCCCTGTGTGGCTATTATGATACACTGACAATAAATCCACATCTGTCAGTGCAGTTTAGTTACACAATCTACTGTAAAATCCTTCAAAGATGACCTTTTTCTAGAAATGTGTCCTGACAATTCTTAACCAATAGGATTAAGCGATGATAACTGGACCAGCGAATCAGAGCAGAGGCAGCATAAAGAGGGTGTATACTGTTCTTTCACCAGTTGGAATTAACTCGGTCTATTATTGACAACAAGAAGGTTATGCAAAGAGGATCTTTGACATTACATAAGGGTAAGGCCTTAAGTAGCCTGACCGCATGAGACCAGCATACCAGGGTAACAGAACTACACAAGCTGAATGAAGCCAGCGTCTCACACCGCACCGCTAATCAGTATCGACCGAGTGTGAGTGTCTCCCCAGGCAGGACAGTCAATGTGAGCACGTGACACCGGGACAGGAGGAATGAATGTGGACTTTATCCGGATACTGGAGAAGAGCGAAAAGACCTCAGAAGAGACATCAGCGCAAGGCGGAACTCACCGGAAAGAGAGCTGGCTCGTGAAGAACGTCCCAGAGGGGTGCAGATTCAGGCTTTTGGGCACTCAGCGCATTAGGGGAAAACGAAGCCATCTTTTTGGTCTAGCACAGGGAATGTGCTGGTCATGTGACCTCGCTAAGCCAAGCCCCAGGACCACGCCCACCCTGTATATCCCACATGTTAAGGGCAACCACCTCACTGAACTGCACTTCCCTGTAATACTAACAGACACACAGAAAAGAATGTAAAATTTCAGTGTAATTACTGTCATCATTAATGCAATTTAAAAAACCCAACATAATAAAATATGCATACACTATGGCAGTATTTTTACAATATATTAATAAAATGCAGCACTGCAGACACGTGCATCTGGAAGTTCAGCCTAGTCGACTCCTTGACAGTCATGTGTTTGCGATGCGCTGTTTGCCTCGCTTGGACGTTGCTTAGGACGAAAGCATCTGCTGAATATATAAATGTGTATGATGCTTTATATTTGTTGAATTAATCGGTGTAGTTTGATTTCTGAAAAGCAGAGGATACTGATTGATCATAGGGGGCTATTGCCCTCCTTCCCCGGCGCAATCCATCCTTTTGATCCTTTATGGGAAAATCAGTCTGATGGGACAGGTGGGCATGGACTGAGCTTCCCCATCACAGGAAGGGTCGCTGGGGTCCATTCCGCTCGGGTTCATTTCAGTCTGTTATAGACGACCTGACAGTTTCACAGCAGGACACCGCCAGGTCTCATATCGACTCACTCTAACTGTTCATGTTGACGTTCCTCAGCATCCATCCATCAATAGATTATCTGCAGACTTGATTGCCGGAATCAAGTCTATTGGCATTTTACATCGAGGTCTGTGGTCCTGGTCCATATCATCCCACAGTTATTTCAGCTCAAATCAGTGTCACAAATCAATTCGAATTATGAGTGAAGTTCATTTCAGTATGAATAAAAATCAGACCTTTATTTTAGTTTGTGTTGGATGGATGGATGCCAAAATAGTACTTTAATCATAATTTGGATCAAATCAGAGTCACAAATAAATTATGAATAAAGTTAATTTCACTCTGACATTTATTGGAGTTTTGTCTGTTTTTCTTGTACTTTTTTGGGGCGGGTGGTTCTAATATTGGCCATGTTCTATAATTAAAGGGAGAATGAAATATTAGTAAGACGTAGTAATATTCCAAAAAGCAGTTATGGAAAATGGAGTGATGGATGGACGTCTGAAATATTACTTTAATGGGAATTTTGTAATATCTTTCATAATTTGCGTCAGGTTCCGTTGAGAACCAGCTGGGCTCCGGATGATGTGAATGATGTGAAACAAAGAGGAACTGGATTTTGTTGGGTGCGGGACAACCACTTGAGAAAAACAGGAAATACACATTATATACAATTATATAACAATATTAATTAAGAAATTCAATACAACGTATACAATATTCATTCAGATTCAGGTATCTTTCATGTACAATTTTCAGAGTGTTACGGTAGGCCTGATCGCTGTTGGCTTTGAACAAAGACGGAAAGTAAGCGGTGGCGGACATTTTACTGGCCTAAGAGCCGGTCAGCCTGCGGACGTTAATGTTGGATGTGTTTCATCACGCCGATGGCCCCGTCACATGAGCTGGGGGGGGGGGGGGGGGCAGAGCCCTTGCTGCAAGGGCGGTTGTGTCGCTGGGGGAAGCGGCGGTCATCTCCTAGCGCATGCTGGCTTTCCCCTTCACCAAAGAACAGGAAAGGTTGCCGACCGCGGCATTTATTCTGTTCTGGTGCAAACGTGGTCCGACGCCAAAGGCGGGATATTAATCAGCGCGGGATTCCCGCCTCCCATTAATGTAATTTACCACCGCCCATGTCAGCGTTTCCCGTTTTTGGTTCTCCGTTTCACTTCTGGTGACAGTTGGAGGCTCATTTCTAACAGCTGAAAATGTACAATTTATCAAATGGAGTGGGGGGGGGGTATCTTTAATGAATGAGGTCACAACAATGGAAGCACAGAGGATGACTCCGCAAGCGTCTTCGGGATTATCTATGGCGAAACCGGTTCCGTCTTCCTGCAGATTGGACGCGGGGTTTCGCTGGCATGGTTTTATGAAGCGGGGGCAAGCAGGGCGGGGGGCAAGCGGGGCTCACTTTCTGGACCGAAGAGCCACAGAGCCTGGGAAAGACTTCACACTACATTATCTCTGCATCAGATGTCCGGACAAACGGAATCCAGTCAGACTAAACATGAGGCTCTGGATTTGCGCTCACAGAATTGTGTGGGCATGTCGTCCGGAACCAACCCTGAGCCCTTCATGACCGTAGAACCACAGCAGCAATGGATGATCGTATCTACAGGTTCAATTAATGGACTAATTATGGTAGGACAGTGTTTAATCAGGTAATACAGGACGAATCAACATGATTCCTGAATGTGACTTTCCAAGGTCATTACTCCAACTCTAGACACTTATCCAAAAATCTCGCTGCACCTTGCTAACTTGCATACGCAGAAGAACTTTTGAAGGTTACAGCTGACCCATTTAAATCAACAGCTTTTTATACCGCGTTATTTTGGAACACCTCCCCCCTACCCGTCAGTATCTCTAATATTTGTCAGCGACTCAGAAGCTTATTGTTATAAATATTTTTAGATCCACTGATAGAAATATCACGTGGTGGTTTGAGCGTCGATGCGGTAGCAGTTTATGGGATGTCGGTGAGCCACGGTGATGGCATGTTTACGGCGCGCTGTATCCGGCGACGCCTTGCCGGTTGTCCTGCAGTGTCCTTCCTGATCCACCACCCTTGACGGAAGGCGATGCGCATCGATATCGAGCCTGCCTCCCATTCTGTTTTAGGCTGGATGTTGCATGCATGTATGCAGATGAAAGACATGATTAAATAAGAAGTCGAATAAGATGCAGGCCCAGGGGAAGCAGCCGTTCGAGCAAAGAGTGGAATGGAGTCCTCCTAAAGACCGAGTGCACCAGTAGAACATTTCCACTGCTTTCCCGTAGGAGGACACAGGATACCCCACAGAAACTCAATACAAGGACCATGAGCTAAATCAGAGAGGCCCCCCCCCCCCCCCCGTGTATTCTTCCATTTTGCACATATCATGGAAGCTTCCAGAAACAAGCATCGTGTGTGAGGCCAGCCTGGGAAGACCGGTTGGTCTCTTCACCAAAGGATATTCTCGGCCCAAACCTCTGCATCATCGACAATGAGCCACTGACAATTTGCTGGAGGCAATTAAACAGTGCAGCCATCCCCAGGTGATTCGAGCCTCCCAGACAGCTGTCTACAGATGTTTACTGGAAGGCTGGACATATTTATTTACACTTAGTCTCTTAGCTTTAATCCAGAGTGAATTACCATTTATGCAGCTGTATGTTTTAATGGGGCAGGGCTGTGAGAAACAAGCCCCTCCCAAAGACTTCAAGCAGCAAATCTTAAGTTACAAGTCTATTTCCTTAAGCACCGCAGCCCTTAATTAAGGAGGTGGGGGAGTTGCCAGGTGAAGAGACACAAACCATGAACCAGATTTAGCATAAGTATCTTTCGGGACAAATTTCCGAACAGTCCTCAAGAGCTACTGAGAACCAGGCAAAGAAACTCAAACCTTGAACCAAATTTAACATGCATATCTTTCGGGACAAATTTCCGAAAACGGTCCTCAAGAGCTATTGAATGAAAGTGCAGGGTAGCATCCTAAATGAAAGCGTTTGGTTTCTGGCTCTAAATGCTTGAGACTTAAAAGCACTCTTAAGGTTGTTCTGGGGAATGGAAGAAGCCCGTAAGCATGAACATATGTCCCTCTGTGCTGGAGCACGGCATAAAAGCCACAAGGCATTCCCTCTGTGCTTTTTGTTTGACAAATGGCCTCAGCAAGAGGTACAGCACGCGCTCCTATACTCTCCCGCCACCTGTCAGGCGCGGAAATCCTGCCGCGAACCAGTGAAACAGATGACCAATGCCTGGAGCTCGTTCTAGCCGCCTGGTCCACAAAAGAATTCGAGTCGCTCCGGAGGCGACAGACCAAACACCATTAGGAGCCATAAAGCACTAAGGATTGAGAAAATAAAACAGAACCCTAAGGATATTTCAGTCCTGGAAATGTACACAGAGCGTACAATCGACTGCACACCTGTTACAGAAGTAACTGTCCTGACGGCCTTAAGCTGTTATCGTAACGTTTAACGTAAACACAGGCAAATTGAAGAAATTATCAGGGTTCAGGGTACAGCAGTGGGACCTCATTATGGTGAGGGGGGGGTTTTATGAGGCTGGGCACAACTGCAGGCAGGCACGCACACCCAGGACCCACGCGCACGCAGGACCCACGCACACGCACACACGGATGGGAGCGTGAGAGCTGGGATCGAAATAGCAATAATAAAAAAAGAAGAAAATAGCAGTTTGGTGACTCCTATTTGGTCTATAAAGTGGTAACGGGCAAACCAACGGAGACACTAATTATCGAACGCTTGGTCAGGGAGATTTACGGGGGCGTCTGACTTCTGCTTTCCAGAACATTCCATAAAGCGGAGATATTTTAGCTGTCCAAACTGCCGCTTCGCGAGGGGATAATTAATGCTCATTCAGAGCCTTTCTGTAGCATGGGAACAAAACACACACTGGTGTAACAGACCACAGCTTGTATAACGCCATTTCGGGTTACTCTTTATCCAGTACGAAAGCTGGCTCTCGTGTTACACGCTACGCATTTCTTACTAATCCCTTAAGTCAGTTTAAGGCAGATAGTGTACAGTATCGCCTTCTTGTTTATGTAGTAAGTGTTTTGCTCTTACAGGAAACCTGTCATGTATACAGTACATGTCATCAGCCAAGTATCTGAATATTTGAAATGGCTGTTTTTAAATGGCTTTTACCAGAGTAACATGAATGTCTACACGCCATTAAACATGGTAATGCAAGGTAACGCTGGCTAGCAAACTTATCCAAGACTCCATTAGGATACATACATGCATATGTTACTTCTAATGGAAGGTCAGTTTTAAAGTCATATTTTATTTCAGTTTATATCAGTGGGGACCTCACGTCTTGGTTGGCTCATCAGTTATCACTATCTGCTCCTCTACCTTGCGGATCATGGTGGATGTTGGGACAAATTTTTCCATAAAGTGTCCATGTTCAGCGGCTTCACTGCGACGGCCAGGTTTGTAAGGACACCACACTCGGTTTTCTGTGACCCACAAAGTGAACAATTCATGTCCAGCTGTCACCCAAACAGGCAATATCCTGTTAAAGGATTTCAAGCATAAAAGTATAATTGTCTACTGTGATTTGTACAGCATTTGTGGCAAACCCGATTTTCCTTCTTAAACTGCAAAGCGATGCTGCCAAGAGTCAAGAGCAAAAAGCATAAGACATAATTAAGAAAAACTGTGTCCCCAGAATGAGTCACAGACGCCGTTCGACATTTTGCCACACTAAGACCTCTCCACAACTGTGTCGTCATCGGTTAGAAATTCTAAAGAACAAAATTCCTCAAGATTCTCTGTGTGGAGAATCGTTTTTCTTTAGCCCCCCACCAGTTATCATCACTGTGAAATTCCCACCTGCCTATCAGATCTCAGCGAGTTACAAACAGCCCTCCCGGTTCCAGAACCTAAAGCTAGGTCTTTTTGGCTGTGATGGGCCTGCCCCTTCAGGTTCATATGGTCCCAGACTCAAATAAAGACTGGGTGGAACAGAATCATTCAGTATAAACCCAAGGTGGTTGGCTCTGTTACCTTCGCATGGAAAAACCGAAACTCCCCGCAAAAGAAAAACACTGGCTGCAGATTAGCCAGCAGTACCGTTGTTAGCTAGCCAGCCCTGCAGCGACTGCCAGAGGCTACATTCTTCAGCCCCGAAGGCGGGAGGGCGGGCGGGCAATAAAACAGTTTTGGCCCCCAGCTAGCCATTTATCAACACAAACACGGCTGGTGAGTCCCCCCCCCGGAAAAGGACTTTTCTACTTCTTATATGCTTCAGGGGCTGCCATTCAGGGTGGCGGGGAGGGTTAGCTGCTAAAGGCTCAGACGAGCAGCTCGGAGACTGCTGTTTGAATGGTGCTGCTGTGTTTGTGCCGACGGATGCTGCAGGAAAACACGTCTAAATAGGTCTGCAAGACAAAAGCTGAATATGGAGGTTTGGATGCATAATCAGCTAAGTGGCTGTGCTTTCAGAGGAAGTTTTCTTTAATAAACATCAAGGGTAACATGATAGGAAACACATTTACATATTTCATTCAGCCTTTAGCTAATTTGTAGCACCGCGTAGCAGTAACAGGCCTTTAATGTAGCGCACTGCAAGTCGAGATGAATAACAGAGGTAAGCGAAAGCTGAAACCCACCCCCCCCCTCCCAAAGGGGTCTGAATTAAAATGATAAAACGGCTCCTCATGCAACGGTCCTGGCGTGTCCCGGGAAGTGGATACGCTACAACCCATTAGCGTCGTCAACCCATTAGCGCTGCAGGATTCGTGTCGGCGTTTGCAAACACATATTTCATTGTTCCCCCCCAAAGAAAGAAGGTTATCCATGAAAACCCTGCTTTTGTACCAGGCTGTTCTCAGATTTTGAAGCTCGAGCGCAACGCGCAAAAAAATTACGGTCCTTTTCAAATTAGAGTTAGCCACTCATCGCTATGCGTAAGAGAGCATTTTCATCTAGCGTGAAAGCATTCCGGAGGCCAAACAAAGGGACTCTTCACAGGCAAAGTCTCTATCGGAGGTCTTCAGACAGGAAGGTGCTGTCCGCTTGCATTGTTTAGCAAGTGGTACTTTGGTGCTGATCTCCCTGGTACTGAGCCCCCGCCCAGAAAGTTCAAACAGGCCGACAAGGGGGACGACTCCCTGTTTACGCAGTAGGGGGACATGTTTTGCTTGGACGTGTCCAGGTTTCACTCCTACTTGAGTGGGTTCCCAAGATCGCACCCTGATGGAAGGGACTGTTGAGGATTCGGTCATCGCCGTCTGTCTCATGTTCCCATAGCTGATGGGGTTTGGGCTGGGTGACGCCGGTTTGGAGCAGTCGCGACAAGGAACAGGTGCTGGTCCCTGAGCGGGGATTCAGCCGATTCCCAAAAGATGCCCAGCATACGTGCCATCTTTAATGCCACTTACTTACTGCGACTTAGCAGAAATTACACGATCACGACCCGATTGTGTATGAGAACTTCGGTCGGGATGGCATATGGGTGTCTCTGCAGTCGTAGATGATAAAAAATGTGAGGGATCATTTTCATTTCATTCCATGGACATTAAATCAAACGCCTTGTTAGTGTTTTCAGACCGTGCCATCTGAGGACAAGGTCTCGCCTTGTGAGAGTGGAATTAAATTACCCCTACCACCCAGACTTCGATATGCGGCGAAACGTGACATATTTATTTAAATAAGGAATAAGCATTTGCTATCCAATCCAAAGCAAATTCTTACTGCAGATAAAATATTTACGAGCATTATCAAAAGTCAACATATGGATTTATTCAGAAATATCTATAAAACAATTATTACAAATATTTATATAGTTAAAGTGTATTAAGCCTGTAAACACACCTGTGTCAATGTGTAACAGAACAAAGTAAATCTGCAGTCTTAAAACATACAAAGAAACAGTTCGTCACAGACATGTAGGAAATAGAATCACTGACAAGAAGACATTAAATAAGATCCCAATAAAATGAGAGCCCCCAGCCCTATAGTAAATATTGCTGGGAGATGAACCCCTGTACACCAATAAAAGCCTGGTATAAACAAGCAGAGAAACAGGTTTTTAAAAAAAAGACACATTTTTGAGGTGACGTCCTCACAAGGCTACGTGGCTCTCGTTCACAGTAATGGGCCTGGCTGCCTTCGCCAAAGACGTCAGTCATCGCTTGGAGGGTGGACACCCGAGACAGGTCTGGCGTAATCCCAAAGACGAGGACAGTGCAAGCCAGCAGAAGACAGCAAGAAGCATGAAGGGGTCACAGGCATCAGCGAGATCCCTGCTGCAGAAAGAGGGGAGCGCTTTCCTCGCCACGTCTCATCACGTAAGCCTCAGCAAGTCACCTTTACTGCTAACGGACGTGACTGCATCTGGTAAAACGTGCAGCTGAGGGACGTATTCAGCTGAGGGCTCTTAGCATTCACGGGAAATGCTGCCACCCAGGTCCATCAAAGGTTTGACGCGACCTTCTCGACGGGAATTCTCGACACTGCCGAGCGAGGCAATGTTGGAGCCTGGTGCTAAAGGCGTAATCACGCGGCGAAAAAAAAACAGGCCTTCAGAACCATTAACGTCCTGCGGAGCGTTAAGCTGATTTGCATAATTAATATTGTGAATGAGCTGCATTGCTGGAAATTATACTACATTGGCTTTATCACTAATCCCAATTCATAATTTTATGCAGCGCTTATTAGCGTTTTCCTTTTCATTTTTGCAGGAAAATTAATGCTTGAATGAAAATTTTATGAGCGCAGATTCTCTGCCGCGACCTTCCTGCCACGACGGACGCGGCGGAACGGGAATATCAGCAGCCATTGTTCGTAATTGCTACACATTGGGGGTAATTGAAGAAAATTATGACTGCTGTTGATGGCCTAATTAGAGACCTCTATGTTTCATCCCATATCCGCCCCCCCCATCCCCCCAACGACACTCACAGTCCCTCCCCACACGCAACATAATGCTTCAAAAAATAGCAGGCATTAGGCATGAAGGATTTTACCACAAAATGAGCTTGTCAGCATCACTGTTTTCCACGTATGACAATGTGTGAGGTGGGGTGGGGGGAGTACTTGATTTTTTCAAGTGATTTCCAGCCTGTGATGGGTGGCGGGGAGCGGCCAGACTGTGGAGCTGATAACGCCAGGGAACGGTGCCCTTGGCCTGCATCCTGGGAGCTGGAAGGTAGTTGGGGATTTCTCTACCTCACCCTACCTAGATTCCTGCCTATTTTTTAAGGTGGGGTGCATTATAAGGGCCAAAATTCATACAGAAGGGCTGACCTATTCATTAGCCAATGGTCTGTATTAAATCTTTCAGTGACAGGGGGTGGGGCACTCTGAGCCAATCCGCTTTTACCTAGGGCCCGTGGTCCTGTGGCCCTCACCCCAATATATATGCGTTCCCCCCCACCACTGCTGTCAGTTTTCTGCTTGGGTGGTGGGACGTGCATCTCCTGTTCAGATATCAAAATCTGAGTCTGAGCTGTTTTTAAACATGTTTTCTGAGAAAGATTCCCGAAGTATTTGTTTTTTGATGCTTGCAAAATGTGCTCCTCTTAATAAAAGAGTAAAAGTTCAGCTACCCATCATCTGGTGGAATCCCTGTGTGGAGTTTCTCTTCCCCTGGGATGATGGGGCATAACACAGTATTTTCAAGGTAAATAACTCTATTTGGGTGGCACAGTTAGGCGAATGGAGTTGATATAGTGTCCCCGAAATAATTGGTCGATGCAACATGTATGAGACATGTGAGCCACTTCGTTAACCGAAAACCATAACGATAATCATCATCGGCCCGTTAGGAGCGCTCCGTCTTTAATTAGCATGGCGTTCAGCGGTACCAGCAGGCCGAGGGCGCGGGCCACAGCCTGCGGAGAGCGGGAGTCGCAGGTGGCTAATGAAACGACAACCGGCGCCCTGCAAGGTCGAGGAAATGAAGACGCACGCGCCAGGGTTAGCTCTCTGACAGATCTTGCTCGCGCCGGAGCGGATAATGGGGCCGGAGAGAATTGGTACGCACCGTCGGTACGCATCCAGTCACGGGCTACCAGGGGACATCTGCTGTACTCCGATCCCAAACCTCTGCTCGTTTTCCGGGGTCCTCTAATAGACGTTTGTCATTTGCTCGATCCCGAGAGTCCCATTGGCCAACACTGTCTGCATTCGTCCTGTTTCGAGTATTAATGACCCTGATCTTCTCTGCAGATGTCTATAACTGCGATTGGAGAGTGCCAACGGAACGATAAATGGACCCCGATCATGAGGGAATTGGACCGGTCTCGCAAAATGGTCGTTTCTAGCAAGAATGTGCTTGGCAGCACTGGTTGTTGCTCAGATCGACTGCTCATTGTGCTCGCAGACATCTGTGAAAAATATGAGCTCTTTGTTTCCATCTTTCATGCTTCCATGGCTCTTTTCAAGGTATCACAAAGCCAACAATGAATTTTTAGTTCAAGCTATTAGAGTGCTGTGATTTTTTTCCCCCCCGTCGTTCATTTGGGAGCCCTTTAATTTGAGAACAGCAGAGGTATGTGGATGACAAGCATGTAAATATATAAAATTAGACAAGTGGTGTGTCCATAAATATTTGAAAAGAGGAACAAAGGTGGGATTCGACACAGATTTGCAGAGTGGCATGTGAAAAATGATACTATATGAACCTCTTGGTCAACATGGGACAGAGCACATGTGAGATAAAATCAAACGCAGATGTTAAACAGATATGACTAAACTTCATTATCAGTCTTCAGCTCTTGGTTCAAACTTTTGGCAATATGGTAAAGTAACAGGTCATCCAAAGCCTTAATCATTTTGCCTGCGAGATGAATAAAAAAATAGCGTGATAACATTCTTTTGCTACATGCCATTATGATGAGAGGTTATGAAGAAAGCAGGCCATATTTCTACAAAAATATGGTTGAACATTAGCCACGTTTCAGTTGACCCTTGGGCTGGACTTGAAGAGAACTGGGAACCAAATTCATCTTTTCATCTGTATTGGAGGAGACTTTCATTTTCTTCCAGACTTGATCCTTAAAAGTGGGGAGATTTGTTACCATAGAATAAGATTCCACTCCTGTCAGGTTTGAGCTTTTACTGAAGTGTGTGAAATCAGAGGCACTAAATAAGGAAGACGAAAGCCACAGGTCCCCCAACCTCCCGCTTAAATCACTCTGCAGCAGAAATGAGCATGCATGAATCACAACAGCAACAACGCCACATAAGAGTGAGTGAGAGAGAGAGAAAGGGAGAGAGAGAGAGCGAGCGAGAGAAAGAGAGAAGACGGTTAAACAAAGATCGTAATGAAGCATCAGCTTGTTTCAAAAGGAACCAGAAATGATAAAAGGGCATCGGAATGATTAATATAACCCATTAATATCCTAACTGACACTCAAGATTTGCTATCTGCTTACAGATGTGGGTTTAAGACAATTTAATGGAGGTAAGATATTTAAAACCCCAATATATTTGCCTTCGGAGGAAAGTGATCTTTCCACGAGACTTACTGTGCAGTACCTCATAAAATTACCAATATTACATAGATCTACACTGTAGGTTTCATCTGTATATTTAATCTCTATCCTAATCTCTTTTTTAATAAGAAACATTATTACTACTTTTATATATTATTATAAATTATTTGTTCTTGACTGTCACCCTATTCCCACATATGCGTTTGAAAGGCTCCTGTATTTTTCCTACAGCCATTTTGTGTCGAACGTTTGCTCTTCTCACTGATTATGCTGTTTCTAAGCTCCCCGAGGAGCAGCGAGACCCAGGCAGCCTCCGAAAACACAAGCATCCGCTTCGCTGTCCAATAATAAAGAACGCTGACAAATTACGGACGGTGAAAATCCTCCCGCGGTCCCGGGGGCTCTGCGCGCGGCCGCAGGCAGGCGGGGAGGACCGCGGACGCCCTGGAAGGGACTCTAGAACATTCCTGCACGAAGGGGGGGGGGTTACACGGGGTAGCCCTGTGGTCTGGCTACTGTGGACACGTACCTTAAATTATTGCCCAAATGTGACCCGTAACCTTAGTGTGCAGCCCAAACCAAGAGCTTTGGGTCAAAGTTCATCATTCACTTCATCCTTTTAATATCTGCCAGCAATTATATAAAAAATCCCAATGTCATGTGACTGTCATAGCCCTATTCCCATGGGTTTCCTGTGTCCTTAGTAATATAGCAATTTGGCTAAATGAGCTACACAATATGTAGGAGGTTTTCCATATTCTAGCTACGTACCCAGAGCAAGATCTGGAGCCTATCTCAGTCAACACAGGGAAGGGGTACACCCCGGATGGGACACACATCAATCATACAGGGGCAATTTAGAGACACCAGTCAGCCTAGCTGCAGGGTTTGGACTGTGGGAAGAAACCTGCATGACGTGAGGAGAACGTGCCAATGCCACACATGGAGAGGAGGTAGGATTCGAACCTGCAACCTACTGAGCTAACGTACCACCTCAAACCTTTCGGGAATAGCTATGCGTTGCATATGCTCTGTCTTGGGTAATGACCATAAATAAAGCCATCGCAAACCACTGTTTCTCCGCGCTCAATGGTGGTAGGAACTGAAAGCGTGAGAATTCAGCCTTGAATGGTTTGAATTCCTCATACAGTACATTTGAAAACATTCCGCTATCAAAAATGTTGATCCCCGCTGAATGGTTTTACGGTCAAGGTTTATGTGTGACGGCGTGGTGGACTGCCGATTTTCTGCCCGCGAATACAGCACATTATTTTAAATTGTCATTGGTCAGCATGAGCCTGCTTGGAGAACATTAGCACTCTCAGTGAATGTAGAAAGAACAAACTCCTAATGAAACCTGCATTCTGGGCATTATCTCCATCTCCCGCCGCCACGATGGCTCGTCACCCTTAACGAATATTAATTACACACTTCCCGGCTCAATTCCAGCTCATTGATCATTCTGTGAGGCAGTGAGAGCATTTTAATTGTTACTGTACACAGTCTGTTCCACTTTGTCGGTATTGGAACCGCCTTTATCAATGCTCTGCGTAAAGGACAAGCCGGTGAACTGACCTTTTCTTTTGAAAGGGGCTATATATCATCTTGTCGATGTGTTTTTTTGTTTGTTTGTTTTTTAATGGGGAGCATTTATCCTGTAATAGATCACGTTTATTCAGACTGTTCCTAATTATTCCTCCCAGGTGCCGGTGGTAAATCGATAAGGCGGCAGCTGACCCTGCTAGGGACAGACGTTAAAGACAAATTACTCAATTTATTTGCCCTATCGGGTGATGAGTCCTGAAGTTTACTAGTGATCGTATTGACCAGATCTGCACAATCAGGGGACCCTGGAATAGTGAATGATGCTCAAACGAGGCTTAAAGCTACATTACCAGCTATCTGACATCTCACATTTTGATGATCATTTCATCTGCAGTTCTGTAAAGGTGAATCTTTCTCCTGATCCATGCTTTTGGTCTTCTACTTAGGCATTCTCTAAAAAAACGTTTTGTTCATTTAAATCAGCAAATATTTCAGTCTAGGGATTGATTAAACCTTTAACTAAGCCAATAAAATGGGATGGTTTACACCACATAATAACCACGTTTGGCTATTGTGCCACCCAGATTAATAAAGAAATGACAACTGAACCCACATTGTGCTCATGAGGCAACCACCACGCCTTTGACCATGGTGCCTTGGTCAATAAACCATTTTACCACCCATATCCATCCATAGGCACCAGGGAGGGAACATCCTGAATAAGACACATGCACTATGGGCAAATTGGTAACTCCAATTAACCTCAGCATGTTTTTGGACTGGAGGAAACCCCATGATGACATGGATAGAACATGCAGACTCCACACTCATGGGGCAGGAGGAAACCCCATGATGACATGGACAGAACATGCAGACTCCACACTCATGGGGCAGGAGGAAACCCCATGATGACATGGATAGAACATGCAGACTCCACACTCATAGAACCATGGTGGAGACTAGAGCTCAGGTCCCAGAGGTGCGAGGCAACAGTGCTGACAACGGCAACCACCCTCGTTCCTATCTATCATCCATACTCAGACTAATATGACCTTCGATTGTATTTATTACATTTATTGCTCCTGTTTGTATGTTGTATATTCCCATTCCCTGTACACTTCCAGTTACATGTTTGTCTCGTCCTGCCTTTTCTTTCGTTTTACTTCCACTGCTTCTTTCTCGCTGCAGGATTTTGCAGGCAGGTTCCTCCTCTCACTCACACGTTTGATTTGATTTGGGGGTGACACCTGACCTTCCTCATGCGGCCCCTCATTCAGAAATGGCCTTTCAATCCCAATTTAAACCCCCAATTTAAAGCATATCTAGATCTCGAGAAGGAAAACATTCCAATTGTAAGAGCGATTAATTTCAGACTGATCAAAGGGAGACCCAGGCTGCTGACACTGCCTCTCTGAGACGGCTAGACAGAGGCGGCCTCGCCTCGTCACAGAGTAAAGGTCACGCCCCGACAACCCCGCTGATTTTAGCCAGTCCAAGGCCAACCCCGAGGTCACCGCCCATATTAGATCTGTTGCCACGGTGGCACGGCGTGTCACAATCGTCACGGCGACCCTGCAGTGTCCCCCCGCCCCCCATTAGGATGGGCACAATTAAAATCCGAGTGGTATTGACACTGCCTGAACCAGCAGTGAATTAAAAGGAAGGTGCCCCCGACCTTTGACCTCGACTTTCAGATGGGAGGGAATCTTCAGTG
This sequence comes from Hippopotamyrus pictus, assembly GCA_026781145.1. Taxonomy (NCBI): domain Eukaryota; kingdom Metazoa; phylum Chordata; class Actinopteri; order Osteoglossiformes; family Mormyridae; genus Hippopotamyrus; species Hippopotamyrus pictus. The sequence continues at coordinate 6,095,228 of JAODLC010000001.1, forward strand.
GCCAATCAAATTTTAAGAAGTGGACAGGAAAGATCTTTTCAGTTTTAATTAACAATTTTGGAAAAGTACTACTGCATAAAATAGTATGCAATATTTTTACTATAAGAAGTTTTAAACAACATTCTCAGACTACAAATGAAATAAAGAGTCGTTTGTTTTCATTGAGTAAATGTGTGCATGGACTGTGGCCCTCAGTTTGCAGGGAAAGAAGGGTCTAAATAATAAGGTACAGTGTATGCTGTGTACTCTGTACTCTGTACAGTGTATTCTGTGTACTCTGTACAGTGTATTCTGTGTACTCTGTACAGTGTATTCCGTGTACTCTGTACAGTGTATTCTGTGTTCTCTGTGTACAATGTGCTCTGTACAGAGTATTACTGTGTATTCTATGCACAGTGTATTCTGTATACTCTATGTACAGTATTCTTTGTGTACAGTGTACTCTGTGTACAGTGTACTCCTACAGTGAGATCCACAGGCTTCCAGCTCCATTACCCCCCACAGCTGCCATTGTGTGGGACCAGTGCTTTCAGAGTCAGAGCAAATGACCAAATCTCATCTCTACACTCGTAATAGAAGCGGATGAATGATGAATATCAGGGACAATTCTAGGATTATTAAGATGGAGGCCATATTTCACACAGCAGGACGAACCTTATCAACAGTTATTATTATGTTTCGAATCGGTGTGTGACAGGGGAGGGGGCACTCTGGGGACCAGTGGGTTTTCAGCTGAAGCCAGTGGCCCTGTGACCCCACCCCTATGGACATCAGTCACATCTGAAAAATGAAAGTACATTAAAAGTTAGTCCATGCCTAAGCAGTCCATGTTTGGCTCAAGCTCACCTGTAGTAATTCCAGCCAAATCATGGGTCTTTATTGAGGTTTTTTTATCTGGAGGCTACTGACTGGTGTGGAGCTATTTTTACAGAAGAAACGTCTCAACTAGTGACCTGTGGCTATTGTATTTCCCCCCGAAGGGGCGGCCGCACAGCACATTACCATGGTATCGAGTCCGGAGCTCTTCCTGCAATCCAATACTGCAGATGCTGTATCAGCATCTTCATCCACCCTACAGTGAGGAAGATCACCCCGAACAGAAAGACCGATTCGGCCAACGGAGGTGTTGACAGTGTAATCCCTAAAGATTCATCTCCTCCATGAAAGAGCTATCAATCTGCCCTCAGCTGAGGACAGAATCGATCTCCGACATCGCTTGGTTCTGGGATGAGATGAGGCACAGTTTGTGAAAGATTAATATGAAGGTTACTTGGCAAACCATGTTTGGCCTAATCAAGACATTAAGAGAAGTGTCAGAATGAAGTTGCTACATTTCGATCTTCTGTTGACATTGTGAGATTTGCACTGTGATTACAAGGCGAAATAACTTAACCCAGCGGTGGCCGATCTTATCCAGAAAGGGCCGCTGTGTTTGCGGGTTTGGCTCCCTGGGTTTGGACAGCTGACTTTAAAATGGTCCCAAAAACCTGCAAACACACTGGTCCTTTGTGGATAACCTAAACGAACTTAGTTAACAAACTGCGGTTTCCCAGTTACAAAGGGCATAGAGCAGTGCTTCTCCACGCAGTCCTCAGGGACCCGGAGACAGTCCGTGTTTTAGCTCCCTTCCAGCTGTACCAGCAGGTATTCAGTGTTCTTCATTGGCTGGGAGCTAGAAGGGAGCAAAAACATGGACTGTCTCCGGGTCCCTGAGGACTGGGTTGAGAAACATTACATTGAGGGCTATAACCCTCCCAAGTGATCTCCTCCTGTCCCCCACGGAAACCAGTTAACAAAAAAAATTTGGTCTTAGTCCACTTACAGCATTGATATAAGATGGAGAGCCCTGGCACTGAAGACAATGAGGATTCCCTGAAACTTGAACTCGTCTTGGTTCTGGGAAGCGTGATGTGACAGATACAGTGTGGTACCACATTCTTCTGCACGAATGATGCACGTTTCTGACAATTTGAAAACAGCCCCGCTCACATACTGGCTGGCACATGCTCCCGGTGCAACAAGGTACACCTTCCTGATTCACACCCAGCGGAAAAGCTGGCCCCCAGCCAACCCGTTAATTTATGGGCATCAGAAGGAGCTTAGACAGTATTTATATCGTCAGCCATATTAAAGCCTTCCAGACTAACAGCTTCTCAGGTTCTGAATAACTGAACCCTGAACGTACACAATTATAGCATATTTCATGGTTTTTAAGAGGAGGCCAGCCTGTCCTCCTATCGAACGATCCATCTCTGATATGCTGTTATAAAGACACACGTCCGATTGGCCGCATCTCATACTTTGACGAATAACATGCACCCAGATCAGCTCAGGCCCCGTGAAGTGCCTATCACAGTCGATTAATCCAGGTCACAGAGAGATGTGATTGTGTCCACTTACAGATGGCACCTCAGAAATTCCAGCCAACGCACTGAAATCCATCCACATGTAATACGATTTTCACATTATCCCTGTTTATCCTGTGCGCTCTGCCAGACCTATAGCATTACACAGAGTTATGGAAAATTCCAGAGCATTATGAGATTTACACATATTACACTCAGAATTTTGAAGCATGTCCACTTCATCAAACAGTCAGTTACTGTGATCTTTTAGAATAGAAAAAGCAGGTTTTTTTTCTTTAAATACTGTTCTTAATAACCACACTCAATAACTGGATTATGTATAATATATAATAATATGATTAACTGAAAGGATAAGAATTACTTGTATTCTGTACAGGCGAAGCTTTCCATGTGCATTCATATTATCCTCATATAATAAAAATATGTAATATCCAACACCGGATTTGTGAATATGTGACGAGAAAAGACATTATGACTCCTGAGAAGAGATTTGAAATTCTCCTGTATTTTGTGTCCATGGTAACAATGAAATTATCACCCACAGTACAAAGACTCAATCAGATGCCTGCATCTATATATTTATATCTATATTTATAACAGCTAAATACTTTGCTTGACTACTGTGACAGCTCTCTTCTGTGAAGTACTCAATTGTTAAGATTTTTTTAAGTTAACTTAATCTGTGTCTCAATCAGTTACAGACAAAAGACTTTGACATCCATGTTTCGTAGGGATAAAACTGAATTTACAGATTTGTTATTAAAATGTCTATAGCCATCTTTCTTTGTTCAAATGCAAAGTAGAGCATTTTCTAACTACTGTACAGACCAAGCTGAAACAGTCCAGAAACCAGCTTTCACTTTAAGGGTACTGGAACCTTCCAAACATTAAGAATCTTAATCATATTTGAAAGACAGCAAAAAAAAAATCTTTTTTCAACACAAAGAAAACCTTTTGCCGAAAATAATGTGTCAGCACACACTTTGCTAATTGCCGCCCCCCTTTCACCGTCACGTGAACGTCGGAATGCTCCAGTCTTACCCAGGCTCCAGGACACTTCCGGAAGGATCTGAGATTGGCGGCTCTTCAGGAGCGCTGGGGTTCCCCAGGGTCAGGGCAAAACCGCAGGGGCACCGAGAAGCTGGCCGCTGGCCGTACGGGTGGAACCCAGAGGTGCCACAGTTGCACGTCTGGGTCACGGCAGGGACGCCGCATGAGCGGAGAGCATTAAATGAATCTCTGTGTCAGAGGGAGACTGTCCGCTGCGCCGCTAAAGCAATCTAAGCAATTTCTCTAGAGCACATCGTCTTTAAGCAGGAGCATCTGACGCTACAAAGAGCTGCTTGCAGGCTAATTCCAGCTCAGCAAATCGCACGTCTTCTGGTCCGAATAGTACAGTCGGTTTGTTTCCTTTAGCTCACAGGCTTGGATGCTTACAGATGGAGGCAGGTGAATGTGATTGCATTGTTGTGAAACAGTGTTGATTTCATATGATCTCCCTTTTCTGGGTGAATGTTAAGACTGCGACTGGAAAAATACCCTCGACGATCAGATAAAGCCTTCTATCAAGGCTTCGCGTTTCCATTCGCTCTGCTGTCGAGGAAAGGTCACACCTCCGTTGGCCTAGGTCACAATAGCATCACCACAACCTCTGATGCTGAGTATGTTACAACATGGGATGGTACGTTGGAAGATACGGAATTGGCGAAATAAAATACAACCGTTCCCAATCCAGCTAATATCCACATGAAACAATATCCATTACAGATGCACATGCCGACTTAATATCGGGGCACCAGCATTCAAAGCACACAAGTGTCTATGTTTACATTTACATGTCAGAGTATGTTTACTTCATAAGATGTGTCTCAGGAACGTCTAAACATCTGTCAGCTAGTCCTGCTCCACCAGGAGGAGCACATTGGATCGATTCTCTCTAACGTGATGCCATTCCCTTTCGATTCGTTAAGTCCGTCAGTTCTTCAGCGATCCAGCCCTTAGATGCCGGTCTCCATGGTGATCGCCTTCAGCATCTGTTTCCCCTTTAGTTTTTTTTTTCCCCACAAACAAAAATATCTTCCGTTTTAAGGAATCGAAGATCTGTTTTGTTCTTCCGCTCGGTACGAGGTATCGCACGCACACCTCATGCCAGAGGCCGGGCAACCGCGGACTTTGCCCTGGCGTACCGGGCGTGGTTGAGGAAGCAGCAGGACGATCTTCTGCCCCTCTCTGACTATGACTCACCATGCGGAGAGGCACCAAAACGCCGGAACAGATGGGACTCCTCGGAGTCAGATCCCAGGCTGGCGGTGGCCCGTGTGCCAGCACTCTCCGGTCCACGTGGACCCACGTCTCCATCCCCCTGTGGCAAATCGCCACACCAAACAAAGCATGGCCGCTTCTCCTTTGTTCCCCGGGTGTGTGTGTGGTGCGTCTGCTTTATCTGCGAGGACGTTCCGCATTCGCCGCAGCTACGATCCTGTGTGTCAGATGCACAAACCCCCCGACAATGACAGAAGTCGCCATCACTATATTTATCCTACCCCGCTATGCCGCTGTGTGGTTCACATACATACCCATTGCACTGTGTATATACACTCCCGTGTCCAGCCCCCCTGTTTCGCACTGCCCTGTGTTTTGCACCCCCTCACCTTTCACTCCCTGTCTGTACGTCGCATCATGTTCCTGGGGAAGCAGTATTTCGGGCCACTGTGTACCTATATATGGACGGTAGGACACTTGACTTGGCCTGATATGAATTGAGCCAGCACTGTCCTCATCTCATTGTATTGCAGAGCCTACTGATCGGATTCATTCTTATAGGAAAAGTGTCTGAGGGCAGCTATAGGGATCTGAGCTGCAGCTATTTCCTACGGGAATCTCATATGGCAGCTAAATACATAAATATCCTTAGCGGAAAGGAAGTAAAAGATAGCCCCCTGAAAGTACAAGCTGAGTGATATGTAGATTAAACACACACGCACACACTCGCACCAAGACACACGCAAGCACACACAGACACAAAGAGACACGTCTCGGGGGGAACCGGCAGTAGGACAGAGGAGCCAGGAGCCGGAGGCAGGCTGAGCTCACAGATCTGGGCTCCGGGAGTGATGGACCAAACCTCAGATGCCGGGGAGGGGGGGGGATCAGGCAGCTTCCAGAGGCATTGTGGGAAAGCGCCGTCTGCGATCCCTCGCGCCAGCAGTCGCGGAGCCGTCAAAATATGTCCCCCCCTGCTGGGGCTCATGCTGCTCCAAACTGGGGGGAGGATGAGAGTTTTGGGAGGGGGGTGACATCACCGGCCTACATTTACATTGTATTTATTTATTTGTCAGGCGCTGTTAGTCAAAGTGTCGTACATTTTTCAAGAAAGCAGGGTCGGGCTGTTCCTGGAGCAGTTAGGTGTTAAGGGCCCAGCTCAAGGGGCCAACAGAACCATCACACCTCTGATACTGGGATTTGAACTAGCAACCTTCTGGCTGCAGACACAGCATCCAAACCCGGTGAGCGACACACTGCCTCAATGCCCGTTCCTTACTCACCAGCAGATTATTGATGGCGAGACAATCATTAGCCTTAATAAAAATTGTACTGTGCAGAAGTCTTAGAGAAGGATGTTTAAATTGCGTTGATTGTCTGTCTTTAGTGTGTCAGCTTAGCCATTTCAAAACCTAAACCTAAATCACCCAGCATTTGTAGTCACCATCAAATAACTCGGCTCAGAAGCAGACTTGCTCACTTGGCTAATCGATACTTCATAATAACTAATTAAGTCAATTAGAGAGCTGGGGGTGAAATTGAAGGAACACATGGACTGCCGTGGTACCCCTGAGAAGAGGTTTGGGAAGCAAACCCATGTTCTTTTAATCATCCAGCAACTTGAGTAACTTATTGGAGAATGAAAGAAATTATTTATGCTTTTTATTGTATCACTCACTTTTTATTGTTCATTTGTATGTATTGCAATATTAAATATTTATTGTTTTCTGACCAAAATTATACTTATTGTCCAGACAAATCGCTTTAGATGTGATTTCCTGCAGGGGACTATGACTTGTGCACAGTTCTGTATACAGGAGTCAGTTCAGTGAGAAACAGCAGCTGCTGTAAGATCATGTGTGATTCCTTTATAATCCTCTTGTTTGTTCCCAAGCAGGACCACACACTTCCTCCTCCTCCGTCCTTGACAGCTGAAGGCATTAGCAAGCGTTTGCATTTCACCGGGCCGGGGGATGTGGGGGGGGGGGGGGCCATCTCAGTCACATGTGCCGTTTTCGGGAAACGGCAGCATCCCCGAAGAGTGAGCTGGAAGCTGCTCGCCGTCCCCCCTAATCACATGCCACACGCTGCCCCCGTATGGTGGAGATCTATCCGAGAAAGGTCAGCCATTTCTCACCGTAAATCCAGGAGGACGGTATCGAAATCACGGCGGTCGAAAGTGTGACCCTGCTCACCTCCCTGATGTATCAGCCATACAAATCGAAGGTGACGTGTTAATCTATCTCGAATCATGCCCTTCTCACCCATGACGAGTCGGAGGGAGCAGAAAATCGATGGACGCTCCTCTCGTTGTCCAATTATACCTGCCATCAATGGAGGTCCTCAGAACAGTCCAGGAAATAATCAGAGACCCGTCTGACGGAGCCTATTTTCTACCAAGGTCCTCAGACCCACCAGGAAAGCACAGCTTTGCGGTACCAGCCCTGAGAAATACAACAGCCACGGACTGGATGGAAGCCGTGCTCGCTTCCTGAATGCCAAACGAAATCGCTCGCAATATCTGTCCGTGTGTGTGATTTAAAGCGGGGCATTGACGGCCAACCTCGACCTGTTATTCTGCTTCGAGCTGAAATAAACAAACAACACCATGTAAGTAATATGTCACGGAAAATATTACAGTCCCACATTCACGGCGAGAATAAATTGCACCCTCGGCCCTAATTAATCCTCCGCACATTTCATTTTGCCGAAGGCGGTGTTTATTCACTTTGCAACGGCACCAACGGATCTCATAGGACAAACAGCCAAATGCTGTCATCCTTCAGCTGTGTGACTCAGTGCCAGGTCACAGAATAAGGTTTTTTTTTTTTTTTTAGAGTTACCCCAGAAATGTACAGAAATGGGAGATGATTGAGCTTTGATAACCATTTGTCTATCCTCACAGTAAAACACTTCTACACACCTGAACAGCTCCGGGAATTGACTAAAAGCTGCTCTACCATTGGAATACTGTGGGAATCTCGCTGGAATCGCGGAAGACAAACACAATGAGTCAAACACCAGATGACAGAGACTAATGGGTATCTCCAAGCACGGAACTGATGACAAAATGTCCATGTGTGACAGGGACTGATTCACAGACCAGCTGAAAGCACGACTTTGTTCTGGGACCGTACGTGCGATGTTTACTTTTCAAAGACCTCCCGGTGAAGGTCATGGATGTCCTGAGGTTCTTGCTTCTCACACCTCGCATGTTGCTCCACCTTGAAGTATAATCATGCGACATCAATCATGGACCACAGCTTGAAGGCTCACCTTCCTAACCATTCCGCACAAGAAAGTGCTACTATCTGAGGGATATGTCTGTACACAAACCTCCATGCAGGGGTATTTCCTCACAGAAGCCATTTAATCCAAATAGCTTAACAAGCAGCAAAGTGTGACGCATTTCTCTGTGGTGAAAAGATTCATTCATCTTCATCCATCAAGGTCAGAGTCTCAGGGGCCTGAATGGGCATGCCAGGGATGGGATGTCAGCCCATGTACACACTCTCACACACAATCCGACACCACGGGCAAACGTAGAAACGCCATTTAGCCTGACTGCACGTCTTTAGTCTGGGGGAGCAAACCTGCATGATATGGATAATATTCAAATTCACCCCCTACTTTTATTGCTTATTGGTATTCTGTACAGCACTTGGCTGACGAATGGTGTCTATAAATGTGTTTTATAAATAAAGTGATTGCTTTATTGATTGATTGACGGACTGATTGATGGATTGGTTGATTTGAGAAGTGTGAAGCAGAACTGCTAGTCACAGAGCCTCTGTGTTCCCCATGACTATCAGCCACGGGTGGGAGTTGCCGAGCCTGGTTGCCGTATAACAGCAATGGATTTTTACCCACCTTTTTCAGCCTGAAGCTGCTTCTTCCTGCAAACCGGAGCCAGACTCAGCCCTGGAGCGCTGGCTGCCAGGACGGCGGGGGTGTCAGGCATCGACCCCACTGCACCTGAACAGCGAGATGGCCAGCTGGGGCCGGGGGGGTTAATTACCGTCTGCTCTGGACGTCCCGTGATCAGCTTTTGAAGGCCGATCCTTCCCAGTACTTCCGGTTACTTCCCTGACATAAAACACGGAAAATGCATTTTTGAAATCTAAACAAAGTTCTGATTTAAAAAGAAGGGCGTTCTCTACCTTTGGAAAGAGTCACATTTGCATTTTTGTATATTTAATGCACATATTTATCTGTAGAAATGTAATAATTACGGTTTACCTCTATAGAAGCAAGTTCTCAAATCTAATGGCTGCATACACCTTTCTATGTAATAAAGATCGGTCGTAACGCCCACGTTGGATCTCTATTCCTTGTTATTTCAGCAATGTTGCATTGTCAACAAACCCATGGCACCAATCTGAGATGCTTTTAGTCCTCTCCCTGAAAACTGTATATATTTTACTACAACAATTTCATACAGGCCAGCACCCCCAGAATCCCATTTCAATATTAATATTTCATATTAACGTTTGCAGCCTTTTTGGCAGATCATGAAAAGCCCCCCCCCCCCCCCAATCCTCC
>JAODLC010000001.1:6114269-6124619 GCA_026781145.1 Hippopotamyrus pictus
TCAGCATAAGCCATTATAATGCATTATGAAGGTATCTATAATGCGTTACGCATACAGACTTTAAGTAAAGTCTTACCTAATTTTTAATACTGAATTCACCTTCTTCCATCACCAAAGTCCTTATGTTACTGGTTCTACAGGCACAGTTACCGTACTTTTAAAAACAAACCAGCTTTAATTTCCTCTCGTTAAAAAGTCATCCTGAAACATTCATTGCGGAAATGACTAATACTGCATGACTCTCATGAATCACGTTCGGCCGAGAGGGGAGACCTAGTCCGAAACTCACTTTTCAGTTTGGGTAACGGATCACACAGGCAGCTCCAAATGCACTCCCACCTCACCCACATATTGGTCTGTGGCTCAGCGAGTTAGTAGTCAGAAGGTTGTTGGTTCAAATCCCAAGGTCGCCAGGGTGATTTCACCATTGGTCCCCTGAGCAAGGCCCTAAATGTTCAAGGGACTGTCTAACCCTGTGTTCTTAAATTTGTATACTACTTTCGATAAAAGTGTCATTTAAATAAAAAACTAAATCCCCTAAAGGACCCACAGCACAAGGGCTGCGGTGAACAAAAACTCTAGGAATCTGTTGTAAAAGATTACACTGAATTGTTTATATCCCCAAATAGTGAGCTTGCAATCCCGCTGCACCAAACAACGGAGAATAGAGCGGCATTCAAACGGCCCGCCCGCAAGAAAACCCGCCGTGGCGCAATCGCTGCACCTCCTCGGCAGCAGATGGAAAGCAACTTGAGGTGACATCCTGCATTAGCGTCCGAGGGCCGCGCTTTCTATATAAAGAGCGACCGTAGGGGATCCGGGCGGGAAGGCAGCACCCCTCAAGTGAGCCGGCCTCCCACCCAACGCGCGTCCAATACGCGCGCATCATGCTTCCAGAACAATCTGCAGGAACCCCGACCTTCTGCCCAGGTGTTTTGCTCCTTTTATTGGCAGTTAGAAAATACGACAGCATGTTATTTATCAAGTTACATTAAATGTACAGCGTTGGGTGGGAACAGAGCATAAACAAGAAAACTGATGGATTGGATGAATTGAAGAGCAAATTTATAAACGTCACTCAGTCAAATTTAATAAAAGATCTTCATTGGATTACATGACGACTGAGTTCGTTTTGGTTCCCTTTACTGTAACATATGATGAGGGAGCCTGACTTTAGGTCACGGGAGATCTCACCTCAAACACAACCAAAAAAATGACCTGAGTGAGTTCTGGAAACTTGCTTTCAGGAACCGCGCTCCACGACTTAGTCCAGCAGTCTCTTGGAATATCGGGTTCGAAGGATGTTTCCAGGATCAGCTTTGAGCATCGAGAGTCTGACTTCAGCGCAGACCGGAACGCTGGCGTTGTGACTTCAGCCAAACTGGGATTCCTTCAGCTCCTCAACTGCGGCTCTCAGCAGCAAAGGGAAACTCCTCTTAATTCCAGTGTGACTGGCTGTCCGGAATAAACCAAGAATCGCCGCTGCTTCTGCATTTACGTTTTACAGCGAATACGTGGGTATAGAATCTATTTTCGCTGGAAATATAAAATTTATAAAATCATAATGGATCTTCCGGGACAATACAGAGGAACTACGACAAGTTAAAATATTTAATGCTAAAGCAGCTAAAATGAGTAATAAATATAAATACCATTTAGAAAAATCAATCTACCTAAATAAAATATAAAATATACAGAAAGCTTTGTACAAAAAAAACCACTTTTGGCCTATTCACCCTGTCTGGTTACCATAATCAGATTCCCAGCGGACTATCTGATGGCTAACTAACCCACACTCACCTGTACAGCTATACGGACTATTTACAGATTATTCAACATAAATACTGCTTCGTCGCAGCTATTGCAGGAAAGGACTCGCAATGTCCATCTTGAAGTCAGGCGTCTTTTTTCCAGAAGGTTCCAGGCCCTATGCATGGTGCCTCCGGTTCCGGCTTTTCTTCATCTCCCGCAGGAGCTTCCACTTGCCGGGGGCGGGGGGCCGGGCCTTCTGGGTGTGTTTGCGCTCGCGGAACCACACGCTCTCGCAGTACTGGTCCACGCTGTTCTGCGGGCTGCTCATCAGCCGCAGGTAGTCCTTGTAGCGCTGCCGGGCCCCGGCCACGGCTGTGGCCACGTCGTCCCGCGGGGTGGCCGACCGCGGCTCCATCTGGCCCTGCTCGATGACCCGGAGGCCGAGCCGCAGCACGGTCCGGCTGAAGCTGTGCTCCTGCGCCATGCAGTGGTATGTCCCGGCGTCCTGCCGCTGTAGCGAGCGGATCAGCAAGCCCAGCTCGGTCCTCATCACCCGCTCGTCCGGCTTCACCTGTAGGGGGGTGAGGGTTGGGGAGGACAGACCCCGGTGACGTTAGGTAGCAACTCGACGACGGGCCGAACATGCCAGACTGCCCAGGGTGGGTAGCTACCTGGGGGTATTGCACAAAGCAGGCTTTCTTTATTAGCCAGATAAGCCCAATGTAAGGCTTATCCAACGGTATTGCCACTTACCTCTCTTTCTATTGGACAGTTTTCACATTTGGCTTAAGTTGTGTTTTGGCTTAAGAAATCCTGCTTTGTGAGATACCCCCTTGGGAGCTCTGCAGCACCTGCCAAAGGGCCAATCAGCACGATGTTCATAATTACTCAGCCAATCACTTGACTGTATTCATAATTTAGGACAACTGACCAAGGCCTATGAAATGGGGCATACAGGAAGTTCACACTGTGCATACAGGAAGTTTACCCTGGTACATCATGAGGTCACTGCCCCCACTGGTATCTGGCTTTCTGAGCTGCAGAGCCAACACCCGCTATTCTACAGCCACGACCGCAGGAAACGGAAACAGATCCCGCTAATGGAAGTGACGGTGCAGCTCGGTGTCAGGCATGACTCGCTAACGGCGTTTTATGCCTCATGGGGGGTCAGAGGCTAAAATAATACAGCTGCAAGTGGGCAGCGTGGGGCGGGGGGGACACTTCAAAGCATACCTCAGAATCAAAGGTGGTTTCTGAAAGGCGTGAACATAAGTGAAAATCGGGGAAGGGGGGGCGGAGTTTAAAGGCAACTCAACTGCATCCCTTCTCCCACGTTAAGTAAACATAATGCCCACCCATCCCCCCCCCACCATGTGGAAAAGGGCTGACTCATTCACCACCCCGTGCAAGTAAGTGACCTGAGAAATTTACCAGAAGAGTAGTTTTGACGTGCTGGGTAAAGGTCAATCCTGAAAACCAGAACATGGCAATGTAATCAGCCGGTTTACACCTGTTAGCATAACAGGCTGCACGGCGAACAGACTGTGGGAAGGACATCCATTCTTCTTGCACAATAAAGTGTCACCGGCCTGTTCCTTGGGCAGGCGTATTTGTGAAATTCCTGCCACGGGGACTTGATGGCAAGAGACGGGGAAAACTAAGCGTGCAGATCCGACGACTCTGCTCCATAGAAGTGAGGATCAGCTGACCAGCGTGACGGATATGAGGCACGTGAGTCTGACATTGAGGAACATGTAAAACACAGAGTCTGATTGGCCTGAAACACAAGGAGGTCACACACTTTGAGGAGGGGTACACCATAGCGCCACACAGAGGTCACACATGGTGGGGGAGATAATCCATAAATCTCTTAAATGCATTACAGCTCAATAAAAATGTACCTTAAGTCCAGCGGGTCAAACGATTCACATACCATTTGTGGCAAGATGGTCCTAATTAGCAGCAATATGCTCACCCCCCTAACCCACCCCCTCGGAGACGGAGTGACCAACCCTGCTGCCCCCAGATTCATTCTGCTGCTCTGGGATGATCCTAGACCATCTACATGTTAAAAGCAAACAGCCCTGTGAAAAGAAAACTCCCCAGGGCCAAAAAACCTGTGCACTGACGCATAAATCTAAAAAGAATAGGAATAATGATGTGGCGGGGGGAGGGGGGGGGTGTCGGGCAGGACCCCAAGTGCGGTGCCGACACTAGGAATGTCACCTTCAGGTCATGGCGACGGCCACACAGTCACTGGAAGTACACTGCCGTGATTCCATCAACAGGACAACCGCATTGACCGTCTGGGTTGTGGAAAAATGTCCGGCTTCCCCTCATGAGCTGCTGGGGAGGGGGGGGCCGGGCCAGACAGGCTGGGAGACACGCGCCAGTGTTGCCTGGATCCTTTGTTTTCCTGTCTCCGCTTCGCCTCTCATCCCTGCACCTCTGAAGCTCAACACAGAGACGCGGTCACTTCAGATCAGTCACAATGAACACTTCCTCTGGCACAAGCGATGCCCATATATACAATGGGGGGTGAGGGGAGCACCACAGTGCTCCTTGAAAAGGCTACAGGTGTGCAGACCGGCTGTACAAAGGCAGGAGGCTATGGGAATGATTGGCAGTAAACACAGGGAGAGAGAGAAACAGGGAGAGCAAGAAACAGAGACAGAGAGCGAGAAACAAAGAGATTAATAGAGAAACAGGAAGAGAGAGAAGCAGGGAGATAGAGACCTTTTACCAGCTTTTATTAATCCAGACCCCCAATGCAGTGGGTAAGATGGGTCGACACCACAACACCAAACAAAAGAAGTAAACAAGCAAGCAACCAAAAAAAAATGGAGATAGAGAGAGAGACAGGGAGGAGAGCATGAAACAGAAAGATAAAGACAGGAAGAGTGGGAAACAGAGATAGAGACAAGGAGAGTGAAAAACGGAGAGATAGAGAGAGAGAGACAGGAAGAACAAGAAACAGATAGATGAGAGAGACAGGGAGAGCAAGAAACAGAGAGCGACAGAAAGAACAAGAAACACAGAAAGGGAGACAGGGAGAGCAAGAAACAGAGGGACAAAAAGAGACAAAGAAAAAGAGAGTGAGGGACGGAAAGAGAGGTCACAAGAGAGAAAAAAGAGAGGCAGACAGTGAGAGAGAGAGAAAGAGTGATGGAGACAAAGAGAGAGACAGAGGTGCTGATATATAAAAGCCATGTAGTGAGCATGGCACCCTCCCTTGCAACAAAAGCCCTTTTCTGGAATTGGATGGGAATGCCCAGGTGGGCAGGATGGCATGGAAACCGCCAGGCACACGGAGCGGAGGGCAGTCAACGTCGCACTAAATCAAAACGCCGCGCCCCAGACCGCCCCTGGTCCCGAGCGTGCTGGCGCGCCGCTATTAATTAACGGCACGATCGATAACGAGGACAGAGAGCCGGACGCGGAGGAAGCCGTTAAACAGGCCAGCTATTAATCAGCGGAGACGGCTGGGGCGAGAGCAAGATGGCTGCCTCACCGCGCGCCACAGCTGGGGGGGGAGATTTATCACACTGCAGGAAGCGGCGCTGCTGCGGCAGCGGAGGGTCCTTGTGAAAGACGTCCTTCGCAGGGAAGCACTGCTGCGGCAGGGAGACCGACAGGAACGGCGGCGAGCGTGGCGGGCTGGCGAGCTTCCCGCTGTCGGCACGCCATCAAGAAAAACGCCGGACAGACGCCTCGCTCCAAACCAAGAGCCGAAAAGACGACTCTGCTCAGATTTCTGAAAATCCAAGCACCCAAAAATCGTAGTTATTTGGGTGGCTGTGGTCAGTACTGTTTCATTTAAAAAAAAAAAAAACCCGGTTAGTTCTGTTCTCTTTTAATTGCACCTTTCTAAAATCCTAAGTAGTTAATAAAAGCAGAAAAACATTTCTGTGAGGTCGGTGTTCTGGCCATCAGAACCTCTGCTCTGCAAAGCGGGGGAGGGCAAGAACAGTACAGGGTCATGGCTCATCTCAACCATCACAGTTTATTACCTTTGCTGTTTGCATGGTTCTCTCCCGACATGAGATTCGGCGGTAAACATGATCGCGCGGTGGCGTGGAGCCAGGACAACAGAGCATAATGACTTTCGCAAAATAACACAAGGCGGCTGCAGCTCTAGATGATGAAATTTTATTCAATTGTAACTTCTGTATCTAGCAGGCACTTTTATCCAAAGCCATGTACATTTGGAGCGTAGC
The DNA here is from genome assembly GCA_026781145.1 of Hippopotamyrus pictus. Taxonomy (NCBI): domain Eukaryota; kingdom Metazoa; phylum Chordata; class Actinopteri; order Osteoglossiformes; family Mormyridae; genus Hippopotamyrus; species Hippopotamyrus pictus. The sequence continues at coordinate 6,120,239 of JAODLC010000001.1, forward strand.
CTTTCATGTCAGATGCCCAGAGTCCTTGCTCACCATGGTCGTCTAGGGCTCGTGTTGGGGATTTAGCTAACACCTTCATCGGTGACAATGTCCATATTTGAAAAAGCAGGGTCAGACAGTGCCTGGAGTAACTGGGCGTTAAGGACGTTGGTGAAGGACCCAACGGTAACATCATTCTGTCGACCCTGGGATTTAAACCAACGACCCCCCCCCGATCACAGGTACTGCCATCCTAACCTCCTAACCTACTGAGTCACACATCACTCCTCTTATTCACCCCTGCTGGAACTACCCTTCATCCTCTGGACTCACTAACTCCAGTTAACACAACGTCACATGGAACAAACATCCCGGTGTCTGGCTGCTGAGATTGGATCAGGATAACTGCGACCCTGAATCGGGCAGGATTCTGTCATTTCACTACACGGTTATGGGCCTGCATGCTCTCTACTGAAATACATGTAAACCAAACAGAGGTCCAGTTCTTGAGATGGAGGTCTAGCTCACCCCCCTGGCTGACCCACCAGCCAAACTGGGTCGAGCCCTTGCCACGCAGGCATTCCATATCAGTGTGACGTACTCGCTGCAGATCTGTTTGTGGCCGGGTGTGCACAGAATCTGCCTCCCTCTCATTCCTCAAACCGCTTCCCTACGTGGATGATCTTTCTTTAAGCTCAAAAATCTGCCATATTTCAAGTCCCGGGAACATAATAACTATCAGAGTCCAAGGCACCGTGACTCCCAATCGCTTAAATCCACTGAGAGTGACAGCTGGCTGACTGACTGCGGTAGACTTGGGTAGCTGGGAGGCAGAGGGCCTGACTGCTTAAACTTCTGTCCTGGCCTTGCTGTCGTAAAACATGTCCACATTTTTTTAACATTACAAAAAACCTACAACCTGGACTTGGGTGGGGGGGAGGGGGGTGCTGAGCCAGTGAGTGGGGATTAAACTATTCTTGCTGTGTCTGATTGCAGATACACCCTTCTGAGGCGCCAATATCGTCCACAGCAGGCTGTATGCATTTCATGATGTCGACAGGAGACGAGATGCTTCTAGACACAACCCCAACCACCTAAGTCTCAATCATCTCTGCAGCACCTACTTAACAAGCCAAGTGCTCTGGCCATGCACATCGGTGAGCCAATCAGCAACAGCCACACACTTTGACGGCGAACATGGAGATAATGAGTCTACAGCAACTCTGTTACTCGGTAATCAAATCTTCAAACTGTTAGGAACACAGAAGAATCGCTGATCATGGATGAACAGGGGTTCTCAGACCAAGATGGGACTGCTAACGAATTCAATACTGAAAGAGTAGTATGCTAAATCAGCTTCACTGGGAACAGTTTCTTTAGCACAGAGTCTATCAGCTTGAATAGCATGAAAAACTGCTTACACCCTGGACCAGCAGGAGCTGGGTTGGAGATCCCTGACGTAAACTACTAGGCAGGTCATCACTCTGGCTGCCAGTAAGCAGAGATTCTGCGGCCTGTCAGTCATCACCGAGAGTCACTGAGACGGGTCCCGTGGCCCGGACTGCACCTTACCTCCTCCCGGTGGTCAGAACCGGTCCTCTGCAGGAACCAGCGGATCTGGGCCTGCTGAGACTTGGGGATGCACTCCAGGAAGGTGGAGTTGTGCTCCACCCCGAACAGCAGCTTCTCCTCAGACTCCATCGCCATGGCTACACCGGGGGGGGGGGGGGGGGGGGTAGTTTCACAATAAATCATAACAGACCAACCGCTGCAGTCTGGGCGAGCACACAAAGGGCAGATGAAATGTTTATTCAAACACTTTCGCTCTGCCGATCCCCCCCCCCCCCCACCCGCTGACAGTAACGTTTTCCCCCATAATGCAGCCAATATTTGATTCTCTTCCTGGCGGCCGTCCCAAGCCGGTAGTGCACTCACCGTCGTCCAGGTCCCAGCACTGGCTTGACGGATCTCCGTTCTTGATATCCTGCCTCCGGGCTCGCCTGTGAAGTCAGATCCATCCCCGATTAGGGGCCTCATTCGGACACGCGGGGGGGGCGAAGCAGGAGGCCGAGTGACCTAAAAGTTTGTGTCCTTATAGGGGGGGTCACTATCCTGTCAGGACTCCTTGATCCCAAATTAACCCCCCCCAAACACACATTTATCTTTACAGTCTAACAGCTACACATGAATACACAGGAGGCCTACAGACCCACAAAACCACACCCCCCCCCCATCCAAAATATCAAGGCTACCCTTGTTTGCTTCCTTTGTCCCCACCTCCCACGTTTCTCAGATCAGTTTTCAAAGATTAAAAAAAAATCCCGAAACCCAGCCGTGCGATGACCCCCCCCAGGGAAGAGAGGACCGCATGTTTCCTGAAAAGGAGCCAAGGCATGCCCCGTGCTGCCCACCACTGGGGGGGGGGGGGATGTGTACTGCAGCACAACGAAAACAACAGAGACGGCCAACATTAATCATCGGGCTGTGATCCCTCCCCCCAGCCCTAAAGATACAGCAAAAAGGATGAAAATGAAATAAAAACTCACGCCCCTCCCCAGCCTCCAATTCCCACTACGACCTTGAGAACAAACAGCTAGGGGGCGGAGCCACCTGAGACCTCCCGAAGCACATCGTTAATCGCTCCCCATAACGAGCGGCCACCTGTGCGTGCCTTTGAGATGAGAGCGCCTGAACCCGCGACCCGCCCGAAAAACCAAGGACCGCCACATCGGGACCTAGGCCCGGAACCTCCTCTGCCTGACGTACCTCTTTGAGGCCGGGATGTAGCGGGAGCAGGAGTGGCCGTCCCAGGCGCAGTAGGGGTCTCGAGCCAGGCAGCACTCGGCGCAGCCCTGCCCGTAGAGGCCGCAGCGGTGCAGGGACACCTGGGCCAGGCCATCTTGGGAGCCGATGTACAGCTGTTGCTATGGAAAAACACAATAATAATGAACAAGGCAGATCAGAACAGAGCTACATGGTGTTCTTACAGAGTGTTAATACACAGTGTTATTTTACCAGGCTCCCAGACCCTCAACATATGAACACAATAAACATGAAACAGAATACTGGCTCTCTCTGTGAAAAATAACATCATAACATTATTGGAGACAATTTTGTAACCTTCGTAGCAGTGGTGATACTAGCCTCTGAACGTGTTTATCTGGAATATCGTTTCCCCCGTCACCGTGATGACAAAGTGGCACTGACGTTGTGGCGCGGCACAGACTGGAAAGTCTCATGTTTTTCCTGTGCTTTTGGCCACGCGGCTGCATATAAACAGACGCAGTCCCGTGCCATCAGGGCGAGGGGAGGGCATGACGAGGCACAGCAGTCGTTCCGCCAACAGATCCACGCGTCACACCTAAACCGGACGTGGCAGCCGATTTATGCAAGACTCCCTGCGGTGTTGGCTCTCAGGGGGAGACGCTTGGAATAAACGCGCTTGAGGAAGGAATTATCAGCCTCCGCGATGCCAGGATGGTCACGGCTGAGAAGGTATGGTGCAAAAACAGCCGAAATACGAACGGGGGGTTCCAGCACAGCAACTACGCTGGGGGGCACTGTGGGGGCATGTCCCTCTGACCCTTCAGTGAACCTGGTAAGATGATAAAATGCAGTGTGGGGGGGAAGGGTTGCTCAGTGCGCAGGGCAGAGGGGTCTGGTGCCATCAATCCCTCCCCAACACAAACACCCACCCGAGAGCCTTTTCCATGGGCCTAACAGCCCCTCCCGACAGCCGTTCATCTCGAGTGCCAGGGAGACACTCCGACGGGCTGTCGGCACGGTAACGAGGAGGACGGGGGAGCTGGGGGGCCGTTTACATGCCCCGAGCAGGGTGTCACTTCACAGCATGCGGCCCAGCGACACCGTCCTGCTGAGGGATTTTATTCAATGACTAGCGGAGGGTGTTAGAGATCATCACTACCCAACAGATCGTGAACAAAGGTGCACGTGGATGTTCTTACTTTTTTGGAGGAGATTTCCATACTCAGAATCGGCGACGGGACCTGAAAAAGACAAACAATGTTAAAGAAAAAAAATACACGGTACACGTTAAGGTATCCAGGAACATGACTGGTACGAAGGGCACGTTTTTCTTCGTAGCTCTTTAACCAATCAAACTGCTTGTTTTAAAATGGCCCCCATTGCCTTCGTTTTATCTCATTTCGCCTTAATTCAATTGTGACTCTCTCTGTGCTCGTGCAGCTGAAATCTAAATGGCAACTGTGGTTTTACAGGCTCTGTTTATTCTGGCTAAATTTGATCCAGATGAAAGAGCAGATAAGAGACAGGCAGAGTGTTCGGGAGGGGGGCAGAATTAGGAACACCTGCCACTCAGAATCCTCTTCTCCTATCTGCTTTACACTGATATCACAGAGGTCATGTATAGTGACACTCCCAG
>JAODLC010000001.1:6124632-6144604 GCA_026781145.1 Hippopotamyrus pictus
CCCCACCCGAGACAGATGACGGGCAGCGAGCAGATCAGCATTTAAGGAACACGCCTGCAATCTACAATCTATCCATTCAAAGAAGTAAAGCGTAAACCAATTTGATGCGTCAGTTGGCGGGAGCGGTCCGCGGGGTTAATTAACAATTTAAATGTCGAGAAACACCAGACAATTCAAAAGCTGCCTTTTTTAAATTTAAGCTGTGCTGCTACATCCCAGAAACTGAAGAAGCGTACGCTGCCGATCTGGGAAAAGACCCAGCCTTGACCGTAAACAAAGCACCCGGCATCAAACCCCGCGACGCCTCGGATGGTAACTGCCTGCTTCCTGCTGTTGGGGAAGTTTCCTCCTCACCTGGAACACCTGGAGCTCCTCCAGCAACACCTCCTCCGTGACCCAGTCCTCCTGTGTGATGGTCACCACCTTCAGGACTGTCCCCACGTCTGATAAGAACCACACGTGTATTAACTGACGTGGTTCCGCCACCTTAATCAAGTTTGGTTTTACTCTGTACTGACTGCAATTTATTAGGGATGATGGAGATGACTGATTTATAAATCACTGATTTGTAAACCATAACACATGGCCCTGCCTCAAATTCTGTTGGTGCATCTTGGTGGCAGTGAGCCATCATGACCAACAACATAATCCTAATGAAAACATTTGCGTAGGATAAATTCTTCTATGGTGCCGAATAACAACAAATTGTGTAACTGCACAAACCGAGCTTGTTTTTAATTAATGGACCAGACAGGAAGAATACGTAAAAGAAAGCGGACAATGTCATTAGCGAGAACAACCATAAAACGAAGAACACCATCATTTATGGACAACAGCGCCATCTGCTGCTGAAATGGAGAAGGTGCAACACTTACAAAGTTAATCATTCGCAAAATTAAATACGACGCAACTAAAATATAGTTAATTTTTCTAGTTACTTCCAAATATATGATTACATAGAAAAAAATAACCATCCCAAAAATCAAGTGATATTACTAATAATGTACAAATCTTGTTTTAAAAGTTTTAAATTACAGATTTCCTAATTCATAGTTAAGTCAATCTGCAATCATTTTTAATCTTTGTCTGCATGTAACATATGATTCATATGTACTAAGTTGTTCCTAAACTGTGCCAGTACCTCAGTTAGTATTAAGGCTAGAATACGCCGACAAAAGCCGTACCTGTTCCCAGGAACATGACCGCATACTGGCCGTCCTCGGCCGCCACCTGGTCCACGACGATCTGCGTGAGCCGGTAATCGGCGTTGATCCTGGTGAAGACCGGCTTCCCGGTGACGGGGTACACAGCCTTGTACATCATGGGATGGTACTTTATGAAGCTGATCACATCGTCCGGGAAGTCCTTAGTTGTTTTTATTCTAGGATCGTACGTCCTACTTGGACACTGTGAAATAACATTAATAAACGACGGGGATCATGAATCAGGGAAAGAAAGGGTGATTTAGTAAACTGTTTTATTAAAGGTACAAGACAACCATTTGTTTATAATACAATCAAATATACACTTTCAGCTGCTTTACTTAAATTAAATATTATCACTGTACTTTGAATAATGTACTTGGCACAACGTCTAAAAAGGAGATGTCTCCCCCTAGTGGATATGCGCGATATACTGCAACGTAAACATGTGTTCCACAGACTCTACAACGCTACCTGTAAAAATAAGCAATCCTGACGGGAAAGGCTATGGGCTGATTATTTATACTGAAAGTATTTATATGATCTGACCTGATGTTCTTTTTCCCTTTGATACAAAGGACTCATAGGGCTTTCAGAAACAGCTGGGTATTTCTAACATTCTTGAGAATTAACTTTTTGGATAAATAAGATCCCTTTATCTCTGCTGCTACAGAGTGAAAATATACAAATAGTACTCTGACAGTGTATGTTTTATTGAAAAACTGTCAATTAAATGTATGGCCTAGTTATTTTAAAGTACCTAAAAGGTATCCCATTATGCAAGCATGTGACAACATACATATCTGTGACCCAGATGTTATCTTAATAGTAACAGCTGTATATGCTGGTGTGTTATTATTGTGCCTGACTCCTTATACCAAACAACAGTTAGAACACAGTTTCTTAAAATCAAAAGCTGCTACAAATACAGAAGGAATGCCCTGCTGGTTCCAATTGAATGGTTTAGCATCAAACAAGCATTTCTGTCACTCTTAAGCTCTAATGAGGGTTGTTGCTTGCAGGAGCTGTAATACACTGATTTTATTTCCAACGTGGTTATTTCCATTGACTTTTATCCCGCAGTCAGGAACCTGCGGTATTCAAACCGGATTTTTCAGGATGAAATCTGTGGGAGAATGGAATGCTGCTATGGAAAATAGATCCGGACATATTTATGAAACCCTGACCCCACTGTTTTGACACTCTGCTCCACTTAAACAAGCATCTACTTGACAGTACTGCCTTACAGGGAACAAAGCACTCAGTGCTCAATCGGAGCTGTGTTAATGCAGGTGGAGTTTACGCTTACAGTGCCAGGCCTTGGGTACGGGATCCGCCCCTCGTACTCCACCCAGCGGTGGTCCGGTCCTTCTTTGTGGGCGTACGGCCCGTTGAATACGGCCCGGATGTCAGCCATGCTGTATACGCAGACTGCTGAACCCTTGAAAATGGAGCTGGACACACACGAACAGCGAAATCACAAATACGATGTAGGATTCCCACACTTACGATAATCTGTACACTGTATTTTTCCCTGGCATAGTGGAAACCCCGGGGGATGTTCCACAAAGCAGGATTTCTCAGTTAGCTGGGTTAAGCTAGAAGTCATGGATGTCTAATAGGAATGCTGCTTACCTAAACTGTTATTGGATAATCATGATTTCTGGCTTAAGTTAACCCAGCTAACTAACTAGATATTCGGTTCTAACAATGTTTGTATAGTTCTAGCTTCCAGTGCGAACTTGTACTTGTTACCAGTCCCTCACTGGAAGCTTAGCTTAGTAGCACTCGTAAGTTACCTTGTAGTGGTGAAGACTCCATATATAACAGGGTTCCTCTCATCTCTTGTGGAGAGGAAAAAGATATCCTCTGAAAAAGAAAGCCAAAGGTTGTTAATTCCCACTCAGCAGTAAATGTCATGTAGACCTCAGGGTTCAATGGAGAGGATGACTTACGCAGCTCGTTGAAGTGTGTGTCTACTCCATCTGGCCCTGGGATGGAGCACACCAGCCTGGCTTTGAGGAACGTGGTCCATTTGTTAGGCAGGCTCCTCAAACCTCCCACATCATTCTAAAGTCCGAGGGAGGAAGAGATGGGAGGGGGTGGTTGGCATTTTTAACGAACCTCACAGGGACATATACAGATCTGCACTAAAAACACCACTAATTTGATGGCCTAATTAAATGAGAATGGAAAATAGTTTCCCCTAATTTGCTTTCAAAGAGGCTGGACCTACTCAAGCCATTAAAGAGAACAGGGGGATTCAACACGAGACAACCCCATCAATTACTAACTATAACAGATTTGCATGTCTATGCTTCTAGAGGGGCCTACGGAGAAAAAAAACCAACAAAGGATGAACTTTCTTAGAGGGACAGTGAGCATCGTCAAGCGGATTATCCAAATGTGCTTCTGAGGAACCTTAACAAATGCCTGGCGAGTTTCTGCCTTGCCCACTAACCGGAAGGTAAGACAGGACATAACTTTAGAATGTCTGCCAAGCAGAAGACATGCAAAATAATCTCAGGGCTTATGAGACTTATTTTCAGTGGTTTCATCTTCAAAAGACGATAAAATCAGTGTTACACCAGTTAGCCTTAAAGGACACCAGCCACTGCTGCTATTTCAGGTTGTAGCTCCAAAAGTAATTGTGATCTATTGCGCTTTTCTTTGCTTAAAAGAGAAGTGTCTGTGGTGTGTGTGTGTGCCCATATGTGTATTAAAAGTAATATACTTTTTTCTCTAAAAAGTACCTGATCGATTAAACGATAATAAGTATTTAAAACGCTAAGGTAATTCAAAATGTATTGTATTTTGCAAATAAAATTGTTTAAAGATCAGATAAATGGATAAAGATCCACATTTAAACAATGATTAACCATCAGCGACTAGAACATATCAATATTTTTTTATTTTAATATTTTTCAACAAATTACTACGAGATGATGCTTTTCGTACACTATAGCCATATTGCAATACCGTAGTCCGTTGTGTTAGTGCAGCGTGCGCGCCAGGCCGCACGGTGGCTGTGTTTCACTAACTCCCCGCTCCCTCATACTGGCTCATTGGATCACTGGCTCTGTGGTTCTACCGATTCATTGAAAAGAGCCGGTTAGAAAGAACCCCATCCTCTCCGAATCAGGCGTCGCTGCTGAGTAGGCCGGTAATCCGCGTGGTTTCAAGTGGTTACGCGGCTGGATTCGTGAGACTCATAAGACACGAAACAAACCGAGTGACCGAATTTGATTCCTCCGAAAGTCTATTCGAGAGTTAAAACAACCGGTTACTAAATGATACCAAAAGCCCACAATATACCATAATTAAGCCTTAATTAGGCTACGCATTCTACATATTAATAAACGAAAGATATGATATATGGCTGTGGCTCTACAATTATTACCTTCTAATTAAATCACTTTTATACCAAACGTTTGCAAATTTCTTAAGGTAAATCAGATTTTATCAGGCTTTTGGAGGCTGGCTGTTCATTTATATGTAAGAATAAAAACTAAAGCCTGCGTATACGATTGTGTTTCATAGTAATTAGACCTGGGGTGTGTTGTTGATAAGCATTCACTAGACTATGAGATTCATAAAAATAAGATATTACAAACGTACAGTTTCTATTAAAATAATAAAATGCGGCAGCTACTAGCCCCGCCCCCAACTGATTATTTGAATCGACTCATTTAAACGAACAGTCAAATAGAATCGGTTGTGTAAATTGACCCGAACTTCCCTTCACTAACAAAAGCGAAAATTTATTGAGTCTGCTTGAATTATAAGATCATAATAATGCGAAAGGAAGCACCAGCTCCCAAAAGGGCGTTTAATATTTCTTATCCAATGCAAAACCGCATTTGCCATTTAATGTAGTACAACTGCCATGTAACGTAAGAGGCACAGTGACGGCACAGGTCCCCAGCCTCCCCTCCCCTTACCTGACACACTCGCGCCACTCGCGACAGCACGCTCTTATCGCCCGAGCTCCCTTCGCGGGACGCCTCGCGGAAGAAGAAGTAGATCTTGTCGTCGTCAGGGTTGTAGGTGTCAGAGGCAGGATGGGCGGCCACAAAGCGGCCCTCTGGCGCAAGAAGAGAAAGACGCCCGCGTTTCACCTTAAATATGCCGCTTAAATCCCTCCAGTCAGAGTAGGCAAATATGTCCGACGGGATTTAAAAAGAGCCATCAGGGAAGATTCAACGTACGGAGCACACAAACGAAACTTGAAATATCTCCAAAGGATTTAATTTCAATTTAAATTATTATGTTATTGTCACCTTATTGACAGACTTTTTCAGCTTTAGATCTGTTTACTGAGATTTACTTCTATGAATGACTTTATAATAATATAACATTAAAATAAAATAATTGCTGCAATGCAAATATCAATAATAACAATAATAATTATTATTACTGTTATTATAATAATAATTATTGTTGTTGTGTTACCTATGCAGGATTCACTTATGGACTGAAAGGAGAAAGAACACTTTGAGGTCATATCACATCTTGGAAACCCCACGTTTTATTGCCGAACATGTCTACTGAGGTAATTGGTCTGGCCCTGCTTACAGAGATACTTTTGTTAATTCCAGACAGATTCGCCTTCCAAAAAATCCAACACAGAAAAAAGACACGCACACAACTGCACGTGAGGCAGGAAAGTGGCCAAAGGCTTGAGGTAAGCATGCGTCAACATCTGGAGCTAAGTTAAAATTAAATTAAAATGCCGATAAGTTGAAGTACCTCATTAAACAGGGCAGCGGCTTTACACATGCACAATACACAATGAGTGGCGTGTGAACTCCAGTAACAGGGTCCTGGAAACACTCGTGGCAACACAAAGCCCAGAGCTGTCTGCATATTCCTCCTACGTAGCTTCCAAACCAAATGAATGCTTGAATGGTGGAGCTTTTATTCGGAATATAAACTCCAGGTCTTTGCACTAATGGATAAAGCTCTCTCTAACTGAACTTTGGAAAGATTAAAGTCAATAGTAGAAAGTTATAAAACAATAGAAAACAATCCAAAGAAACTAAATAAGCATTTAAATGCTAAAATCAAAAGAAATCATAATTTAATCATGTTTACAACTAGGCACACAGCTGGAATCTCACAGTACAAATTTTCAATAAAATTTGGATTTGGATTTACCGTTGATCCAGTAATCCTCAGATATGTCGGTTCTGATGTAATGTTGGTCGTGAGGGGGTCCCAGGGAACGGGTGAATGTTGTGTCCTTGCCCAGAAAATCGGACGCTGTGCCAGCGTACAAGAACTGATCTGCAAGCAGAACAGAGGATCCATTACATTAAAAAAACCTGTGACGTCGCCAAAGATCTGATAGCAACTGATTTCAAATTATGTCAGATTTTGTTCATTCTTTGAAATTACATGCGATGTACATGGGAAACCAACAGATTATACCAGCAAATCAGTGATGTCATTGTTCAGAATCCTTGCCAGTCACAAGTGACACACCAATGTTAAAGAGAATGGAAGTCTGGGGACTGCGACCTTCTCAAGGTCATTTGTTCTAGCTAGCTCTGTGAGTTTCCCTTTCTATGCAGCAGTAGTAGTAGTAGGAGGAGGCTTGGAATGAAAACCCAATACCTACACTTAGGCCCTCTAGTGAGTGTTTACAGGAACTTCGCAAAGGCCTTAGTGTATGAATAGTAGTTACTCCCCTAGAAGAGCAAATGTCATTGTACTTGAACTTGGCTGGTTACCCAGGAGGGGAGAACGGATAGTTGACCTTTGACCTCCAGGGGTTATTTCCCCTAGTAGTCCCACCTAAGGGGTTTTTGTTCCTCTCCTCCACTTTTCCTGCTTAAACAGTGTGCTGTGTTTGTATATGTATACGTGGGGTGCTCTGGAGCAGCTACATTGAGGATGGCGATTTATAAAAATAAACAGGATTTAATTGTGACGAATGGTTGAGACAAGTAGCAGCCAGGCTGCCCATTCACAACAAGATTTCACAAGACCATGGACACCACAAGCAGGCTTCAACAACAGCATTCCAAGGGAGCTACTTGGAACTGCCCTGGATATTGCAAATGATGTAAGCTGCAGAATAGTTGTAAGACATCACACATGTTGCAGTGCAGAAGTCCCAAACCGTTCCAAGTCGTTATTCCATTGACAGTTAATCCACAACCAGAACACCACTCCAAGAACAGTGCTACACTGAAATCCCAGAGAACCTTAAGGGTAGAACTAACCAGTCCCTAGGTCAGAACATCTCCACACAATCAAGGGAAACAGAATCCAGCCTTACATAGACTTGGTGCTATTCAAAGGTGAATGCCTACTGACTGGACTTCAAATCCTTGTGACATCCTGGACCCCTTAGCCTTTTCAGTTCCTATGTGGCCAGCTAGAGGAACAGCAAACTAAGAGGCATGAAGTGGTAGCTCTGTTTGAAGTGGATGAATTAAGACCCTCTCCCTCCAGGACACCATAACGATGGAGCTTCCACATGGAGCTCCGAGCCAGGATTCAAGGGTAATTATCAGTGTTCATATCCATACATTCTTTCACGTGACAGACAAAAGACATCTCCCAGCAGAAGCAGATAAAGGCGGATAAATGGAGCAGGATTAGGATAATCGCTCTCCCCATTTCAGGAGGAGCCCATATAAATTTCCTTAATCCTCTGTCCCTTCAAACATTTCTGCGTGTAATTCATTTCAAAAAGATTCACCGGCTCCCTGTTCCTCTCATCAGCTGCAGCTCATCACCAAGTTACGCAGTTAAACATTGTCAAAGACCCACAATGTGTTTGTTTTTTTCATTTAAAGAATTCCTCTTTTGAATTTGCATGGATACGGCTAGCGGGTGGCCCATGGTTGCAAAGGAAGCAGACGTGAAAAGATAGCCCGAAGCACATGGACGATGGTGAGCAGGACAGCATTGCTGGCAGCACCCGGAAAGGGGCCAGGACCTTTCCGGACCTTTCCTGACCTTTCAGAACAGAGGCAAACGGCTGCCAGGGGTCAAACGGGCACTTCAGCCTTCCAGACTCAACGCTGTTGGTGTTCAGGCGAAACATGGTTTCCTGTGGTGGACAACAGTTTAAAATACCATGGTTAAAGTACCATGGATAGGTTTAAATTTCATTCAATATAAACAGATTCTTAGAGGGAGCTTGATTTTTTTAAACTCATTAAGTAAGTCCTTTGAAAAAAGTCCTTTGAATTTGTTGAGTTCAAGTAGAACCCTTGATTTAGTTCTTTCCTTCATTCAAGTTTAAATACAATAACCTATCTGAGAGACTGGAGATAATGTTTATCAACATTGCAGCTCTAAAACAAACTTCAGTAATTGCTGGAAAATAAACAGTGAAGGACAATTAGCCACTGATGTTGGGCTAGCGTCTCTGACGGACTGCAGCACGTGCTTGGCCCCTCTTCTCCATCATCTGCAGAGCTTCTCCTACCTCTCCTTGTCCCTTGACCTCCACAAAGGCACACAAGGGGAAGAAAGCCCCTGTGCCACAGGCGTAGACGTGAGTCCTGTTGTATGTATGGAGGACGCGGATGAAGTTGGCGCACTCCGTCTGTGGGCAGACACACCCAGATGTTGGACCCAAGAAATAATTATCATGCTCATGGAAACAAAGACACAGTCGAACATTGTCTTACCTGAATACTTTTTCCAGCGAGAGTACACATCTCTACTCTCTCTTTTGGTGCAGGCCAGTTAATCTGTCAAGGGGCACAACAAAATCCAGCCAATCAGCACCAGAGAAATCCATCTCCAAGTACAACGCCTTTCCCCCACAGTCATCCAGTCGTAGAGAACATGACCGGTTATATAATGTAGGATCACTAGGAGCCACCAGGCAGGAAGTAACCTGGATGGGATCACAGTACCTGTACAAACACAGTTAATCTGTGTATCTTTTAACTGTGGGTGGACTTAGAGGAAACATGCACAGGAAGAACAAATTCAACTCAGTGGGGCAGGAATCAATACCACCGCCCTGGAGGTGCAAGCTGAAGGCTAGTGCTCTCATTAAGGGATGCTGTGATGTATTTGTCAAATAACAAGGAAATATTTTGTGGAATTCTCAGAATTTTGTATGAAAACTCAGAAACAATGTAATACTGATCTTCCCTCCATGTGCGTCATTTAAGGTTTTTGGGAATGATTTGTGATATAACTAGTGTGTGTGTCTCCTGAAATAGGGCCTAAGGACACACTTGCCAAACCCACACATGCATCTGTGTCATAAAGTGCAGGACTGCTTGACACGCAAAGCCTTGACTCTCACCAGGGCCAGTCACCCAGTGTTAAACGGGTCCAGGGAATCCCTAAATAACAGCTACATGCTATATTCGCTCACGTGCCTCCGAATGGACTTTGGAAGGCAAGTTATGGAAGGCTTTGAAGCAGCTTGGCTGCAGTCAGCATGTGAGTGGCCCAGAAAAGAAACCCCACAGTAAAGCAAGTAATAACCTCTCCCTGCCAAGAGAATGAAATCTTGGGGCCCAGGCAAGCTGGCATCTCCATCTAACTTGAGTAACTGTGTGACAGCCCTGCGCTCTCGTTTATCCCAGCCCCCCATATCAAGGGCTTGGCTGTGGCAGGCTGGGAGCAGAACCACTGGCGGCATGTCTCAGAATTCTGTGACCAACCACCCTGCATTTTTAACCAATCAGGATATGAACACGGGGGTCATGGCAAGCTTGGATCCCCCAACGCACATCTTACCCTGTTGTTATATTTTGTTTCTACCTTCGTTGCCTGGCAAAACAAAGGCTTTCACCTAAGAGGCTCAATGGTACAGGAACCCATTAAAAGGACAGACCATGTATTATCTTGCTCAGTTATGGAGGTAGAATGCGGACTTTACTGCTTTGGCCTTTTTAGGATAATCCTGGGGACAAACATAGTCGTAGTTACGTCATTCCATAGCCAAAGCAACAAGTAACATATGGAGCGGCTGGAAACACACGACGCTCTCAAAGTCTACTTAAAACAAACACAGACGTGCCTCTTTCCGGTCCCCCACTGCCCATGAGCCTTCTCCATGCCACTGTGAGAATGGCAAGAGTCTGTGAGTTTCTCTTGGTTTATTGGATTAGCGAAGTGGGGGTTGCCGACTCGCCTGCCCGTAATCTGGTGAAATATGTGGCAGATGAACAAGGTAACAGCTGAGATGTGTTTTTTTCTCCGCGGTGAATGACGTATCACTAGACCGTCCATGATGACCCCACACATAAATCCGTAGTCAGAGTGTTGATGGGTGCTTTGTAGGAAATGCAAGATTTTATCTGCATAAAATGCCCAAGACTGTAAATGTTTAAAAGACTTATTTCTATATTATGTCAAAATCATCTTGGCACCGTTGCATGATATTTTATGCTTTACATTTTGTGAAAACCTCAACAAAAAAAAAAAACAAGGAAGACACTGAATTATAGCCATTTTTAAAAGGGCAGGAGGGTCCTGATTCTCATAAATGCAGCTTGAAGGAATGCTGCTTGACAGGATCAACACAGCACTAATTGTAGTCATTTCAGACTCCTGGGCTGTGTCACCTTCACAGAGTCTGCAGTGGCCGATTGGAGTTTCCGAGCAGGCAGGTGACAGACCAGGAAAGCCGGGAGATGGATCTGGTAGCTGGCCAGCCTGAGGACGACAGACGTGACCGTTCACAGGGGGGCTCCTATTAGCAGGCAGGAAGTGAGCGTTTCTCAGACGGAGCTTAAAGTGCTCTGGGCCTCTGGTCAGACAAAACCCACGGAAACGCTACAGCGTCCCGTTTCTGAAACATTATCATACTAATGAGCTGTCATTAGGCGATTGCATTCCTTTGGGGAACAGGAGGAGGAGGGGCTTGGTGCGTTTATAATTCTATTGGGGAACAGGAGGAGGAGGGGCTTTGTGCGTTTACAATTCCTTTGGAAGAGGAGGCTGTTTCCTCTTGCTGGGGTGGGGTGTGACAGACAGGCACTGCATCCTCTCATCAGACATGGCGTGGAGGGGGGGGTGGAGTAAGTACTGTCTCCTTAGCTGGTCCCAGGGCTCCCCTGATAATGACTGGCATGTTCGGCTGAGGCAGGATGGAATTAATTGACGTAGCAGCATCCCTGGAATGCATTTCCTCGTCTCATGCATGGGTCGGGGGGGGGAGAGATACAACATTGGAGTGGCCTGGCAGTGCCTGCCCTCTGAGTACCCACTGGCGGAAGCCTAGAAACCACACAGCTGACTGAGATCCGGGGCTCGAGAACAGGAACAGCTCACCTTACCTTCAATGCAATGCAACTGGACAGGAATGAAAATGAGACGTTGTATATAAAAACATTCAAAACATATGTGTATGTGTGTGTGTGTGTGTGTGTGTATATATGTGTGTGTGTGTGTGTAGTTTATTGGAACTGATACACACAGGAATGTTGGCACCATAAAAATACCCAATTTATTTGTTTAATTGATTGTAAAATACCTCAGAGAACAAAGGCGGGACTCATAAAACCTTTGGATAAGAAATGGTTTGAAAACTGACCCAGTGCACAGCACATTTTCACTGAAGGATTTTATTTGTTTAGTAATGGATTCTGTCGGATCACACTCAGAATCTGTTTTCGCGTATGAAGAGGAGATACGCTTGCATTTTGATTGGGAGTTTAAAAACACTGGAGAGACAGAAATCAAAATGGATATTATCTCCTGACCCTGAAGGGAGCACAGCTGACCAAACAGACTGGATCGGAAATCTGTTGAGCAAGATCACAGCTGGTCTTTCAGGTTCTCTGCTATCAGAGGCTGGACACCATAGGTGAAGGACATGTGGTAGCAAAGCCATGACCCATGTGGATGCTGAAGGACACTAAAATGGAGTTTATTAGTGTGCTGTTGGAATCAGCTGAAGCAGTGTGCCACCCACCGTGATTAAAATTTTATCGAAGGGCCACAAAGGAGGCCAAAGCACCAGCTTAGGTGATGTGATGCTTTCCTTGTCACCCGGGGCAAAACGGCACCCCTGGCGCACAGCCAACTCAAACCTTTGCCACCATCATTATCCCACAAGGCGGCAGGCCTTGGGTGACGATGACATATGGGGATCACTTTTAAAAAGCTTAAAAGACCTCATTTAAAGACCACCTACGTGTCAGACAGGAGCAAGGCCCGCACTCGACCTCACTCACTCATCGGTGAGCCATGGACAGCCTCATTGAACTTACTTTCACTCTAGAAGTTCTCCTAATTCAAATTTCCCAAAGGTTGCCCTTTAACCAAGCAAGCCAAGCTCTTCCATTAAACTTTGAGAACTTCAAATATCAAAACAAGACAGCAAAACATGTAACGTGTCACACATCATTAGGAGAGTCTCAATACTCTGACATCGTCCCTGACAGGACAGCTGGGTGAAACATCCCACTGTTTAATCAGCGCTAAAGAAAAGCAGGCTCTTGTCATCAGTCGCATGACAGCTGCTGTTTTTCTAAATCATGCCACCAAACAACCCTAATCACACAGACCCGTAAGCCAAATAGAGGAGGCTATTCAACCAGCCCTCGCCGTGCATGAAACCACATGCCTGTTTATTTTGCTTGCTAATTCTGACAGGTCAGAGGTGTCCATCAGCCCTCTTGCGACCACTGACACTTGAACGTGATGTTTTTCATAACATAACTGACAGCTTTCAGGTCTAGTTCACCTTTTTCAAGGGCTTCTGTAAAAATGTCTTTTGCCTAATACTTTGTGAGAGAAGAATGAGGATATTATCTGGCACATACTGTAGAAGCAAATCTGAATTCCTGGGCTTGCGCATTTCAAACCGCCTGAACTACACATCAGCCATTATGGAACGATCACAGCAGCACCCGTACTCATGAAAGCACCTAAAAAAACCAGGCCTGAGAAAACAGCCACTCACAGCGAAAAAACTATACAGGGAATCATAAAATCAGTGTTTATACACTTACTAGCCACTTCATTAAGTATAACTTGCTAGTACAGGTTTGCACCCCCTTTTGCCTACAGAATCGCCTTAATTAGCATAGATTCAACAATGTTTTTGAAACATTCCTCAGAGACTTTGGTCCATGTTAATATATCATCACGCACTCACTGCATATTTGTTGGCTGCACCTTCAAGATGCGAATCTCCCATTCCACCACATTCCACAGATATTCTATTGAACTGAGATCTAGTGACTGTGGAGGGCAGTTGGGTAAAATGAACTCAATGTAATGTTCCAAAAACCAGTCTGAGGTGAAATGAGCTTTGTGACATGGCACGTTATCTTACTGGAAGTAGCCATATGAAGCTGTGGTCATAAAGGGACAATGCTTAATTTGTTCTAAGGGGCCCAAAGTCTGCCAGGAAGATATGTCCCACATAATTACACCACTACCAGCAGCCTGAATTCTCAATATAAGGCAGGATGGATCCATGCTTCATGCCACATATGCCAAATTCTGACCCTACCATCTGAATGTCACAACAGAAATCAAGACTCAGCCAACATTTGTCCAATCCTCCCTTGTCCAATTTTGGTGAGCCTGTGCCCACTATAAGCCTAGTATCCCGTTCTTAGCTGACACGAGTGACACTAGGTATGGTCTTCTGCTGCTGTGGCCCATCTGCTTCAAGGTTCAACATGTGCGTTCAAAGATGCTCATCTGCATACCTTGGTTGTAACGAGTAGGTATTTGAGTTACTGTTGCCTTTCTATTAGCTTAAAGCAATCTGGCCATTCATCTCCGACCTCTGCCATGAACAAGACACTGCTGTTCACTGGATGTTTTTTCTTTTTTGGCCCATCCTCTGTAGACCCTAGAGACGGTCGTGCATGAGAATCCCAGTAGATCAGCAGTTTCTGAAATACTCTTATCAACCCATCTGGTACCAACAACCATACCACATTCAAAGTCAAACTTAAATCACCTTTCTTACCAGTTCTGGTGTTTGATGTGAACAATAACATTACATTTTGCTACTGACATATGATTGGTTGATTAGATATTTGCTTCAACTAGCAGGTGAACAGGTGTACCTAATAAAGTGTCCAGTGAGTGCAGGTACAGGTCTCTTTAACATGTATCTGTTCACTAGCAAAGACAGACCCATTATCAGAGATCCTTACCACCCCAGGCACCACTGTCTCATCTGGTGTGATACCAAAATATAGATTCAGGTATCACAGACATGAAAGCCTCAGAATTCAGAAGAACATTTTCACCAGCAGCTTCCTCTCACAGCAGTAAGACTGCTGTCTGAGGACATACAGGGTGGAGTAACCCATCAAGAGCCCATAGCGGAGTTAGGTAGCTCATCCCAGTCCTATAAACCATTCGGTGAGATAACCATGCACTGGTCTGAGGGCCTATGAATATGCTATATATGTCTGACCTATATATGTGCCATACATATTCATATGTCTTATGCCTGTCCATGTCTGTGTCAACTGTCCTGTATTTAATGATGTCACAGAGTTAACCATGCTCACGAATTCCAACATACCTATAAAACTGCCAAATAAAGTATCTTATCTTATTTACAATGCAACTTCCACACCTAAGGGCGTGAAGCCCAGATCTGAGAGGTGCCCCAGCCACCCACCTTCCTGGGGTTGCTGTTGAGGTCGTCCAGCTCCAGCAGGAAGATGTGGTCCTGGGCACCAAGTAGCAGGCGGTTCTGCTCCTCGTCCAACAGGAAGCTCTGGAAGCGCAGGCCCGGGGCAGAGCCCAGGAACAGGGTTGCACCGCCCGACAGCTGTAGGTCTGCACCAGGGAGAGGAAGCACAGTAAATGTATTTCGCTACTCCTGGAACGTTTACAACACATTCATGTGCAGCGGGATTTCCAGACACCACTTCGATGAACAGGTGCTTTAACACGCTTAGCTACACACTTGCAGACAGGCCTGGAGAGCTGGCATCATCTCACAAGTTCTCATTAATATATTCTCCTCCAAGGTGGGCTTATCTGATCAGTTTGCAAAAAAGCTGGTAGCTTGGAAGTTCTCTAAGGGAGGTGCACCATGTATTTTTACTTTTTAGAATATAAGAAAAATGCATCTATTTGCAAAAAAAAGGAAAACACGCTGTATGTTATATTGGATATTCAAGATCACATTCTCTCATAAATTCCGGTAAAGTGTTCTAGGCATGAAGAAACTAATTCCTTAACCCACAAAAAAGCCATAAGCATCAACAAAACAAATATCCTTTATTACATGGCTGTCCTCACTTGTACTGCATTCAAATGTATTGAGGGACATAGTTTGGTTCCAGTGACCGTAGGATAAATATTTCTAAACCATGGAGAGATGGTTATGACATTCTCGCATTGCTGTGTTCAGAATCAACATGAAGATTGACATGCCTCTGAGCACAGTCATTAAAGTTGTTTCAGATGTAGCGTGAAGATTGAGGTCATTCGTCAGACGTCTTCCTTCCTTTCACACATCTGGCAGTCATCCTCCTGGGAGGGGAACCCCAGGGGCTATGAGCTGCAGGACAATGAGCAGTCTGGAAGATTATTAGCAGCACTCAGCTCAAGAGGAGACGACCATATTCTCCACGAGCTCAACGAAAACGTTGCACAAGAGAGATGAGGTCTGAAAGGACGAACGGTCTGATTAGACCTGGGTGTGAGGGATTACGCAGGTCACTTTCAACTAATATTTGCAGATCCACATCTCTGGATATCCCCCGCCAGTGCCCCTGCTAAGCCCCTAAATAGATCAGACGAGGTCCAGCTTCCCTTATCTGTTATGTAAACATAGAGCCAAGAGCCAAACCAAAGGCTCGGCTTAGAGCCCTGCTACATGCTAATTCAACAACACCTGATTAATGTGGGTGATGAAGACGTAATCCTTTCACTTATTTGTGCACAATAGTGCATGACATTGTAGCTGTACTGTGATTCACCCACCGTGGCTGATCTTCAGGATCAAAGACTTTGCTATTGCACTAATGATGGAGACCACCCTTTGGTTGAGTAAAAATGTAACTGTCTCTCTCAGTCTGATGTTGGGTAAGCAACAAAATGCCACATGCTCCTGTAATGACCATGATGCTGGGGTGGGGGGAGGAATGGCTTCAACTGAAGAGACAAATGCTGATGGACTTGCCTGGGCGTGTAGGATTCCACATCTAATTAGGTATGAGGGATCAAAAGTCTTTCAAGCTGGATTTTAAGTCTGCCTGCCTCAGTCTGCGTGGAACTCATCGGACGGTCTGTAAATCAATTTCATTCATGACCCAGGTTATGTCTGCAGTTAAAAACGGCAGGTCAAGTCTGCAGTTATTTATTTAGGCTAAGAAACCATGCCTCCCATTTAGGGCAACTCGAAGCAATACAGTAAAATAAGCAAAAATAAAACATGAAAAGCAAACTTCTGGCAGACGAACAGGAAGATTCTTAAGGATTTGTGAAGTTTACTTAATGAACGATATTGGCGCATATCTCCAGAGTTCATCTGTATTGCAGAGGAAACCATTTCCCACAAGCGACCCCATGGGATTCCATCAAGCTCAGGATTCAGCCACAAACAAACATCTTCACGTAAAGAACTGTTATTCCATTTCTGTGTCATTCCAAGTCATAGCAGCCTGGAGGTTTTCTTGAGCTAGCCTTCTAGTTAGAGCTAAAGGACAGTAAAGCGTAAGACCCCAAGAAGCTCATTCTTCATCTTGCTTCACACCTCCCCATATGGGCAGCACCAGCCTGAATAAGGAGCAAAGACTCAAAGGCCAAGAAAGGGATGCTGGCACAGATTTTTCAGAGAAAGCGACGTAATACAGGCAGTGTATTGTCTTAGAGATATCCCCCGGCCCCCAAATTCCTCAACAGGATGCTCCGAAGTGTGTTCCAGGAGATATCAAGAAAGAGTATTCTTCACCCATATTACAGGAACACCAAAACCAGTCAGGCTGCATTCTTTGTTTATAAGGGAGCGTTTTTGAAATCAGCGCTGACATGTGGATGTTGGACCTGGAGCTGAGGGATTTAACACTCCCATAACCACTGTGTGTTTGAAGACCGATCGCAAACAGGGCAGTATTTTAAAAAAATCTAATTTATTAGTGACCACAATACATTGTAATTCATCCTTTTACAGGGGATTTTCCAAAAGCTGATTTCCTGGTCGATGAAAAGAGAGGTCATTGTTTTTCGAGGTACTTAAACTATTTGGGATTCAAATTCAAGAAAAAACAACAACTTGTATGATCTTAACCATTATGTTACACAAAGACATAGCTGACTATTCAGTACGTTAGCATTCAGCAAGTGAGCATCCTAAAAGAAAAATTTCAAAGCAAACTATAGCACCAATATATCATTTAATCTTATTGATTCAGATGAGACAGACAATGATCTCTGAGTCTGCTGCTTGTATTGTAAAGATGAATGCCTCCTTAAGGTTGACTGCAGTATCTCTGGTGAGGTTAACATACTATATATACACACAAACTGCCTGTAGACTTCAGACTAAGCAGTCCGTCCTAGATAATGAAATACACTACGTGCATTCATACATATGCATGTTGAGAAATATAGAAAACCCAGTGGACACAAGTTAACTAAAGCAGCAAAAGGAAAAGAGACTGATGCTGTCGTAAAGTGCTTTATTACTGTGGTTACTGAGGCTGAAGAGCATTTTAAATGCAACCATGCTGTGGTCACACAGACTCACGCATCAGAATGACGCTCACACGCCTCTCCGGTCCCCACGTATCTCTCTTTTTTTCCAGACAGTCACATGATGTGCTCCAGAGACAGATCCAATAACAGGCACGCTTATCGGATCTGTGGCGTGGGCGGGGGGGTTTGGCACAACGTTCATTTGGAGTGACTCCTCAGCAGTAACCTAGGAAGGGCATCGCTGAAGAACATACTACTTTGAATGCTTTTTTTTATGTATGTCTGCGGTGGGTAAGTCAGGGTCACATGACTGCCTGCAAGGGCCACCGTAGCAACAATTAATCCTTGTGTTTGGCTCTCAAGCTGTATGGTGCTTTTTAGCGTCTTTTTTTTTTTGCTTTTTTTTGTTTGTTTTTTTTTTAGCTGTATGGTGCGCTGACAATAACCTGCTCCTGAATACCAGCAAAACCAAGGAGCTCATTGTGGACTTTAGGAAGGAGAAGGGAGACACCTATGACCCCATCCACATCAATGGCTTGGCTGTTGAATGGGTTTCCAGCTTCAAAATCTTGGGGACCCACATCTCAGAGAACCTATCCTGGTTAACCAACATCTCCAGCCTGGTCAAGAAGGCCCATCAGCGCCTCTTCTTTTTGAGGACACTGAAGAAGAACCACCTGTCTGCTGACATACTGGGTAACTTCTACTGCTGTGCAATAGAGAGCATCCTGACCAACTGTGTTACAGTCTGGTATGGGAATTACTCTGTTGCAGACCGCAAGGCGCTGCTGCGGGTGGTGAACACCGCCCAACGCATTATAGGGACCCCACTTCCTGCCATTGAGGACGTCCACAACAAGAGATGTCTACACCAGGCACACAGCATTCTTAGGGACGCCTCTCATCCTGCTACCAATCTCTTCCAGCTCCTCCCCTCCAGAAGGCACTACAGGAACCTTCAGACCAAAACCAGCAGGTTTAGGAACAGCTTCTTCCCCACAGCTGTCACCCTACTGAACTCCGTCCTCCGCTGAACCTTCCCATCCACACTCACAATTAACCCTCTACACTTTGTAGATCTGTTTACTACACATCTGTACATATGAATATACGTAGCACATCTGTATACTCGTCCATAGTACTTCTGTATATTTGTCCTTCTGTATAGCAATATAGAATACCTGTATATCTACCGAACTTATCTGTATATTACTAATGCTAATTTATCCCCATCATTTATACTGCCCTTATCTGCTCACTTAACTTACTTGTACATAAACTGTACATAACTATTCCCACTTCTGTACATACTCTCTTAACTGTACAAATTGTACATACTGCACATATGGCACTTGCTACTCTCTGCACTTCTGATTAGATGCTAAACTGTATTTCGTTGCCCTGTATTTATACATGTGTAATGACAAAGTTGAATCTAATCTAATCTAGTCACGGGCATCTCAGTTACACTATCGGGTGGCAGAGCAGCAGAGGAGTAGGGTAGGGGCCAAGGTATGGAGTGCCGCTCTCGGGACGGTCCCACGAAACGGGACGCAAAGCTGAACACGTGGCAGTCGTTTCGGAGGAATGCCATTTGGGGTGATTTTGCACTCTGGGATGGGATGGCACAGCTCAGGGGTCTGGGGTCTGTTTATCTCTCGAAACATCGGCGATGAGTCATGACGGCACATTAACGAGACACAGCTTTACATCCTCAGGTCAACAAACCTAAGTCAAATTAACACGTCATGAACGAGAGTGTTAAAAAAATAAACGCCCATTTTGAGTCATTAACGGGACAACCAGTTGGTGGAAAGCAGCTGCCTGGCTTACCTTTGTATCCCAGTCGGACTCGGGGTATGGCCTGCTTCATGCCAGCCGACCCACGGAAGAGGGCCAGCAGTACCCCACAAAGACTTGGCCAAAGGAGTAAGGGGCACCAGCGCCTGCTGCTCCCAGTCCTGCGGCCGACAAGCGGGGCTGTGTCCATGGCGTGCTGGAGGAGGCGTCGGGGGGCGCTGCCACAGCTGCTGTGGGCAGAGGGGGGCAGGTTAGCCCTCAGCCACAGGGGTATTTGTACATCAGTCTCTTGAAACAGAGGACCCTCCCCAATGTGGGTACTCTGCTGTTTTCCATGGTACCTCGTTGGCATGGCC
>JAODLC010000001.1:6159087-6176557 GCA_026781145.1 Hippopotamyrus pictus
AAACAGCCCCCAGACTGTACGCCAGTAGGGAGTACAATGTAGGAACAGGAAAAAACCACCTCGGCAACATAAGCACATGGTCACTACACCTTACAACATAAAAAGTCGTGACTTGCAACAGGGGAGGGAATGGGGAGGTGGGGGTAGTCCAGCACAGACAGACAGCCATCCGGTCTGCAGCCATAGAGGCGCTGGTCACAGACCCGCCTGTTCACGCTGGGGGTATGAAACGGCAAAGGCGTGGGATGGGGGGAGGGTACAATAGGGTGTACAATAGGGTGCTGTTACGATGGTGAACATAGCTCTGAAGCAGTCTTCTATACTAATGTCCAGGCATTTGTTCCATGCAAAAACAACACAGTCTTGCTTAATCAGATCCTGTCATTTGTTTGCTCAACACAGGGAAGTGAGACCTGTGATGACTGGGCCTGGATTTCATCAAATTAATACAGGGAGAGGAAAGGGAAGGAGGGAAAAACGACAAGAATGATACTAATTCGCATGAAACACTGCATGGTGGACGAAGGTTCTGTTTTCACCACTGTTTCTCAGCTCAGCCATGACATCGCCATAAATCTGCCCCCGGTTCGTTTCCATAATAGCTTCGGCCTGCACGTTAAATTTAATCTGCGTCGTATGACTTTGTCCAGTTCAGTAAACATTCCAATTTTGCTATAGTGATTTAGCTACAGGTTAACCCTCACACTACAAAATTACTGATCTGCACAGCTCAGAAACAGAAGCAGCATTTAAATTATGTGTAAATATTTCAGGATGTATCTAAAATATGGTGACCTTTCTATGGGGCCAAGTATAGCAAGTGAGATATTTCACAGCATCATTGTGGTTAAAGAAAACCACAGTCAACAGATCCTCTGGTTATTTCCAGTACTGTATGTGATGCATGAACCACATGAACAATAGTGTGTTGAAAAAGCTTTAAGTGAAAAAGATTTTAAGGCGCGATTAACGAATTCCCAAGCACCCCTTTCAGAAGCACCTACTGTCATTTGCACGCGACAGGAGCTAAAGGGGACAAAACGTATGTTTGCTTCTGTGCTGCTTAATCTGTCTGATCAAGTCTTTAGTTGCCGTGAAGACAGGTTGGAATGTCCAGACCATGCCAAGCAACGAAACAGACAGAGCCAACCAGCTTCACAGTCAATAGAGTGCTGTTCAATGACTAATTAACATTTAATACGCCATTCACTTACAAATTTACCAATTAAGGTAGCTGCAGCTGACAGATGCTGCAGGGTAAGGCAGCGAATTGATGGAAACCTTTATTCTTGATTGCTGGGCACCTCCCAAAATGCAACATTGCCATGGTTTTCATACAGGTTTTTTTTTTATTATTTTAGTGGTTTTTTAAATAATTATTGCAAATCTTGAAAACTTGAAAAGAAAACAAGATTTATGGCATTTCCTACTTTGGGAGGGGGGTCCCTAAGTTTACTTGCAGCTTAATATCGGGATATTGTTTTTCCAGGCATAAAACCTCCAAAGGAATAATTAATGTACAGTCTGCAGTCTGAAAATGTAAGGTATGTCGCACCTCCCCAACGCCCCCCCAGGGAAAGTTAGGTCAAGGAAATGTCAGGGCGCCTTTGTCCTTCAGCAGAGGTAGCCACGCCTTAAGACAAGCGGTGACCTTCAAGAAAAATCCCGCTCTCACCTGAGCTGGGCATTACGGGCAGTCCGCACGCCCTTCTCATTCCGATGACAATGCCAAATGACAAATCTTAAGAAAACATGACTTGATAATATCGAGGCAATTAGCAGTAATTGCGCACCGCACTTGAAATGTGGCCGTCAGCCAGGGGGCGGCCCATTGCCGGCGTCCCAGGGGCGGCGGCTCCAATCGCCGCCATCGGGGCCCTGCTCCATGGCATTTCCTCTGTCAGGAGGGGACCGGAGCAGATGGCCCGTGCTGAGAGACGAGGCTTCTCCCGTAGTGGTGTTGCCACGGACATGGTGAGCGTCATTGACGAGTTACGTTTTTCTTTTTCCCTCCTCTTCTGAAATGAATATTTGTCCCCTGCAGCATGTAAAGAAGATAGATGCGGCGTGTGCGTTCGGTTTTTTCGGAGGACAAACGCCTTTTCTTAAGTGAAACCTGCAATCCCCACATGACACAGTGGAAAGCATGAATCACTGGCAGAGATGTGCTTTCATAAGGACCACGGATTCATATCTCTTTTATTAGTCTCTCTCTTACATTGTTGGGCATATACTGTAGTGAGGTTGTGGCGGGAGCAGGACAAACACCAACAGTCTATGAGGAAATGGGGGTGAGAAACACATCCGTTTCTCTTCCTGCTGTTACCATAATTGGCCCATGCTGGGGGCCAGTGTGTCCTCCCATTGGTAGTTATGAAGAGTCGTCTTCATTTATGCCCGACTCGATGTCTGATCGAAACATAAGGGACTTTTGCCCGAAAAAAAGCAACAGTTTTTGTGACACCAATCAAAGTAATAAAAGACCCAAAGAATTTCGGCAGGAAAGACAGGAGCCGAAAATATTTACAGTTGCAGCATTCAGTTGGGCTAAACCTAGCTGACGCCAAACCTCAACTCAAGTGAAGCCAAATTTCAACTGAGGGAATAGTTCTGAGGTTTTTAAATGCTGTTATGGGAAAGAAATACTTCTCTTGCAATCATTTATCCATCTTTTTTTTGTCGCTTGTTCTATTCATAATAAAGCACCATTTTCCAGTCACTTTGAAGCTGCCTTACATTGGGAATCATTCCACAATGGTTCTAGACTGACTCAGACACACTAGAGAATGCAGAATAATGATTTCAGGAACTAGCAAACATTATGGGCCGGCCCTGCTAATAACGCTAGCAGATAAGCCCCCGGCTCCAGGCCCGGTTCTCCCGTCAGCCTGATTAGAATCAGCTCTCACAAGGAGTCGAACTCCAAGGCTTCGGGCCCAGGCGGGACCACAGGGCGGAGAGCGATGCCTGTGGTCTGCAAGGCCACCAGACGGGTGGGCTGTGTAAGTGTGGCTTACAGAGCTTGCTGATGAGAAAGACACCAAGAAGATATAAACAAACAGACTGCACCTCGCTACATAAGTGCAGACACCCACACAAGGCAGTTATTTTCATACGTTCACTGCGCAGTACCGTTTCTCATGAGAAGTGACAGCGACGTCATTGGTTTCCTTAAGGATGAGCCAAACCATTTGCTGTGGGGCTGGGGGGGATTCTTTCATCTCACTAAATAACTAAATTCCATGAGGAGCTGGAATCGCTTTAAGGAGCCTGAAGAGACTCTTACTGCAAGATCAATTTTCTTCATATTTTTGTATTTTATACTTTCATGTCAGACTTTGTTGTACATAAATCAGGATGAAGCCTCTGCTTCTTACAGGAGTTTCACATGCAGGCTAGCGTTCACCACACACCAGGTGAGTATCTTCAGTACAAGAGCTTATCATATGATAAACGGTTTTGGGTCTCCCGCACCCCCGCCTGCTGGAAGTCATTTAAAGATGCACTCAAAAGCTAACAAGGCTGCCTGCAGCCGTCACAGACTCCAGGGTGACTCTTGAAGGCCATGCCTGACTGACAGAGTCCAACAAACAGCATTAGCACCATTAGCCATTAGCCACTGCAGCTATGAAATGGATAGCCTTTGTGAATTTGGTCCATTGACTGCTCGCAGCAAGGTCATATTGTTTGTGAGCCCCCAGTGTACAAATCTGTGTCTAGTTTGGAGGGGGGGGGATGTCCCACATACCACAGATGAATCAGTTAACATCGTTTCGACATCCTGCGTCTCCACTAATGGCTGCTGTTTTTAATTGCAGTTAGTGAAGTGGAAAAGGCTGCATTGAGATAAACTCCATGACTCTGGTTAAGTAAACTTTGGAGTTCAGTTGGGGGGGGGTGGGTGCTGATAGATTTTTTTATTATTTCTGACAATTAACACATTTCCAATATTCAGAGACCTGGCTCTGCTGTTCCTCATTGTTTGTTTAACCACAGTTACTCCCCCGCGCCCCTAACCCCCAAGACAAAATTGACTTTTTTCTTTTCTGGGCCATTCCATGATCATCACGGAGATTGTGTTGATTAGAATGAGGTATGAGAAGTTAGTGAGACAGGTGGATTCCCATGCAAGATGCTTGGCTAAAGCATTTTCACATTTGTAATTAGTTCTGTGTCATTTATGTTGTCCAAAGCATTTTGCTCAGGACACGGATATATCCAAAGCCAATTAAGAAGACCTCGCCTCGGTCGTCAGGGAAAACTTGAGCTGTTTCACATTCCAGACTTTTATGGAAATTTCTCCACAATTTTACAATTCTGTATCTACAAAGTAAGATTTTTTTCCTATTTAGCCATAGTTCTGAATATGGGGTGAAATTTCAGAGCATCTGGTCACCACACACAATAAGAATATAGAATTTCTATATTTGTCAGCTGCAAAAAATGGAGTAAGACGTAATGACGAACCTGTCTTGTACGACAAGAAACAGAAAGAATTGCAAAAACACAGGAGTGTTATGTGTAAAAACAGAAATCAGCGGGATTTAGCAGTGAGTCACAGGCGAAGTGGGTGGTTTATCATTAACGGGTCATTATTGACACGGTTAGCGGTTAGCGGCACGGCTAACAGTCAAGCCCAAACATGCTCTTGTGTTCAGTCTCATAACAAATATAGCTCTCACTCCGATGCCTGCTGTTCAGCGTGTCATATCACAGGAGTGCCGAATGCATTCCTCCAGTCACGCTCCGCGGCTTTATTATCACTTAACGAGGCAGCTAATACCGCTAACGATTAATAAAAGCAGAGGCTGGGCAGGCAGACTGCGCTAAGCCGAGTTATTGGGCACCTGCTGAGTTCTGCGTGAAGACGGGATGAAAACACCGGGAATCAATAAAGACGAATGAGGCAGACGGCGGCGGCGGCGCCCAGTAAAAAGCCGACATGTGAGCGCAGCCTGTACGCCGCGTTAAAAGGCTCAAAGCCAAAATCTATTACTTTCAGCCAGGAGGAAGTAGAGAGCAAGTAAATTGGCTCATTATGGTCAATTTTCCCTTCGCTTGGGTCCGTTAATGCAAGCTAACAGTGTTGGGGCTATGAGCGAGTCAAGGTGGCGTGGGTAGGTTAGAGGTTAACCAAAAACTATCCTTGTAAACTGCCTTAGTTGGTCATTTCTTCGGGAAATACAACAGAGCCTATTTAAGCATCGTGCCTAAGTAATATAATGAACCGATGGGAGAAAAATTTCACAAAAAAGGGGAGGACAATTATGAAAATTGTTCCCATAAAGTCTCATAAGATTTAATTTGGTCCTGGTCACATTTATTTATTTTAGAAAACATAATTTAGTGTTTAACATGCCTTCATTATATGCTGAGCTTTTTTTTGAGACGTGGGCCTAAAACTCATGATCGTAACTGAATTAAAGCCGTAAGAAAGGGAAGTCTATAATTTCAGGGCTTAGAATGAATTAAAATGTATTTTGCACTTGCTATATGCTTTAAATGTGCATCTTGTCAGTAAGATTTTAACTTAATCTCATTTCTGCATGAATTTCCCTTCACATACATTAACGATAACAAATATTATTGTCTCATCATTCTGTCCAGGGTGTACCCCAGCCCCGTGCCCTGTGATGGGCTGACATCCCAATCGTGTGCTGTGGTTGGCCCTCCCCCAACCAGGATAAACAGGTGGATAGATGGATGGATGGATGGATGGATGGGTGGGTGGATGGATGGATGGATTATAAGTTCTGAGTCGCTGTCTGTGGCCCAAATGAGACTTTCAGGTTCCGGCAGTTTCTTAGAAACACAGGTAGTTATTTTGCACAAGCATCCAAAATAACTGGGTGAATTGCTGCACATTTCTGTTCATCAGAAACTACCCACATATATTTTCATGGAAAATGTTAAAACATATCTGTGACTGACTGCATCACTTGCTTATAACAGACAGAAACTAAAATTTTTAAAATATATATATATATTTTATCGTTGAACACATTGTGTGCCAGTGTAATAATTTGATAGACATATTAAAATATGCATATATTTTTGTTTATTGATAGCATGACTGCATCACTTGCTTATAACAGACAGAAACTAAAATTTTAAAAATATATATATATTTTATCGTTGAACACATTGTGTGCCAGTGTAATAATTTGATAGACATATTAAAATATGCATATATTTTTGTTTATTGATAGCATGAGACGCCTGGATTTCGGTGACATTAGCATGAGACCATGATGTAATGCAGCCCACCTACCTCAGTATAGGATAGTCACACTGTAACACCTGAAACAGCTGATATTTAGAAAAATTTGTTTTTCTTGTCAATGCAATCTCATTCAGAAATGGTGAACTGACTGGGCCTAACAGTACCTGATATAAAAAGAGCCACAGCTGGTTATCAGCTGCATCATTAAATCTCCTGAAATCGATTATGCATTGTGTGAATTATACTCTAAGTCCGTATCCTGTTAAATATCAAAGGCACAGGACAGAGCACTTTTTCCATTGATAATTAAGAGCATAAGTTTAGCAAACAGGAGTCCGTTTCTCCCGTCTTGTTCGTTTGGAGAAGCAAACATTATGAGCAAGAACATTCCGGTTACCCCTTTCTGTCTGGCCTTTGGATGTGGGGGGGGGGAGGCCGGCTGTCTCCCCGGGTAGGTTTAAAGTTTCAGCAAAGTCGTGGTCGTTAATTACGGGCTTCCCATCAGCTTGGATACAAGGTGACCAGTCCCTGGAAGCATCGAGGGAAGGCGGGGGGGTCGGACCCGGGGTGTGTGATTAGGAGGGTCCTCCCATAGGAACAGCCGACGGAGGCGTCCGTTTGAAGTGCTGGAGAAACGAGGGTCGTGCGCATTAATCAATCGTAAGAAATTAAACACAGGTGGGAGCCCCCCGAAACAGCGGGCACTCTGACCCTCCATCAACGGGGATTGAAGGGTAAACTGAAAAGGGGAGGGGGGAGGGGGGGGTGTGTACAGAAAAACAATTACTACGGTGTTCAAAAAGAGCTTACAGTGACAGCCCGCCCCTGAGTTACCATCTCCATGGTTCCCACAGGACAATTCTATTATATTGCGCTCAACATCAAATAAGTCATAAAATGATTTTTCAAGGGATTGGGCTTGACATGAACACCTTGGACCCATGAGTCTTAACCACCTGGCATGTCGTAAATAACAATAAAGAAAAAAGGCCTTCAAGAAGCGAGAGCCGTTGCCTGGGTTGCAGTCCGACATCCCCCTCCATGTCCCAACATGATCTGAGAGACATCCTGATAGCCTGGAGATTCTTCAGCGTTTAAAGTACGACTCTCTGTGAGCGACAAAGCAATAGAGGAACAAAGTCTCTTCATCTTACAGTTTTTATTTTCTTCTTTTTTTTGTGTGAGGCCATTATGTTATAAATTTGGTTTTTATCGGCATGTCAAATCTCAGACAGATCGAGATTGGGTGAGTGGAGAGGTGGTATGGATTTATTTTAAATAAATATATTTAATTGTTTTTTTTATGTGATTCCAGTCCAACTCTGAAGACTCACTGAGCCAAGGAAGATTTAGGTGTTAAACATACTTGTTTTAGGAACACGTTTAATTTACTGTGTTACTTTAAGACTGTGGTTCATTTCATGCCGTGACTGTAAACACCATCTCATCAAGCGTGCTGAAAAAACACACACAGGGCCATCTAAGCAGCAGAAAATGGGGAATGTATCCTGTCACCATGGCAATAAAATCAAACAGGCTTTCTGCAGCCCTGGCGTCGGAAGAACACATCATAAACACATCCATCAAGGCCCGTGTCATCCCTGTTTATGTACAGTGTGCAACGTTAGCCATTTTCTTATAAATTGTGATGCTAATATCATATCTGCCTGGAAGGACTGAGCCTCTAAATCAGCGGTTTTCCAGGTTTATTGTCAGATAAATGCATCCGGTTTGAATGAAACTTAAATGGCTCAACATTCTGCTTCTCATTTCAGGACAGACGTCGTCGATCCAATCCAACCCCAGCTCTGAACTTCGAAAGTAAACGAAATTGACATCCAAATATTCCATCGTAGGCCACACATTATACATACCCCCCCCCCCTTATCTCAACCCAAACAGAGGGATAAGCAGGGTGAGCTGCTGAAATACTCTGGTAAATCTCTCAAACGTGAGTTGGGACAGACCCGGTGCAAACTCCTGTCTGTCAGAGTGCAGGTTCCAGAAACACCAGCCACGTTCTAAGGAAATGCAGACTGGTCCGAAACACCAGCAGGCCGGGAACCGTCTAAATAGTCAACGAATAAGTCAAATTAAAGTTTCGGGCGGTGCTAGCAAAAGGCCAGACTTCAAATGTATTGCTGTATTCTGGAAAAGTCTGGAAACGAGCAGTTTAACTTTGAGTAGATGCAGCTGAAAGCAGGAGATCATATGGAACCAGGTCAGGTACCAGAATTGCGTGTCGCTTGTTCACTTGGCTTCAAATTCATATAATATTCAGGTGCTTCTGTGTTCAATTGAAACCATTCATTCAAAGCTACGCGAGTGTACAGAAATCCAGACTTTACTGTACAATCCCAGAGAGGCCAATAAGGGAACATATTTTGTGAATAAACACAATGTATTCCCTTCCCTTTACCATTAATTTCCCATTAAATTGACTTTCTCCAGCAATCAATCAGAATTATTAATTCTGTTAGCACTATAGCAATAAATCAGAGTAACTACAATGAAACCTTTTTTATGTAATTAGCTTCCTGATTTTCTGCTCGGTGAAAGCTCTGGAAATGATTATGAATATGTATGGAATATAATGAAAACACATGTGGCGTGATAAATCACACCTGTTTTACGGGCCATTTTAAAAGGGGGCAGCACTTGTGTGACTGTACTGTTATAATCAGTGCCGGTCAATCCATTAGACTGCCGTCGGCCGACTTAGCAAGCCAGTTTTATTTAGTGCCAGACAGGGGGCGCCGGTGAGGCCAGCCCAGGGGCCCACATGAGCTTTGCCCAGTTACTGTATAAAATGATCGATTCACTCCCGGTCCTGCAGATCCGGCTCATCTGTCTTTAACCGGCGGGAAACTCAAATTCAGAAACCAGGATGCCGATCCTTGACGTCCGAAAACAACAGGTTGTAGCATCTTAAGCTAACGTCGTTAGCAAGAGAGGACGTCAACGTTCACGTCAACGTCCGGCCTCCGTACGGCCCCACAGGGCGGGTCTGGCTTATCGGAGGAACACGGAACCCCTCGCTAATAAAACGTCTTGACTTGATTCGATGCCAATCATAAACAACATGTACGGGGGTTTGCTACACAGATATGGGGGCTTCCTGCTTGTAGTTTACAATGGCCCGGCACTCCCTCGCTCCCTATAACGATCAAATTTCCAAGGCATGATGGAGACGGATGCAGAACAAGGCAGTCCCGGTGTGTAATAAACAGCCCCACCATCCATGATATGTTCCTTCTGAAGCGTATAAATATCGGCCGTACTGAAGGAAAGATCAAGGCTTCGGCAGACTCAGGACGGAGATTGCAGGCCGTTGCCTAATCGGCTGATTACGTTTCCCCAGCTGTTCTGCGGAGACTGGGATGCCCCCCCCCCCTTTCCTTTTTTTGCCTGGGACTCATATCCATTTGTCTGAGACCAGACAGCCTGGGGTCCAAAAGCCGCCTCCATGTTTTTCTCACCATCGATCTTGCAGACGCGTTTAAATCAAGCCGCCATGTCTAAAGCCATGCCCAGAGGTCCGGACGCAGCCTCGAGGAGAATTAGCTGGAGGTAGAGATGGAGGTAGAGAGGAAGGGAATGAGGGAGTGGTACCATTTGTTGGTTTTTTAGGGATACTGGATACCTGGTGGGTCAGTAGAACAATGGCAGCGTTTGGGAGTGACACGGCGCACACCTAAAATTGGCTGGAAGCACTAAGCTAAGGCAAATACTAACTAATGAATAATAAGGTAAATTCTTAAGAAAATGAATTAGCTGAACGACAAACGTTGAGGCTGCATGTGTAAGGAGGTAAGGACCATGCCCCAGATGAAAAACACATTAACTGGCAAACTAAGAAGCCTCCTCTGACACTTATCTATTATACACACCCTTTCATTTACTTACATTCACACGGCCTGCAGCTAGTTAAGCTGTTCACTTTGGGGTCAGTGTGCATTCAGCACGTTGGGACTCGATGCTAGTGATCGGAAGGTTGTCGGTTCAAATCCCAGTGACAGCTGGATGATTTCGCCACTAGACCCTTGAGTAACACCCTTAACTCTGATTGCTCTGATGACTTTCTGACCTTGCTTTCTCAAAAAAAGTATGTTGCTTAAGATGAAAGTCTTTACTAAATAGAAACTGTAAACCAATCAGCATACAAGTCCATCACCTCCTAATATCCTGCAATTACATTAAAGGCCCCTCCTGTGTTTATTTTCAATCCAGCATGCACTGGCTGGATATGTAATTAAAATCTGGAAACATACAAAAATACAAAAGGCATGGTTTATTTGCACTACCTAAGCTGCATATTTATACAATGAAACAGGAGAAAATCCCAATTAGCTCAACCCTAAATTCAATTTGAGCTACTTCTTCAGTAACGGATACGTGGCAAAAAGACACCATTTCCTCTGGAATCATTTTTAACATCTATATGCAGAATCTCAAGAAAAACATCTTTTAAAAACCTGCAGTTTTAAAATAAAGTATCAGAGAACAGTTACAATCATTGTAAGACATGCAAGCAAATATCAAGGTCAAAGCTGTCAGTGAGCCGCAACATCCTATTTTATGTTAGAATTTGCTCTTAGGATCACTTTGGACAAAAGTCTGCTAAATGAAAACAAATGTGGATTTTATTGAGGAAGAAAGACAAATGTGGTTATTGTCTCAATGGAACACAAGGAAACTAGACAGACAAGAACCTGGGGTGGGCTGGTGAGAATGGAGATCCGGTCACTGTAACTCACTCACTCACTCAAACTCTCTCTGTCTCCCTCCCTCCCTCCCTCCCTCTCAGCATCGATAGCAGGCAGATCCTTGGGGTGCTGTGTTCGGGGTGCTTCTCCCTGCCTACGGCCGTCTAATCCGTCTAACAGATGGAAACTCACACTCAAGGAGCGGCTGTATTTTATTACTCTAACTGCTCGTTTAAAAAGAAAAACCGTGGCTCTGAATGACTGCGGTCTGCCGAAGGCGGCTTGTGTCACCCGCCCATGTCATTCACATTCAGCGGCAAGATGGTAGGGTTTGTGGGGGAGGGGGGGTTGGCTTAGTAATGAATTTAGGAGGGGGCCACAGAGATTTTCTTTTCAAATCCACCATCATTATAATAAAACCTCAACATGAAACAGGGAGGATCGACGTTGGCGTGTTTTCGCCAAACATCAGTTTTCAGCTCAAAGAAAACAGAAGCTGTGGGGCGTTTTTCAAACTGCGGAAAAGCGATTCCCACCGCTGCCGTTATCCGTGAAGTTTTAACGAATTAAACGTTGAAAACTCTGTCAAGAAGTAATTCTACATCTATTTATTAATTCTCTTTGGAAATCGTACATACACAATTCATGAATTATAAGCACACAAATACACCAGCCATGAGTCTGGGTTATAGTGAGCCTGGCGACTATCCCAGAAGCCCAGGGCAGGCGGCACCGTGGACGGGACGCCAGTCCATTAATTACATTTCCTTAAAGCTTTTGTTCGTTCGTATGTTTTGGGACCGCTATAAAATTGCTAAGCATAATTGTGGCTCCTTTGGTTGAGGGAGGGTCCGGAATATTCCTGGCTAAGTTACTTCAGAGACACCGCAGGCCAAGCGTGTGAGAAGAGAAATGCGGTGAAAGAAATGCAGTGAAAGAAATGCAGTGAAAGAAATGCAGTGCCAACAAACTGCACCAGCCTGTGCCACCCGAGCCCACCTTCCTGTGGGTCGGGCCGGGTCAGAGTGTGTCGGCATGGCGACCCGTTTCTGCCCAACGGAGGACGGGAAGGGGGTGTCGGGACTCAGAAGAGGGGCGGCCCGGCGGTTGCCAGGCTGCTCCGCCAGCAGCACGGTCTCCCCGCCTGTCGGCGCCGGCAGCTGGCCCCGGCACACTCCGTTTACTCTGGACCGCACTGCCGTCGCGAGCCACTCGGAACCGCCAGGGACGAAGAGAGATGCCGCTGGGGCTCCACGACCTGCATCTTTTACCAGAGTGATGTTTGGTTTGTGTCCGTTTGTAGCGGATACACACACACACACACACACACAGGTTCGTAATTATATCTTTGTGGGGACTATCCATTCATTTCTATGGGGAAAACTTAACGACCTTAACCTCTACCCAGCCCTAACCTTAACCATAAGTAACCAAACAAAACATGAGACTTTAGGCATTTTCAGTTTTTTGATTACAGTCACAGATTTTTTATACACTTGAGTTTTCCCTTGTGGGGATGAAAAAAATGGTCCCCACAACATCAAAATAATGGGTTTTTATCACACTGTGGGGACATTTGGCCCCAACAACGTAATACATATATAACCCAGATACACACACAGACCCACACATGCTCACAAAGGCCAGTTTCAGAGTCGATAATTCACCTCAAACGGAAACCCTTTCCCACAAATCTGTATAAAAGCATCGCAATAAATATCTGACAACGAAAGTGGGGTGGCTGAATTGGCTCTTTTCTTTGAAATCCGATCCTCTTTAAAAGCGCCCCCCCCCCCATCATTATGCAGGAGATTCATAAGGCTTCTTCCAGGAGATCATAAACTAAATGGGGTGGGTGGGTGAAGTAAGTGTGGTCATTTTATTGGCTGCCAAAGGAATTAATTCATTAAGCATCTTTCACACGATAAAGCTGCGGGGGTCCATCTCACTCAGGCCAGCGTGACGATTACCGAGCTGCACATGGGACTGATTAGGCACATAATCAGAATCAGGAGCTGGCTAGCTGCTTGGGCCCTATCTATATGGCACAAAATAAAGACCTCTTAACATCTCTTATCGTTATTAATTCTAATAAGCCCAAACACGCTGATATAGACCATTTCCTGCTTCCAGCAAGCTGAAAGGAAAACGCCTCTCCTTAGCAGAGCTAAGGGAGAGGAAATGGAAAATCCCGGTGACACGTTCAGGCCAGGCATGAAACCCGGCCCTCCTAGAGAGCTATAAATACGAATAATAAACAGTAAATGCGGTTACACT
Source organism: Hippopotamyrus pictus (assembly GCA_026781145.1). Taxonomy (NCBI): domain Eukaryota; kingdom Metazoa; phylum Chordata; class Actinopteri; order Osteoglossiformes; family Mormyridae; genus Hippopotamyrus; species Hippopotamyrus pictus. The sequence goes on from JAODLC010000001.1 coordinate 6,172,294, forward strand.
CAAGGAAAGACGTGTCGCGATGCTAATTCACACCTGGACTGATGTTTGCTTCGTCTTCAGCTACCTTTCAAGAGAAACACCCAATGGTGAAGGAAACCAACACGGACGGTCAGACCGCTCCTGCAGCCGCAAAAACGGAGAGAAAAACCACTTAAAATGCTGCTGTGAGGCCAAAAGTGACATCATCATCCGAGTAAGTGCAGCACAGAGTGTAGAAAGCAAGCAGCACATCAACGATATTCGGGACACTTCACAGGCACAGAGATCCTCCACAAACTACTGTTGGAAAGCTTGGTGCATCTGACAAGAGAGGAGGCAGGTAAATACCACATAAAACCCCCATGTCAGTCTGCTAAAAGCCTTAAATTGGAGTGAAATCCCCGTGAAGCGGGACAACGACCAAAGACACGTGGATAATGATGTCAGAGTAGCTTAAGGTGCATCTAAGTGGCCCAATCAAAGTCCTGCCTTCAGTGCTATTTGGAAACTCTGGGAAAACTGTGGAAACGCTCGAAAAACCTTCTGCAGATGAAAGGTTCCCTGGCAACCTGGTAGCCTGAGCTAATTCAGGCAGAAGGAACTCCCAACGATTGAAGCTCTGAGTGGGCAGCAGCAGCTCATCAAAAACAAGCAGCTATAATTTCAGCCCAAGATCTATCCTTTTTCTAGCCGGAGAGGGATCACAGGTCAGAATACTGCTCACATTCAGATCTAACAGCAAACCTTGCTGGTTTATTAATGTTTTCATTTTGGACTTACATGAAGTGGAACACCATTAAAGGCTTTTGGAAGCCAGTTTGAAAGCAATATGCACATGTGCTCGACAACAGCATAAGAAACATGATCTCGGAGCATACAATTACCCAAAAAGGTACATAAATGCCTAAATTAAGACTAAAAACGTAGACTAGACCCTATACCATTTTAGGGCCATGATAATTAGTATAATGATGCAAGTTCAACTATGCAATTTAATGACCCAAAGCAGGTGGAGTCAGCCAGGGCAGAACGAACAGCAGGAATTAACACACGGTACTGCTTTGGGAAGAAAATCTGATTTTAATTAGTGAAGTAATTAGGGTAAAGTAAAGGTGGGGGGGGGTAGCCAAGGAAGGGAGTAAATTAGTGGTAAAAAAGGATTGTCCATATTATTTGGTCATAAAATCCCAGTTAGAAGTTAAAAAGAATTCATGGAAAAAAGGAGCCGTTGACCTCATAAATTTAATCGTATTAAATGTTTTTAGGCTGCAGGGTTCGGGTCAACGGACTGGTCAACTGTTTGTACGGTTGCGACTTTTTTTTTTTAAATAGCAGCTTTTATCTAAAGTGACATACATTTTTTTTTTGAGAAAGCAGGGTCAGCCTGTAGTAATTGGAGGTTAAGGGCCTCGTTCAGGGGCCCAACGGCGAAATGACTCCGACGGCCCAGGGATTTGAACCAGCGACCTTCTGAATGGAGGCACAGCGTGACCCACACCACCCCCTGGACAACAGCTGCCGGAGGGAGAGCGTTCACAACGTACCTGCTAACGTGGGTGACGAGTGGGCATTTGCAAAGCTGACCTCCAAGAGAGAGAGCAACCAATCAGTGAGGGCTGTGTCTGTGTATACATGAAGGTGACTGGAGCATATATGCACGTCAATAAATTCTACAAACCCATTTCACCCTGTGGGGGATTCAGCAGGTAATTACAGCCCAGCAAGATTTAAGATCAAACCCTCTCCCCTCATCATCCGAACGAGCGCGAAGAAGCGGCTCGATAAATTCAGGCCTCCCTCGCTCTCCTCTCTGGCTTTCCGGGGACGGGATACGAGTCAGCCCCACAGGGACGAACGCAAGTCCGGATACACGGGGGTACTGAGGATTCCTGCCGTCCAGGCAGAATCCCGCCTCCCTCTGACGGTTCTCACAGGGATTTACAGCCCGAGCGGATCAGGCGGCACCCAAAGGCCGAGTCGTTAAAAAGTCCGACCCAACTGCACCTTTCATTTGTCATGTCACGGCTCAAAAGGCCCATAGATTACCGTGAAACAGGAAGTCTGGCTTATTGTTCCGGCAGGAGCTGTGAATTTCGGTTTTCTCTCTCAATAAATGACCATTTCCTCTAGCTGGCATTGAAATGAGGGAGAGGACGGGGAAGATCACACTTTGGCTTAATACTTTTCTAAGCACTGCGCTAAGAAGCCAAGTGGTGGCAAGATGGGATAACGGGCCTTGATCTGAACCCCTGTGGCTCCGGCTGGAATGGCGATGACACTTTTGTCGAGATTCCGAAACATTAAGCTGAAAGAAAAGAGGAGATTCAGTCGCCTGGATGCCCGAGGAGAGACTCTGGGCTGGGATCAGATTCTGAGTCAGTTAATCGTTTGTTTGGAGGATTTATACTATTAAATGAATAGTTTTTTTGTTTGAAGAAAACAAAAAACACTAACAACATTATGTCTCTTTTGACATAAAACTTACTTAATTGTGTTTTGTTTACATAATGATGCTTTTATCCAAGGTGACGTACATCAGAAAGCAGTTCCCAACACTGAAATCACTTCAGCCGACCCAGGGATTTGAACCTGCAACCTTCTAGTCAGCATCCTAACAGATACAATGGATTTTTAAATACGCCGTCAGCACTCGGACCCAGATGGATTATGAGGTCTTGCAGGGGCCCAGGGGAACAATGACTGCCTAGTAAAGGACCAGAAGCGGTCTGGTTTTGCAGATCCACTTGCTCGGCCGAGCTTGTCTCGGTTTACGGCGATTCCTGCTCACAAAAGGAGCAGAGACCTGCTTAAAGCGAACTGATTTAGCAACGACCCCCTCCCAGAAGATCCCTCCGTCACCATGCCTACAATGACTATCAACATGGTGGTGGTTCCGTGATTCTGTACCATGGGCCCAAGTGCAGGTGGAACGTATGAAACACTCTTCATATGTCAATCTGAGAAAAGCTCAGTAATCAATGTGTAAGTGACTTCCCAGCCAGAGTAACACCCCCCCCACAGAGAATTCAGTTTACATATCCGCAAATCTTCTTCCAGACCAAACCAGTGATAACGCCTTAATCAGTCATGGTGGCCAACAGAACCACGTGACCTGGAGATTGGGCAGGGACCCGGTGGGGGGGGGTGGTGGTGGTTATTTTTTTAGGAGACAGGACGGGGAAGGGAGGACAGGTTGGAATGAGACAAACGGCCGAATACGCTGATAGCGCGGCGGTGACGGCGACGGCAGGTCGAGGGGTGGGTGTGAAGCGCCGCGTGAATGTAAACAGGGGTCACGGGGGCTGAGAGGAAGCGGCGTGATGATTTATCGCCTCCTCAGGAATGCGGGACGGGTGCGAGCAGTCGGCACAAAACACGACTCGCCTCGCTATCGCCGCGGCACCCCAACGCCTTATCTACAATTTTAAACTCGCAATACGATATACACAGACCTTCAAGTGCTGCTATTCGAATGGCCACAAGTAAAACCAAAAAAACGGAATTAATGATTTAAGAGTGCCCCCTTCTGGCCACTGAACTCACAGCACCTGATATAAACAGAGCTGATAAGATGTTTCCTCCCATAGTTCTTTACAATCCAGCAGCACAGCGGCTAAGCTGGGGTGGGTCGCCCCCCCAGTTCTGCCGCTCCTTTCCTGCGAGTGGAGCTCTCCCTGTGCGTTTCCTCTGCCCGCCGTGGTTCTCTGAGGTCTTTGTGGCGCCGTTGGATCTTTGCTGCGGTTGTGCAGTCGGCCGTCTAATCGGCGGCGACACAGCGGGATGAGACGTATTTGGGGCGGGGAGAAGGCTTGGCTCCGCGGATGACCCTGGATAACGAGACTGCTGCTGCTTCAATTACCGTGTGACAATCGGAAAAATGAAAAGAAATAAAACCAGAAACAACAGAATAAAGCTAAATGAAAGGGCTGACCTGACAAATAACCATTAAGGAGTAACAATACTGACCAGAAAACCATCAGCGAATGTAAGCCACCAGCATTATATTTTATTTTAAAACAATCCGCCGTTAAATCCAGCAGTCCTTCAATGCCATCTTCAGAAGAATCACTGCCCATTTGATCCATTTTTAAGGGCAGAGGTAACTTTGACATCTTACAGTTGGCCAGTGTACTTTAATAAAGATCAATGCAGGCACAGTCAGTGGGTTTTTGGCCGCCGTTTTTCACCACCTCACTCCCAAACCCACCCCCATCCATCCATCCATTTTCCAAGCCGCTTATCCTACTGGGTCGCGGGGGGTCCGGAGCCTATCCCGGAAGCAACG
>JAODLC010000001.1:6177500-6195440 GCA_026781145.1 Hippopotamyrus pictus
CCCAGGCGGAGACTCGAACCCGGGTCCCAGAGGTGTGAGGCAACAGTGCTAACCACTGCACCACCATGCCGCCCCTCCCCCACCCCCATCTCATGTTAATGCCACCAGATAACATGCCGCAGGAGAAACCCACCTAACCGCACACCCTGCACCCACCCAAACAAGCAGCCTCGCAAGACAAGCACGTTAGCATAGTAACACGCCGCTAAATGCCACTGGTGGGAGTTGGAGGGACTGGGCAGTGATTTGTACTAATTTTAGCCCAGCGTCCAGGTCACATCTCCTAGGGAAGTAGAGGCGTTGGGGCTTCTCACTGCCAACCGATGTCATGGGTGAAAGTTATCGATGGGGGAAACACAGGACCGACCAGGCCCGACTCCAGCTCTGAAATGTTTGGGGGGGCACAGGATTATCTGAGGGGGCTGGGGGGATGGGCGGAGCTTGCTGTATGATTGGACGACTGACTGGGATCTGAGGATGTGTCAGACCGCAATTATGAGACTGCGAGGCTGGCGAAGAAGCGGCAGGAGAGATCAAGGCTTAAATGAGAAGCCTGTTCTGATCGTGATGCTCACAGCTCGCACAGCGCAGAGGGAATGGTGACATCATTAAAGGGGGCCCTTTCCATGCTGGCCATTCCGGGGTCATCCAGAGGTGATCTGTCCAAGAATATATAAGGAAATAGATTCCACACTATTCCCGAGGGTCACAGGCCCAAGACACCCAGCTCCACAGATCAAACACTCGACATCCTTAGTGGCCAGGGCCTCGGGAAATAATCTAAATTAATTCTCTTATTTAATTTTCATTAAATGAAAAAAAAACTGATAGAAAGGAAGGGAATATGTGACGCTCTAAGCTTCACTGAAGTAAATCCCCATGAACGAACGTGAGCACACACAGCGAGTCCATATTAGGTAGCGTTTTAATTAGTTTCAGTGGAAATGAACCTTTGTAACCTGTAATGGGCGGGGCTATTGTGTGCTGTCAACCCCAGGCTGGAATAACACACTTCCTATTGGTTCCTTTTTTTTGTGTCCCTGCCGGGTTCCTATTGGGTTAAATCAGGTAGTGATTGACGCCGCATGGCAAAACATCACCTACTGAAATCCCAAAGCCTGTAATTCTCCCATCACTGAGTTTAACTCTATTCTGTTTTAGCTGTACAGATTAACACCAAAAAACAAAAGAGGCAGTGATGGAGAAGTTTGAGATGGAGGTTTTGATTATTGAACCAGTGGCGTCCCAGTCAAGGAAGATCAACGGAATTTAATTAGGCTTTCCAGCAGGTGCACTGATATTTGACCTGGTTAATGAGTTAAACACGAGAGAGCATCTGTTTGAATACCGTACTGTGAGTCCCAAATGCTTCCGAAACACACACCTCTCTAGGGAATCGGCTAAAGCTTCACGGTGTTTCCTCCCCCCCCCGTCTATCTTTGCCCATTTTCTCCACACCGCTCCCCACTCGCGGTTCATCAGCATCGTCGACGTGCCTTTTTAAACGACCGGAGCAGATGGAGGAAGTACTTCTACACTAATCCCTCACTTCAGGGACGGCCAGTAGCTCACACTAAGACTCTCAGAAGCCTGCTAGTCCCTCCCTACCTGCATCCACAGCTTTCACCTTGGAAATCATGCATATTCATTAAAAATGTTAATGAAAAGGATCAAGCTGGGAGATGAAAGCTAAAATTTGCCCAGTTTTTACCAGTTTAATCAGAAGAAATGGTAATTACACCTAAGGCATGTTAGGTCTGTTTACGCAAAATTCTGTACCTGAGTCGATTTTTTTTTTCTTTTTTGACAGTGATACTCCAGCCACTAAAAATAATTGTGCATCTCATAGAAACTGAAAGACTATGTAGAATATTCTGTATACATCTATAAGGCTAAATCAGCATAGTTGCAGAGTTGTGGGAATCTTGGAGTCCTAGGAGGCAGAGTCCACACTCACCCAATGGGCAATTTTGCGAGACCAAACATGCCCAAGTGCAAGTTTTCAGACTGCAGCAAACTGGAGTATGTGAATGAAAGCCATGCAGTGCAAGAAGGAAATGCAGTGTCCACAGACTGAGCCTCACTGCTGGTGCCCCCACTGCAATTCAGGGATTTTTTTTTTTTTTCCTAAAACAACAAAGCGGCAGAGACACAAAGCATGCCTCATTACACATTACAGAGTGCATCTTAAAATGCAAATATGTGCAAATTAACTTAAGTGGTCCGAGTGCAAGAGAAATCATTCAGGATTTCGGCCATGCAGAAACAAGCTGAATTTGCAAAAAAAAAAAGAAAAGCTTCACGTTATTAAAGGTTTTAGATTCAGGGTATCTGTGTCAGTTCATAACTGCAGGAGAAGCACTGAAAAAGACAAACAGATCACACTTTAAAGTCCGCATCAGTAGATAAGATCCATTCCTACAAATCTTTCCAATCTCAGATATCCATATTGAATTTGCCAATTTCTGACAGAGAATTGAATCCCTCCTTTTTCCATAACCACTTACCCAGCACCTGGTGGTAACCGGGGGAAACGCAGGCTTCGAGGCAAGGGACAGCCTGGATGGGATGCCAGTCCATCACCGGGTGCACACACACACTCCCAGTGACGGACAAGTGAGGCACCGGTTCACCTAACTGTATGTCTTTGGACTGCAAGAGGAAGTCAAACTACTGGGCGGAAGCATGCGAATGCAGGGAGGCCATACTCACTACACGCACACTACACCCTCTCTACACACACACTACACCCTCACTACACGCACACTACACCCTCACTACACGCTCACTACATGCACACTATACCCTCACTACACGCACAATACACCCTCACTACGCACTCACTAAACCTCCACTACACGCACACACAGAGCTTCACTGATAACCCGAAAGACATCAGGCTGCATTGCCATCTATCCAGCATACATTCCACTAAGCACTGTGATAAAATGTTACACTTTCAAATAAACTATTAAGATGATTAATTATATCTAATAGGAGAGATGTTACCCCCCTATGTGGGGTTTGCAGGTGGCCTGGTGGATCAGCTGATCAGTGCCAGTAGAAACATTTCATCACACATCACACACGGAGGGTTAGAGGCAGATGCCATCCGGTGTCCCATAAGGAAAGGGCATCGGGGTGGGGGTGGGGGGGTTTCAGGACCAATGAGGCCTGTAATAAAGGGGGGTGCTGGACAAATGAACTGTCATCTCACTGCATGTTGTAATGTCACACTCTGCACCTGTGCCCGAGCCCCAGGCTCTCATATCTGCTGAGGTGTTTCAGGTAAGTCGGTCTTTTGAACATGACTGCAGAAGTATTACAATGCTAGGCCTGCCCCTTTAAGAGGGCGAGGAGAACCTGGGCTGACCTGGGATAGGCCTCCAGTGCCTAGTACCTGAAGATCTGACCGCAGAACACTGAGCAATCTCTACTAGGGGGACCTCCACTAAGAGGCCTGAAATCACAGGATCTCCACAATAGTGCCGGACATGACGTTAGTGCAACATCGGGAACTGACTTTAATCGACTCTTTTAAAATATATACTTACTACTTTGGTGATATTAGTGTAACATCGGGAACAACCATTAATAATCTCATTAAAATCTACGGGAATGGATGTTAATAGCCTGTTTTATATTTGCGATTCTGGTAGAGCCGTGTCCGCTGTGGAGGTCATGTGATTTGCAGCCCTACAGTGGAGGTTCCCAGTGTTCTGCAGCCAGACCCTCCTCAGTGAATAGCTTAATGCTGGGTCTAGGGAGGGGGCAGGACGGTGGTGCAGTTGTCAGCACTGTTGCCTCACGCATCCTGGACCAGCAAGCCTTCAAGTCTCTGCCAGAGTTGTGTGTGTGTGGAGTTTGCATGTTCTCCCCATGTCATGGTGGGGTTTCCCCCAGGCACTCCAGGGTCATTCCCCGACCTGCACCCGTAGGCTCCAGACCCCCCACAACACCCTGAAGACCACAAGCATTTATAGATGATGGAAACTTCTGGGGATTCTGTTAGATCACACTCCGAGAACAGAAAGGTAGAGATGCAGCTACAACTAGCTAACTACATGCAACCCTCTACATTGTACTGTAGTACAATTTCCACTTGTCATAATATATTTGCGACAATGAAAAAGAGAGAGTTGCTGATGATGGATTAGATTAAGCTATTACTAAAACGAATGTATATAAAAAATCAAATGCTACTAAATTATGAGTTGAAATCACCATCAGTTTTCAATAAATGTACTGCATTTAATAAAATGTGATTTTTTTAAAAGGCATTTTGGTGCTTGCAAACCCGTATGACAGCAGTAAATGCAATGTTATTTGTTCAGAAGTCTGTAAAAAGCCTTTTGAAGAAGCCTGAATTTGACGAATCAAACAGAGACTGCGCCTGTTGAACTCTCCCGCTCCTTCCATCTCTCTGTGTGCTTACAAACAGCTAATAAAAATTCAGGCCAGGGAGCATGAGCACCTGCAGCTTTTACAGGGGAGACGACAGAGCGCTCATCCCGCTCTTAAGAGGCAGGTGTAAACAGCGGGCCCCACCCCCCTCGCCCAGGAGGGGGCGCTGCTTCTGAGGCCCTTTATACTGCCTGTCAGGCGGCTCCAAATCAGCCGGCTCGCCGCCTGCAGCCTGTCAGGTCCCCCTGTCGCTCAGCGACAAATGTAACTCACCTGGGGAGCAGAGAGGACACGAAGCGGTGCCTAAGCCTTCACAAGTCGGTGAAATGAAAGTTACACGGGGGGAGGGAGAGAGAGACAGAAATGGTGCCCAAGGCAGTCTCCCCTAAATCTGATTCTCTCATTTAATCAAAAGCACATTCTCTCTCTGCTCTCCTCTGACGCAGACAGGCAGCACGCCCCCTTTAAAGCGCCTTTCTTTAAACTCAGCGTTAGAATCCAGAAAGTGAAGTTTGCGGCTTAGATGGGCCGCGTTTGACGGCTGCTCTTTGCGACAGCGGTGGGGCCGGTCTGGCGCGCTGGGCGAAAGGCGGGGTTTAATCGACTCGGTTACGCGCACCGCTTTGCTCCGTGGCCGGCGCGTCATGGCGATTTGTCTCGGACAGTCTCACGGTGGCGCTTGCTGCTTTATCGCAGAGAGGCAGAGCGGTCCAGCCGCCTCCGCGCTTGTCTGAAGCCGAGTTTTCCTGAGTGATATCGGCGAAGCCGCCTCGGGGGCTACCCCCCCCCCCCTACCTAGCCTCCTAAACACTGCACATGCCGGCCCCGTGTGTTACCGTGGAAACGTTCTCCCATCCTGCTCGTGTTGTACACGCGCATGCAAAAACATGCTGCCTCTTTACCTTTGCGTTGCACGCCGCTATCCCTTACAGAAAAATACATTGCACGAGGGCAAAAACTATACACTTAATTTTGATTTTACGATTTATATACTGATAACTCCATTACCACCTATGTGGGGCAACCTGTTACTGGTTTGTTACTGTTGTTGGGTATGAAGTGAAAATTAGAGTGTGTGTTGTACATTGTAACCATTGGCTCATGATTTTTACACTTCAAACAGGGAGAAATAAATAATGATTTTCTAAGTACCTGACAGCAGCCAGTCTTTCCTGAGAAATTCTGGTCAACACCTGGGCTCAGTACCTCAAGCCACCACAAGATGCGCTGCAAACCTCATGAATGTACTTTTCATTCCACATATTGTAAATCCTGTTCAGTTTCATCAGAAGGTTCCGGAGCAGCTTTCCAGCGCGGTCATTCTCAGCAGCCCAGAGCCAAGCCATGGTCACAGATGCAGAACGTAATCCTGGGACCCACAAACTGTAATCTGGGGTGTGCCATGACCCACACATCAGCCTGGCAGGGAAGGGAAAGGTCAGGGTCTACGAGATCTAAAGATCTAATCCAGAAAATGGTTGGCCTTCTGTCAGGTGTTCCATATTCATGGGCCATGCATGGATTCTAACACGTACAGCGTCATTTAAATTCTCTCACCCTGCCAGATATGTACTGAATTTCCTTTGTGAATAACTAAATAATCTAAACCACAACATAGACAGATGAGTACTTTTTTGTAGGCAATTTGCATGTGTTACTCTGATGTTCCAGCTCTGGTCAGATGCACAAACACATTAAACCCATCCAGGATTGGTATTCTTATCCCAGAGACCCTGATTTGGCTGCCATGTGGTACACTGGAGGTGGAGGTTTGATCTGTTGCGTAAAAAACACCCCCCTCCCCCCCGTGAGAAACGTTTATTCACTTCCTGGTGTTTCGGATTATGCCGGTCCAAGGCGCCTCAGCGTGGGCCGCGCCGGAACATTCCGGAGCTGAACCGGGAGCCCGCCACTGTTCCGAGCAGACCGAAAGAACAGCTTGTGAGAGAGAGAGCGGCATACCTGCATGCATATCAAACGGGCTGACAAGATCTGGTGATCAGCCAAAGGAAGAGAGAGACTGAGAGACTCAGATGGGGATCTGTGCCTAAAAGTCAAAGCTGACCCAAGTGAAAGCCATGGCATAGATGGAATTACCCAGAAAAACTGAAGGAAGCTTCCATTCCACCATAATTCACTTTTTATAATCTATAAAAAGCATGGCGGGGGAGGGAACGTGCCCTTGCCGTGTGACAAAGCACCATCTGTAGAGTTTTTCCCTGTATTTTTAGACTTTTTTTGTGATTACTTCTAAATTCTCATTCACGGCCATTTTTGGACTCATCCGAATGATGAATTCCTGCCATAAGTGTCAGATATTAGGAGGCAGAGAAGCAGCGCTTTGATATAAATCCCATGACTCGCAAATGAAAGCTAATGGTAGGATCTGACAGGGCTGAGGGTGGGTGAGGGTCATTTCTGTGCCCTGGAACTGAGGACGTCCCTCTCGTGTGACCCTAAGGCTGGGGTACACATAAACAGCTCACCATGGTTCAGATGCCAGAGTTGCATTTAAAGGAATGTATTTTTAAATCAAAAATATCCACTATGTTTCAAAGTCACCCCCTTCCTGCTTTCTGCTGTCTGCCGATCAGACAGATGAGGTGAAGTAGCTGCTTTTCTGCTGCGCCTCCTGGCGTCGAAGGTAAATTTATGGACCGTGCAATTGCATTCATCATGGATTGCTCCCAAAAGAGAAAAAATAAAAACAATCTTCTACACAGTATATTTAAGTTCTGCCATTGTTCTCACCCAGCTTCGAAGCTGTTTCGTTACTAAGCCCATCAAGCGAAGTAACCGATGTCAACAAAATGAATCACTCGAGCCCCCTGTGAAGGTAACAGCACAGGCTGTTGCATTTAACATTTTGAATCCCGAACCACTCATTGTCTGTTCGCTGCAAACCCTGTATTCAAACTCAGCACTTCATAGGTGTGGAGTCAGTTATACAGGCTGCTAACACACTCTGAGTCATAGCTGCTGTTTCTCCGCCCCGTCAGAGTTAGGGCGCACAAAGCTGCAATTTTATGTTCAACTAGTCAAAAAGCTTAGACTACAAATGGCAGGCATACCAATAAAATTACAGTCCTGACGTGTCAAATGCAGTGAGACATGCTGCATATATAACAATATGGAAGCACCATAGGGTTACATACAGGTAGCTCCAGGGTATGAACGAGTTCCCTAAGTTTGTAAAATAATTGTATATAATAATAATACTTATTATTATTATTATTATTATTATTATTATTATTATTATTATTATTAGCCTGCTCTTAGTCTGGGACTGCCTGTAAGCACATACAAGTATTTTTCTAACGAAACACGCAGGACACCATGAAAGCACATCATGTCAGACCCTAACCAAACCAAATATGTTCCGAATTTTTTAGGGCCCCTGTCACTCAGGGGACCCCAACATCATCCTGACCAACCACCCCCCACCCACCACCACCCATGGTGCTCTTTCAGATATATACAGTTAGAAATGGACCACAATCCTTTGCTGCTGTAATTTCAAAGGGTATATGAAACCAAACCATTCACACACACACATACATACACACACACACACACACATATGCACGCACACACACACACACACACACAGGTTTGTAATTATGTCTTTGTAGGGACTCTCCAGTCATTTCTATGGGGAAAACTCTAATCCTAACATGACGACCTTAACCCCTACCCAGCCCTAACCTTAACCATAGCCATAAGTTTTTCGTTTTTTTGACTGTATTAGATCTTTGTGGGGACCTGAAAAATTGTCCCCATAGTGCCAAAATGACAGGTCCCACAAAGTAACGTAAACCTAATCCACACACACACACACAGACTCATAACTCAGATTATTTATGGGGGTGATGTTCCTGCAGGATAAGTATCATCCAGTGGAGAGCCAGACCTGGCCACAAGGGACAGGGGCTCAGTATCACATGGGGTCACGTCTCTGCCCTACATCTGGAAGGACATTATCTGCAGCTCTGAGCGAACACTAGCAATATTGCAGATTCTCTGAATCATCAGGCTCCAAGAGTCAGCTATCTCACGATAACTGGGTTATGGGGTAAGTAATGCCTGTAGAGATGTGTGCAAACATACAGTGTGACTTACAGCAGCACCAACTTAGTCACACCAGGGTTATAAATGTCTTTAATATAAAAGCGTAAGAATCCAGAGATTAGCAGAAGTCAAATGATGAATCAGAAAGCTCCTAAATTTAGGGATGCTAATAAAAATACATGTTCCAATATTTTAAAACTTTATCAAAACAAATAATGTACAGTAGAAGCTAATTTGGGCTGGTATGGTGACTCAGAGCCCAGCACTGCCGCTTCACGCCTTTGGGGTCCGGAAGTTTGTTTGAATCCCACCCCTGATTCTGCCCGGACAAAGTCTGTCACGATCTCCACGTTTGCTGCAGGTAGGACTAGACGGCTTTGCTCTCAGAGCTCAGATACACAGCCAGGTGAACTGATATGTCTGTAAATTGCAGTAGCCTAGGTGTATATAAAAAAAAGGTCATTGTGTGTATTAAAACTGCAGGATGTGGATGTTTTTGTGTCTTTGCAAACATTTTAGCTGAGAGATTTTTAAAAACTGCATGACACTTAGGACTTAAGGGTCCTTCCGAGAATGAAAACGTTAACAGCCATTAAAATAATTATCGGCTGAAGGGTGTGTTGAAACATCTTGTTCATGACAAATAAATTGAATACAAAGGTTCGTACTTCGTGGTAAATATGTATAATTGTAACCGAAAGGTACATTGCGCTGGAACAAAAGCTTTTTAATACCTGCGGACGAAGACAAAGGGTGTTGGGCTCCCGAAGGACGCCGCTCCGCCGCGATCCGCACCTTTTCACGGCAGCGCACCTGCTTTGTTTCGCAAGTTCGGGCTCCGATCCCCGTCGCTGGGCAAGGGCGACATCAAATAAACCCAGCAAACGTGATAAACTGCGGGACAAAGACACATGTTCAAGTGGTGCCCCACTCCCGAACGGGGCAATTAGCAAAATCCGGGGGAAACTGGGTGTCATCGGCGGCCGCATTGTACGGCACGCACCTGTATGTTCCCGGTCGCTTTGCATATCACAGAAACCAACCCCTTGTATGCATTTATTTCAGAGGATAATTAATTAATGAAAAAAACAAACATATGAAACATTCAGGACTAGTTTAGGATATCTCTTTTGGAGGGGGGCAGGTGGAGAACAATGGAGGCCAGATACTATTGTGGGAAACAGAACAACAAGCGCATCGAAAGCTATCAAATTAACATAAATTAATGTTTGCGACTGATTACGTGCCACGTAATTAGCAAGTGAAAAGGGAATCCGAATGCAAACGAACTCGGGTCGTGTCGATGGCTTCGCGGAGAGAGATGTAGAGAAATAATCTCGCACAGCTATTAATGGGTGGAGAGTGGATGTGCAATTCTAATCTGTCAGGAAACACTTATGGAAACATCTGTCTTCCTGTTTCAGCACAGATTTTTTTTTTTTTAAAAAAAAAGGTTACAGCATCAGTTTTTCAGGGCTAGCGTCCGGCTGAACCCAAGCTCACTGCGGCTCAAATGGTACCACTGGCTGCACCAGTAACAGCAAGGATGGAGGTCATTTAGCAGACCACGTTTTTCTGCAATCCTCGAGCTCATTACCTATACAGGGTATGACATCCCCTCACTGAAGATTCACGCTCAGTCGGTCGTATAAGCACAACGCAATGACTGCATGCAGTTTTTCTCAGTCCATCTGGCAGCTAGCTGAAGCCGACAATAGGCGCATCTTTAAATGAGATTACTTAAAATCATTATTATTGAGTTAACTTTCCTTTTGGGGACCAATTGAGTTGAATCGCCGAATCAATTATTCTGCAAAATAAACAAATGTATATTTAATTATTAACAGAGCTCAATAATGCAGTTGTGCATTATCTATTGACTTTTTAAATGGCATATTAAACATGCTACAAGGACAAAAAATGCATAAAGGAATGAAATTAACTATAACTGATGAGAATTCAAAAGCGGCCAACCTCTTCAGAACACAGGCGATTCTATTCATTTAAAACCACCAAAAAATGCTATATTTTGTAAATCAACACAGTTCTTATCGCTAATAAGGTTATCTTGCCAAAAATGTTTACAGTTTTTTTTTTTTTTATTAATGTCGAGAGTTGTATGTTTAATAACAGGCTGCTCCTTTAATGACTGTACAAACCAGTTTCAACTATCACTGGAGTTTCCTGATTAAGTTATTCAATAAATTTTGTTTGAATGTTTTATGTTTTAACTCTTGCAGGGTATCCGGCCTCCAACAAGTGAAGAAATTCTGATGAGTTTCTGAAGTGTATGAAAAATAAAACAATAGCACACTTTAAAGCTGAACTGGCATGAATCGGGATTTTTTTTTTTTTTTTTTTTACAATTTAGCCGAACTAAGGAAGTTTGTGCACCCGCCCAGTCCTTAAGCTCGCTGTCGACAGGAGTGTTCCGGCCCAATCGAATCACCAACTCAGAAGACGTCTTCCACCAGCCTGCTCGAAGTCACACGCATCAGAAAGCTTCTTCGACTTTTCTTCCACACAGTTCCTTCCTCTCCAGCGCCTCCACCAGCCTCAGCCCGCTTGGATTTTATCCACTTGGCTCACACTCCCTTCCAGAGAGACTTACACAGCCAGGGTTAGTCTATGCATCACATGACCAAACTAACTGGAGCCGAACCACCCCTTTGTCAGAAGCTGGACAGAAAACATTCCCTTTCTGGGGGACCAAATTCCTGCATTAATTAGTTATTTCATCTTGAATTAATTGGATTTATCTCAATTTCTGCATTTTTTGGGTATGCACAACATACATTATAAAACACAAGGAAAATCACATCATAGGAATAAATAACCTAAAGGAACAATTTTCCCTTCAGGGTAGATTTTCAGCTTATCAGCTACTCTAAACTCTAACCTTTAGCAGTATTTACTGTTAATTGTAGAGTCATTCAAAAAAGCCATCATTGCCGCAGTACATTGCTTCACCAATCAGAAGACATGACGTACAGCCAATGGTGTGTCAGCATCAATGACCCTATTTAGACCTATGGTACATTATCCTTCTTATTTACCAGCATTTTCTTACCCTTACATGTACATATTTTACATTTAAAGTTGACAATTAAATTGTTATTTATACCTTGTGTCCATATTTCTATATAAAAACAAACTTTCAAAAACAATGCTTATGTGTCCCGGGCATTCATAGTGAATTTACACTAATTATGTCAATATTTCGTCTCAATATATACTTAACATGAAGAGTAAAAACGGACACAGAGCCTGAGAGACACCGCGGCCTACCTACATGCCAAAATAGAATTTCATTAATTGCGTGCCGGACCCTGTTCTCGTCGGCTAGCTGCTAGCGGTCGCGGTACGTTTCATTATTTCTGCGCGTGACTGGCACCTCGGAATTAGCTCGCGCGCTAAAAGTCAGGGCAGGCTGCTCTTCTCTCATTAATTATGCTGGCAGGGCTCGGCGGTGGACAAAGCCACGGCTTTTAAACCCAGACAGGAGATTCCCGTGCAGATAAGCCTGCAGTTTCTGCCATAGATGAGCATCGGAAAAGTAACAAGCAGAGTTGGAGCGCCAGCATCTCCTGAACTGTACTATTACTATATTATCACTCATTTTTAAAATCCCTGTCTGCTGTAGTCATATATGCTTTGCTTGCCTTCACAGATGTTTGAGCCGTTCCCTAAATCACCATCTTGAACCCAGAACACGAACAATTCGAAATAGATTTGCAGCCTTTTAATTCCTCTTATTCAACCATAACATGCTTGCATCGATGTGTTCCTGTATGTTTTTTTTCTTCCTGGAAGACAACAGAGTAACTACAATGTGTTTAAGTCGCCATAATAGTCCAAAATCACAGAATTGGCTTCATTCTTCCACCGTATTGACGGAGGAATTAACGTAGTAGAAGCCTCCGGAATTGTGTCCAATCGCACGGTTTTCCCATCGCGGCCCTGCCCCGCCATGCAAATTGCAATTCTGCGCACGAGACGGCGGCAGATACAGTTGTAGGGATAAATCGGTTCTGACGGACGCCTGGAAGCGAGAGGCTGGACCGAGGAGCCCCCTGAGATTAACTGAATTTCCTGTAGGAGCGCCTCGCAGCGTTAGATAAGAGCGGGGTGAGTAATGGAGCGAGACCCCCCGCCTGATTAGGTGGCCGCCACGTGTCACGGCCCTCTGTGGTATTCTCAATTAGAGAATCAACGTTCGGCTCCCCGGGGGGCGGGTCCTCTGCACGGCGGAGCAGGAAGGCACGGACTTTCAACGGACATCAGAAACATCACCAGAAGTATCTAACTCACAGTGACCTGCTGAATCCTCCTTTGCATCAACTGGCAATTTAATTATAAAATAAACTTGATTCTGCTTCCATTTATCAGCAATGCCAAGCTGTCTTGTAGGGCCTGTTGGAGATTGGACCATTTGATATGACCGTTGTCTACTTTTTTTCTGGATCAACAGCTTACGATAAGGCTGAGGTAATGTATTGCTATTGGCAAACAGGGGCTCCGTTATCTGTGGAGAAAATGGCTTCTCTTCAACTCAGAGTGAGGATTTAAATCAGCCTGAGATGCAGTTTATTGCCAGTGGTCCTCTAAGTTTGGGGGAGGGGGAACTTCCTGACCCCCCCATTCCTCTCCAACAACAACCATGCTGACTCACACCCTATAGAGACACCAAATTACAGCCAAACCCACCTTATTTATATGTGTAATTATCGTACCTGCACTATTTTGAAAGTTGATTCCTTTTTAAAGAAATATAGTTGTTTTTGTGGCTTTGGGAAAATGCCATGTTTCAGACCTATTCTTTGGGGAGATCACATCAGTATGTAGGACAACGTTTCCATAAATATTCAACGGAAATCTGTGTTTTAAGACGTAGATTCCAGAAATCGAATGAATGCCATATTACCCCCTTCTTCGGAGATGACACTGAGGTTTGAATCTCTGCTCAGCGCATAACGAAAGATTCGCTGGCGAAACAGACCCAGAAGGCAAGGCTGCTTCAACCGGCCCTCTATCAATCCAACCTCGTCCTGAAGTTCTCCCATTTTAGCACTCTAGGGGAAGTGATGGGTCTGCCCTCGCTCTTCATGTCCATCACAAACCCCGCAGACTTCGATTTACGCCCGCAGATCCGCCGGGTGAGCTATGGCTCACCTGGAAACGAAGCCCACCCCCAGGGCGGGGGCTGGGATTGGCCAGCCCCCGCTTTGTTCCTACAGTACGTGATGGGAGGGCGATGTTGCCTTCAAGGCCTGCACCTCATCATAAAGTAAACAAGCCACTTCCCAGTGGCTGTTTCACGTTTATAAGGGGCTGACTGGTGATGGCAGAGTGACGAGGCGAAAGCAAAACCAAGCCACACTGCCCGGTAGAAGGGTTTCAGAGTCAAGATCCAAGAGTATTGGGTGCATTCCAAAAAAAACCTCTTAATTAAGCTTAATTAAGCTGTTAGAGAATTTCCAATTTGGATCATAGGGATGTATTGAAGCACATCCCATCCAGACTGTGCCCCAGCCTTGTGCTGTAATCTCCCTGGGACTCCGACCAGCATGATCGCTTTGGAGATGGATGGAAGGATCTATTGAAGCATTTAAATGATACACAAATTTTGTGGCAATGTGAAAATGAAATTTGGTCCTCCTTCAAAACTATTGGGGAGGGGGGGGGGCGTTTGAGTTCACCCAGGTTCATTCAGTCGACATTTAAGCTGCTCTTAGGGATTACAGGCAGCTTGGAAAAAAATCTTAGAAAAGGAGGTCTTAAAATACTTCAGGAACGCTTTTCTGCATTTGACGCATTGTGTGCAACTCAGAAAGCGAAACACAGAGATACTCAAAAAGAAAAAAAAATCCTTTTCCTTTCCTATCTGTTTATTGTATACTGCGAGTAACTCCACAGTTTATTCGATACCGAAAGAATTTGATAAGCTGGGAAAAAAGGTCCACATTTACCGGTGAGATCGTATTGTATGATATATGACTGTATAATACACCTAGCAGGCAATAATCTTTTGTTATTTGAACCCTCGGGTTAATTTTGGGCTTTTCAAAGCCTTTTGTTGCACCGACTTAATCATTTGCAAATCATTTGTATTCTCGCAGTTTTACACGGAAGAAAGCCTTTCTGTGCCACATTGTGCACGCTGACACCGCGATGTCAGGATGCCCATTAAACGGCCGGAGAGGAACGGCATTCCCATGCCGATCGCCGTCGCCTTCAGCCCCAAGCTATTCCGTTCCCACCGCTCTCCGGCAAAAAACTCACGCTGTATTCACACAACGCTCAAATGCGCTTTCTTCCCCTACTAAGTCAAGACTTCCTTTTTTCACAAGTGTCCCCGTTTTCTGTCCGTCACTCACGTCTCTCTGAGAAATCACAGCGGTGGCGACGTGAAAACCCGTCCGCGGGTGTCTGCACGGGCGTACACATGCACGCGTGCACGCACAGCCGCGGCCGCCGTGTACGTCAGGCAAAAGTCTTGTCAGGTTTTGATTTTTTTATCATAAATCCAATAAAATGTATTGCACCTTATATATCAAGCTGTAAGGCAATAATTCTGAAAGAAAGAATAACTAAAATATAGTCTCTTTGCATAGCCTAATAGATCTGACATGCATTCCACCTGATACTTTATTAGTTAACATTTATATTATTAATTTAAATGATGTTACTGAACCAGAACCGTCATTAAAGTGAGAAATTGCTATATGCACCACATCATGGCCAAAGCGGATGATTAAATTCATCTTGACAGCTGAGCCCCCAGATTGTGCCTCTCCCCCCTCTCCCAGATCCCTGCTCTACGAATCCCTGCCATCTTCTCCGTTTAACACCTTGGCTTTCTCCAATACCTCGCTTCATGTGTGAGACCAGGTAGGACCAACAGGAGTTTGCCTTCCAATCTGCATCATCTGGAGACAGGATGCCGTTAATCTTTGTGCTGAATCCGGGATCGGATCCTATACCTGCTCCTCTTATATGATGCCTCGAATAATCTACCATAAATTATGAACATTTCATATCTATCAAATATTCACCTTAATGCGATCCAGAACAGAAAATCCCCTCTATGACAGAGTTTTGAGCACCATCCCTGGGCAGGTGGGGGGCGGTGTGGATCTCAGTAGGCTGGGACTCTCTGCCTCTGATCAGAAGGTCACAGGTTTAAATCCTGTGGTCCACGGAGTGATTTCAGCATTGACCCCTCGAGCAAGGCCTTTAACCTCAATCGCTCCAGGTGTGCCCCTGTTTTTCCAAAAATGTACATTGCTTTGGATGAAAGTATCTGCCAAAAAATATTTCTTTCTGATGATTAAAAAACAACCCCCACCCACCCACCCCCTACCTGTTCGGTCATCATTTACTGTTTTTCTCAGTAACATCTCCAGTGATGCATCGGACCATTTGTGACTAATAGATTTATGAATCTTTCATCCTTTTTTACACCTGTTCTTTATGACTTATCTGGATAGGATGAAAATTACCAGGAGCGTGGTCCATGAAAAGTCGTGAGAGAAGAAGGCAAATTTAAAGGGTGTCAGTTCACCTGAACCCGAGCAGATCTTCTGACTGTTGGAAGATCATGTCAAAGGAAAACCACAGAAATGCAAAACCAGAGCAAACCTGGAACCTGCAGCCTTGGAGGAGCGAGACTGTGGTGTTCACTGTCACCCTACACTGGATATGCAGCATGAGGAAGATGCATGGGTGGATGGATGGATGGATGGATGGATGAATGGATGGACCTTTATTCCTGCACACAGAATAAAAATTTAAGTTTGCATTTGAAAGCCATTAAAATATCGACTGAGATAAGTGATAACTCAATAACCGGCTCACTTTCCCGCCTGCCAGGCAATGTATTTACAAAGACCGAGAGACTGAATGTTTAGTTTGTGACCAAACAAGTCGTTTGTCATAACATGTGTATTTTTAGCTCTGCCGCTAAGCTGAGCTCTGAAGGTAAGCATCCGTCCGTGGTTACCGGAGATAAGATGCCCTCGCAAGAAGAATAATCTGAGCCCTTAGTGACGGTGCGAGAGAACTGGGATTTATCCAAAATAGCCAGAGCTGAGTGACACAAGTATTGTGTTAGTTAATCCCCCCCCCCCCCGAATACCAAAACACTTGACAGCGACATTCTGCTTTAACACATTCTGCAAAAACACACAACTGAGAAAATGGCTCATCCATCTGTTCCTCACTATGAACTTTAAACAGAAATGTAGGACTTCACATATTCACTATAGCCCTCTGACCCCTCCGTGGGCCTAATACATAGGTGCTGTCCTATCAGAAAGCTCGATTAGAAGCACGTCCAATAGCGAGCTAGTGGTCTGTTAGAATTCCAGAAGGTTAATCTATTCAATGGAAACCGCACCGTAACATGGATATCATCGGCCTATCAGCACTGTAGTCGATTCTGACCAAGGTACATTCGCTCACCCAGTTTGTTGCCATTTGACGTTCCATATGAATAGGAAGTGTGTCTTCCGAATAGTGTATAGCTTTCATGGAAAATGGTGGACCTGGAAAATGGAAACTTGTCCATACACAACAGCAGTTGTATGACTGGGAAGCTAATGCCCAAGTCTGAAGAGACTGACAGACAAGACAAAAGGCAGACTTTAAGCCCATACATTTCCGAGATGATGGATCCAGTTTCTTACATGAAAAGTATCAAACAAACAAGTCACAACAAATATTTGGATAGATGCAGGTGGATCTCAAAAAGGACCTCTCGTTTTCTTGAATAGTATCAGATATCAAAGAGTCTGGCAATTGGAGAGAGCATTTACATAACTGATGGGTAGGCTGCGTTTCATTCCTCGGATATACAGTCTTAACGTGAAAACAGTGAGCCAATTCTGAGGAAAACAAAAGGCTTAATTTGCCTTCATGGGCCTGCTGGGCTTGCTAACGGAGAGCAAGCAGTGAAAATCGCACACAGGCCTGCAGATCCTGCTGTCATGCGGAGTTTGGCTCCGTGTGACTTTGCGGAAGGAGGTTCTACGAGACGTGATGAGAAGACGGCGAAAACACTCAAAACTGAAACCAAGTGCTAAGGTATTTGTTTAGTGCATCATAATAATGTACAGTGGGTATGGAAAGTATTCAGACCCCCTTCAATTTTTCACTCTGTTATATTGCAGTCGTTTGCTAAAATCATTTAAAATTATTTTTTTCCCCTCATTAATGTACACACATTTGTCTGTCCCCATAGACAGACAAAAAAAAGAATTTTTGAAATTGTTGCAGATTTATTAAAAAAGAAAAAGTATTCAGGCCCTTTGCTCAGTATTTAGTAGAAGCACCCTTTTGAGCTAATACAGCCATGAGTCTTCTCATGGGAAAGATGCAACAAGTTTTTCACCCTGGATTTGGGGATCCTCTGCCATTCCTCCTTGCAGATCCTCTCCAGTTCTGTCAGGTTGGATGGTAAACGTTGGT
>JAODLC010000001.1:6199327-6213429 GCA_026781145.1 Hippopotamyrus pictus
GACTGAGAGAAGTATTCATGAAATTTGGGGGAAGTGGTGATTGAATGCATATTGTGTCAAAGCAATGCAAAAGTATAGATAGTTTAGCTCACATGGTCCAATGGTATGGGGCATGTGTTAAGTGTTGTGAAAAAGTGGACATGGTATCGAGACACGCGTTTAAATGACTGGGAAAAACTGTAAACTTGGCGATTGGAAGGTGAGTTGAATAAAGTGTGTTTGAGCAAGGAAATCTGCAAGTGTGCTGCAGGCTGCCTGTCCAGGACTGGAACGGAGGATCCGTGATCTACAGGGTCATTAAGCGTTTGACTGAGCGGTAGAACAGCTAAGATGCATCTAAATTATTTTGAACATGGTGTGTGTGTGTCTGTGTGTGTGTGTGTCTGTGTGTGTGTGTGTGTGTGTCTGTGTGTGTGTGTCTGTGTGTGTGTGTCTGTGTGTCTGTGTGTGCGTGTGTGTTTGCCAGACGTGACATTTCCGGCCTCTCAGAAACAGCCTCCCCTGTGGGACTTTTCACACACTTATTTTGTCTAGTTTACAAAGGGTGGTGAAACAGACAAAATACATCCAGTTCAGGGGCAGTTCTGTGGGTGATAACAATTTGTTAATGGCCACTCGTTAAAGCTAACAGGAAGTACAAAAATATAACTGAACACAAGACGCATCAGCCGAGGGGGTCCTACCCACTACTAACTAGGTGTATCTAATAAAAAGGCCACTACATGTATGTTAAGCTCTAAGT
This sequence comes from Hippopotamyrus pictus, assembly GCA_026781145.1. NCBI lineage: Eukaryota > Metazoa > Chordata > Actinopteri > Osteoglossiformes > Mormyridae > Hippopotamyrus > Hippopotamyrus pictus. The sequence goes on from JAODLC010000001.1 coordinate 6,200,070, forward strand.
CAAGCCTGAACTCACACACAGTTATTATTTCTATACTAAAGTTTAACACCATAATCCTCCAACCCAGAGCTACTGATTGCTCATGGAATAACTGCATGGGCTCTTACAGAACTGGCTGCCAGTGAAAGGACCCACACAGTCATCATATTTCACACTTCTGTATGAGCTGTGCATTGCTTTAACACTGTTTTTTAAACATCAATTTTTCCAGCAAAACACAGCTTTCAACATTACTTGCACCCCACCCCCTATAAAATATGAAACAAAACAATACAGAGAAACCCCTGTCTCAGTTTCCTGGAACTGCATTTCTGCCTTTCATACTCACTGTACATTATTAACGAGAGACTGAATGTGTCTCTGATGGCGCAGAACATATCAGCAACATGCTTAAAACATTCATCAGACACAAAGGATCCAACATCTCACGGGGGCAGCAAGTTGTGTGACTTCATTAGGCAGATCTGAGGTTAAATCTTTCACAAATAGCCCCATTATAATTACTTATAAAGCACAGGGATATCTCACAGGCAGGGAAAGCATGTGGACATACAGACTCAGGCAGACACGCCCATTAAAGAGCACACACCAAAATACATCCGCTTCATTTTTACCCAGTATCCCTGACGGTCCCTAAATGTCACCTCCTGCCCCATCACGTCAGCCATATTGCCCACGGAAACTGCTGCAGGACCACTAATGATGCTCAACTGAAGTGCTTTTGCCTGGTTTCCTAGGCGTTATAGGATGGAGGACCATGAGACACAGATAAGTGTGACAAGCTGGCTAGGGGGGGTGGGGGGAGAGTCCAGCCAAGGGTGAAACGTCCACCAACGGAGGGGGGAGGGGGTGTGATATGCGTCACACCTCTGCTTCAGTGGATCCTCTGCTTTGTACGAAATATCATCGTCTACAATGTAAGTTTGGATTCAGGACCAGATGCAAGGTTAAGAAAGTGACTACAGGCACCTTTCAAATCAAATCAATTTAAAGAATTTTCTATTCAATGCATAACAGAACAGCAAACAGCATTTGATAAACTCATTTGAAAGATGTCTTCAATTAAAAAAGACACCTTATATATGATAAGGATCTATTAAAAAATAGAGATTAAGCGCACAGAGAATCCTTATGGATTCAGTCTCCGCTACCCTCCATTAGATCCTAAAATCCACATCAGGCAGTGGACAGACGGCACGCGGGGGTCCTTCAGTAACACGTGCCCTGCAGCCGCCGCATTCCACATGTGGTTTACTGGCCGCGCCAGAGGCAGGCGGACGGGTCCTCGGACGGGTCTCGATGTCACAGCTCAGACAGGCTGAGGTGCCCCCGGGCAGGAAGCAGGTGGCATTTGGCGGCTCACTTTCTGACCTTTGACCCGGGGGCCCGTGGAGTGATTAGCGGTTCCTCTGCTCCAGAGGCGCGTGAACGACACCGAGCTGAAAGGATAAGATGCAACATTAATCTCAAAGACACATCGCTCAGGGGAGGCCCATCCATCCATCTCCCATAATCACTTATCTGGTACAGACTCCTGGAGAGTCTGAAACTGGTCCCAGGAAACAGGGCAAAAGGGATGTCAGTCCATCTCAGAAAGAAAGCCGAATCAATCCAAATTACACTTCCTTCAATTCCAAAGGTAACAAAACAATACATTTTCATTATTGAGGCGAAACATTTTTTACTAGCTGACGTCGTTTTCACTCTGCTGATCCTCCGGCGTTAAAAACACAGCTCATATTTTTAACCCTTTCTTAACCACTTACTCTGGTTAGCTTAGCATACATTTGTTTTTAGCAATTAGCGAAAGCTCTTCGGATGACGTCCTGTTTCAGACCCCTCTGTGCTCAGCCTCCATCTCTCCATCTCTGCTTCCCCTTCCCTCCCCAGGCTTCTCCTTTTGGGCTGATTGCAGAGAATTTTAAAATCACCCCCCCCCCCCACCAGAGCCCCACCATGATCAAAATGTGATCCGCTAGCCAAGTCCAAGGCTAAATGCCTCAGATGGTGAACGTCCCCCACCCCACCTCCAAAAAAAAAACACTTCCCAAACCATCCATTATCAGGGGCAAGTTATTCCAGTTCATCTAATGAGCGCTTCCTGAAAGCAGTCTGGTGGATAGAGCGACAGCCAGACATCCAAAGCATCCAGATGGATCACAAACACCAAGGGAGGGGGGCTTCAGTAAAATGTCAAAATACCAAGGCTGCACTTTCAATGGGACGTAAATTAACGGATTCTCACGCGAAACACGCTCTCCTCCGGGATTTGGGCAGCGATTTCACAGAGGAAGATGGCAAGTCTTCCCATTACAGCCATTGCATTGTCTCTCACCAAACTGAACCCTTTCCCACAAAATGGACATTGGCCAAGATCGGCTGCATTTTATTATCCCAAAGAGTGCAAGTGAACAGCATTATCAAGTGAAACTGATCAGTTTGCTTATTTCCACACCTTATTTCCACAGCTATATTTCCGCAACGATAATTTGGGCCGTTTCAAGAAAAGCCATCTTTGTGGTGGCACAATTAAAAATGGGCTTTGCAATTCACTGTTCCCCACAGACCTCATTAAATGAGATGCTTTCTGGTTACCGGCAGCCTTTATCTGCTTCGCGATTGTTTAGTTTGTCCTCCGGCGCTGACTGTAAGAATCGTTCTGTCAATCAGACGGTACTGTTGACAACACAAAAACTCTGCAGAAATCAGCAAGGTTTGGAACTACAAAAAAATCAAGCGATCAACTGCGCCACATAGCAAGTGATGCCTAATCAGGATTTTATTTTGATGGTTTTCCACTAGGCTAATTTCACACGATGAAGTTGCCATAGTATTTTATTTATATAAAGTAACTTGCAAATTGCAGACCTTGTACATTAGAGTTCCATTACACGACACGAGTATTTACTTAATGTTTGAGCATCGAAGGGGAAGGGCATGGACAGGGACGGCCCAGCACATGACATGTGGGCAAGTTCAGATCGTCATTATCTCCCCTGTCGACTCTAACAATGTGTGTACTCAGCCTCCTCTAGATTTGAGTGCTGGTGGACTCCTGTATCCTCTCGAAAACCGCACTGGTCTTTCCGGACAAGTGTTGAAATTGGTTTCAGTTCTCTCTTACTGTTAAGGGGTCCCTCTCAACTTAGATCGCCACGCATAAAAAAAAAAAAAAAAAACGATATTACCCGCTGTTCCACAGGGATCTATTTTGGTTTTTTTTTTCATTATATGAGTTTTCAGCTGGTAATGTGTGGGCACAGTGTTGATTTTCACAGCTACGCTGACAATACACAGTTGAGTATATCTGTCGGGCCAGACAGTGATTATAATGTCAATGCATTGCTGGTCTGTTGGACGGATATAATATTCAGGATGTTTAGGAATGTTATTAAGAAACTTAATACATAAAGGTCTTCATTATCATCCCAAAAGCATACTGAGAGTCTTACACAAAAGCGAAGATTAATATATAAGAGAAACAGGAAAACACCAAGGAATCGTGGAACGGTGCTTCACACAAAACTAGATTTGCAAGCATATACATCTTATGTAATAAAAACAGCCTCTTCTCACTTATGGAAAAGAGCAGAACAGACGATTTAACTGGCCCCCGGTGCAGAGGAGGGAATCGCTGCAATCAGAACTGGGCTCTTTTCACAGGGGAAAAAAAAAGACAAGCGATATCTCGACCGAAGTACAGCAGCATGAATGCTAATAAAAACAGAAGAAAATCATGAGTAAATAAAGCAGTAGATATTTCAGCAGATTAAGGTGCTTTGGATTGTTTTCAAAAGCCAGAATTGCGAAGCAGCTGTTTACATTATGGGCTGTTCCTGATAACAGACTCAGAGACGTTGTGGATGAGCATCCCATCCTGCCTCCCCCAGATATTCAGAGCCTGAGCTCAGTCGACAGGAGCTTGATGTGCAACAAATCAACACCACATATTACTGAAACCAGCTGTCAGGATATTTTTAAAACGTCACTTTTCTCGGACAAAGTATTGTGAACTGTATTGTGTATAACAATAGTGATGACTTTCCAAATAACTTTGCAAGTTTATCCCTGCGTAAAAATGTAAAGACAGGGGAAGGACGTAAGTTGATAATGACACCGAACATAGACAGACGGAAGGTCAAAGGTTTGCCGGGGAATGACTTTTCATACAGAATTTGTAATAAATGTCTGTGTGAGTCTGGGAGAATGTGGGCACATTTTGCACTGCTAACCCAAAAGCTTAGCTACTTTATTACCCGAATCGGGTCCGATGATGGCTGCATTTCCTTTATGAGTCACACAACAAGGCAGTAAATCTGGGCTTAACATTTAAAGGTCCAGTTACCGTCCCAGCGTCAGCTAGCATTAAATCATTCAAGGGCCCCCATGACCTCTGTTCCACCCCCCTCCAAAACATCCCATCAGCCCCCTGAACATGTGCAACATGAAGAATCGTCAGCTCCAACTCGTGGCATTGCACTGACATTAATAGGTCCATAAACAGTTTAAGGCACCATTCCAGCGTATGTTAGCGGGCACAGTAGCTGAGGCCTTATGGGTAGGTTCCCCTACTTCAGATATTTTAACCCCGAGATCCACGAGGACAAATGTGGGGAAACAGGCGAGCGGAGTTTGGCAACACGTCAGATGCCAACGAACGTCATGGAACGACGACTGACGTCATTTCTAACAGCTGGGTGTTTTCGCTTGCGAATTTTCATTTCTAGGATTTAACTCTTCACTCACTGTGACGGATTGGAAGCAAATGAGACCAGGGGGTGAAAATAATATGAAAATAAGACAAGAAATGCTTGTGCAGTTTGCATTTTTAATACACCGTTCCCCATCAAACTGTATTTTAACTAAAAACCATATAGAGGTATTCAAATGTGTGTAAACATACTGGAGTTGTAGACGGATGTCACGTTTACTTGATCTCTTTTAACCAGTACCAAAACCGTTACCGAGGCTTATTATTCCATTTACATTTTAGCTATTTAGCAGACGCTTTTATCCAAAGTGACATACATTCAGGAAAGCAAGGTCAGCCAGTCCTGGAGCAGCTGGGGGTTAAGGGCCTCGCTCAGGGGCCCAATGGTGACATCACTCTGCCAACCGTAGGATTTGGCCCAGCGACCTTCCAGCACACTGAGCCCCAAGCCGCCTGCATGGAAGGCACTGATATCTTGTTTTGACTCAGAGAGGCTTATTATTAATGTTTCCATTAGGACATCAATAGCTGAGGATTGTACCCTGAACATGAACATGGAGGCTGAGCTGGAAGATAACTTAAAGGCCTGGGACAAGCAGCTGAACCTGCACCAGACTGGGCTCTTGCAGCTCCAGAAAGGAGCAGCTTCTATGAAAAAAAAGAGGGTTTTTTAAGACTTCCTCAGTTCAACAAGGATAGTTGGGTAAAATCTTCAGATAAGCAAGTAAATTCTCATTTCAAGATGTCCTGAGATACTGGGGGGGGGGGACGTGTGGGACTTTGAGATTTTTTGACATTCAGCCAAGCCTCCTGTGAGATTTCTCATGAGGAAAATGGTGAGTCTTAGCGCTAAGTCTCATCTTTATGGCGTACTAAACTGCTTGTTTTTTGTGTTTTTTTTTTCTTCTTAATGGAGAAGAAATAGAACAGAAGACCTTTAGCACAGATGAGTGGAACCCGGGGAGGGCAAGCCCGTCCACTTTTGAGGACTTGTGCATTTCAAGCGGCCTCCACAGAAGAGTGAGAGGAGTCCATCGTGGTTCCCATAAGCGGAGGACAATCCCCGTGTGAGGCTGCTCATTCAGCTGTGCTGGGGGGCTTAACGCCGCCATTGAGGGCCTGTCACCCTAGCCCGCCGCGCCGGCCCAGGGAGGCTCCCGACCCCCTCACACACTGCCCGCCTGTGTTTGTTGGGTCTGAAGTTTCCGTGGGCCGGACTGGTAGAAGTCCAGCGAAGCCCAATCCGAGCCCAAGGTATTCTTCGACCATGGTAGAGGGCCGACTCCCTCCCAGCCCCCCAAGACTGGCTTCCCTGGTGATCTTACAGGGAACAAGAATGCACCTTGTTTGTGAGTGCTTGGCTCTCGTGGAGGGTTAGTGGAGAGGTTTTGGGGTTCAGTGGGGGGAGGGATTAGGAGCGTATGGGGGGAGCTAGAGAGAGGGGCAAACAGCCTCTCCATAGTCTCATAAAAGACACCCCTCCCCCGGATCACTAACTCATCATCACTAACAAACTGCCTGCGACCAATGAAGTGAATAACTCCTCATTTAAAGACCCTGTTACATCATAAAATCACATGATCACATGACCACGTGACCTCGGCTCCACCGAAACACACAGTTCCAGGAATTTAGACTAATTTCAAGTATCTTAAAGCATATGAGCTGCTTGGACACATAATGAATCAAAAAGTTTGTAGTGGTGAGTAACTTAATACAAAAATGCTCTGGGCATCGCATCTGTGATTGTTGAGAGCCAGGCTAAAATCTGCTTGCACATTGAGGACAGATTTGCTTGTGCATTGTCCTCCATCATCATGGTTTGATGCTCACCATTCGATGGTAGCAACACTGCCGATGCGATATTGGGGTCATGCATGAAAACTCATCTAAACTGAAACCAAGCTCCACTCACATGACCAAATTATGTCCAGACATATGTAACAATTGATACTGTCAGATGACAGTTCCGGAATCTTCTGCTTGAGTATTTGTTCTTATCATACTAACGTTAGCTCCCAGAGAGCGGCCGATGTTTTGAACACTAAGATCGCGGAGAAGCTTTAATCGCGATCACAGGAGGCCGGCACTGCCTTCGTCCGGCTGCCTGACCGCAGCGTAGAGGTCCTCTAAGAGCACAGGGATGGAGAGAAAGTGTCAGTGAGGATGAAGGAACGTGGACTCAGCAGCAGGACGGGAAGGGGGGTGGGGGGGGGCGTCATCAGCACGTGGACAGCAGGGAAACAGGTTTGCAATTACCCTGGATAACCGGCGAGCTGTGCAAGGAAGCCGGAGATTAAACACCCCGCCCCCCCCCCACTCACTGCTGAGTGGACATCTGAGGCAGATCGGGAAGACGCACGCGGGACATTTCTCATTTCTGCCGGCCCTGGAGCTAAGTGCCGTGTCAGGAACGAGATCGATTCGGCCACGTGCTTTTCACGGCATCAGCCCCCCCCCATTTACAAAGTTTACACACCCTAGCATCACTCGGGCACTCGGACAAATGGCAAAGTGCAAGAAAGGGTGTCATTTCGGGACAGATTTGCAAAAGGACATTTCACAGTAGGTTATTATAGAAACTGCCCGAAAAATACACAAGGTTTGCATGGTGTGGGGGCCTCAGAACTACACAACTTAAATGTGGTGTTATGGGGGGGGGGGGGGGGGAGCAACTGAAGACTTCCCTACATATCCTTACAGCCATTCCATGGTGATAACAGATAAAGGGTGATCTTTACAGAAACCTGCTTAGGATTTCTGACATTGATGTCCCCATGCAGATATGAACAGGAGCAATTAGAGGTTCTCCGGTGGACAATTAAACGTCCCAAAATCTCAACTCTGTGTTTGAGAAAAAGAGGCTGGCGGACTCGAAGGTAATTTGCGCATAAGTGTGGTGGTTCTGACAGCATCGCAATGGCATCCCCATTATGACATCGTCGCTGTGGCGTTCCCATTATGACATCGTCGCTGTGTCGTTCCCATTATGACATCGTCGTCGTGGCACCCTCATTATGACATCGTCGTTGTGGCGTCCCCGCGATGCCCCAATTGTGTCCCTTACAGTCACAGAAATGAAAACAACCAAGTCGTGACTCAATAGCAGAAGCTCGTGCTGTGATTGACGCGACTGGAGAAGCTGCAGCGTGGACAGCAGTCGCTCATAAATGTTACATAAACGTTACAATATTTAGCAGGGAGTTAAAGAACAGAGACGTCTGCGGAATTCTGATCGGCGGGAGCTGAACTATTACATATAAATCAGAAAGAAAAACTGTTTTCAGGGACATTTTTTGGGGGGGTGGATTTTGAACGGTTTGATCCACCATTTCTTTTAAAATAATTTTTAATAAAAAAATAAAAGTTACAAACAATAAAATGCTCCATATATCTGCCTGACTTCTGAGAACCCATGTCAGTATACCATGAGATAACTCTTATTATGTTGCTGTCCATATTAGACAGAAAAACTATTCACTGGAGTTGTGGCTTTTTTATGGCGATAAAAGAGCGTCCTAAAAATAGCCGGAGAAATTACTCAGAGTTTACTTTTGAGGTTGGCACTTTAACCATCCTTTGTTTGCTGTTAGAAACGTATCTCCCTTGGGAATCTTCGGCAGATGTGTACCTCCCCGTTCAAGGGGGCAGACAAAATGGGGATTATCAGAGTTTCCATCCTGCAGAGGCTCTCAGGGGAGATTAAATATCCTTCTTGAGTCAACCAACGACATTGCGATAAGGAGCCAAGCTAACGGCCTGGTATCAGATGGCGGGAATGATCAAGCACAGGAGGTGTGTCAGAGGGCACATTGAATCATGGGGGACATAAAGGAGGCTCATTTTCTAACCTAAACTTGAGCCCAACACACATCTGAGGCAACTAGCCACATGGAGATGAGTCTGAAAAGAATATGTCAAAATAAGTCATGAAAAAATGTTATATTTTGACACCCCCCTTTATCTGGTCTTGGGGGTGTGTGTGTGGGTGCCTGCTGGCAGAGGCCTGCAGAAAACTTAAGCACTGTGAATTTAATTAGGATTTAATTAGGACTTCTCTGAAAAGCAAACAATTAAACGATTGGCACGTTCAACAAGGTCAGACAGCAACGGCGCCATTGGAGCTGAAGGGTCTTTAGCGCTCACCGTTAAGTGTTTACGCTCTCGCGTGGACTCTCACCAACGCACTAACCACCTTGCTCCTCATTTACATAGTATCCGTACATCATTTTACACCTCAGAAACTGGGAAATGAGAATGTGTACAGATAGCACTGAGTTGTGTTACATTTTGCGTTTTTGATATTGCTGTATATATTCATTGTCTATAACAGAAATCATCTCACCCGTGAAGAATGGAAGGACCAAAGAGGGAGGGGCCATCGTGACAGACAGGCCCACAGAGGGAGGAGCCTGCAAGACAGAAAGGCTCACAGAGGGAGGGGCCATCATGACAGACAGGCCCACAGAGGGAGGAGCCTGCATATGAGACAGAAGCAGAAATGGTGGAACCTACATGGTAGACATGCCTAATGGGACTGGGCATACAGTACAGACTGGCCCAGCCCTCAAAGTACATTTTCTTATGGTTGTCTTCTATCTAAGGTAGACCCATCCCAGATCATTGGGGGTCAGCCTTACATGGTAGACATGCCCATTGGGGAGCGCCTACATGGTAGACATGCCCATTGGGGGAGGGCCTACATGGTAGACAAACCCATTGGGGAGGGCCTACATGGAAGACATGCCCATTGAGGAGGGTCTTCAATGTAGACATGCCCATTGGGGAGGGTCTACATGGTAGACATGCCCATTGGGGGAGGGCCTACATGGTAGATATGCTCATTGAGGGAGGGTCTACATGGTAGACATGCCCATTGGGGAGGGCCTACATGGTAGACATGTCCATTGAGGAGGGCCTACATGATAGGCATGCTCATTAGGGGAGGGCCTACATGGTAGACATGCCCATTGAGGAGGGTCTACATGGTAGACAAGCCCATTGGGGAGGACCTACATGGTAGACATGCCCATTGGGGAGAGCCTACTTGGTAGACATGCCTATTGGGGAGGACCTACAAGGTAGACATGCACATTGGGGAGAGCCTACATGGTAGACAGAGTTGGGCAGAGATCAGACATACATTTCTGACCACCTTCATTACCTTTCCTGTTTACAGGGATGATGGGCACAACTTATGGTATTTTCCAGCTTGTCAGAAACTCAGACACATGTCCTTAGCCCATAGCAATGGACAGGCTGTTCAGGCAGGCAGTCAGGCACCTCAAGCCCCCGGGGAAGCTGGACCGACCAGATGCCCTCTCCATGGGGGAAGGTGTCGATAAAATGAGGCACAGCCAGCCCAGCTGACTGGCTCTCCGAGGTCTGGGATTCCCAGGGGGCTGCTACTGAGATGGACAATATTAATTCATTCTGGAAAGAAGCATAAGCTAGGTGATTAAAACGTAATGGTGTAATGAGCCACTGCGCCATCAGGTTAAATGACATAATATTCCACATAATCCCAACCCACAAGACCAGCAGGGGCAGGACTGAGAGATAAACATCACTCACCTATGGCAAGGAACTCAGGAATGGGCACCACCCACCTCAAAGCCGGGACTCAGGGATTGGCACAGAGCACTCTGTGGACACGCCTCCACGACAGGCACCACCCATTTGGGGGCGGGGTTCATGGATGGACACACACACATATGGGCACCCAAATGAGGGCGGGACTCAGGGATAGGCGCTGCTAAAAAAATCTTAGATTAATAAGAAGAAATGACAAAAAACTTCATAATTTATATAACAGTTACATGCTGATTTGTATTTTCTTCTGTTACTGTATACAGCAAACTTCAGATGAAGCATTGTGTTTATAGAATTGCAGCACCTGTTTAAATTTTGGCCGTCATTCATTCTGTTGTATTAGATACTAACCAAGTAGCCTAGAAGATAAATTCCCAGATACAATGAGACTTACACAACTCGTATGGAGGAAAGAAAGGAAGTGAATATCTGTCAGAATCTCCTGCCTCAAACAATTTCAAGGAAAAAGTGCAGCATTTCCCCCATCAGCATAGTTTACACATTTCAACGGTCTAATTCTATATTCCCACACAAAAAGATGACAGTTATGCAACCATTCGCCACCACTGGAAAAAAAGAACATTAAAACACGTCAGATTGCATTGTTTTATGCGTTTATATGCATAATGTTCATTTTAATGCACTGTACAGATTGGTCCCTGGATAACAACAGCACGATTAAACACGATTTAGGATCAGTTTCATATTTATCAGATGTATTTGGGCATCAGCCTTCCAGGCTCAGTCATTATGCCACTTCCTCTCCTCCCTGTTATCGCTTCTTTTTACTTTCGCGAAACTGCAAGTTCAAACAGGCTTGAATTCAGCTCGTGAGCCTGGGAGGGAGGCAGAGATTCGCGGCACGTATGCGGAGCCGCATAATTCAGGAACTGATGCAAGAATGACGCCCGTGAAACGGCATTATCTAATAGCATTAGTCTTTTCTGGCCCAGCGTTTTTTCTGCGTAGGGAAAAAAATGTGCATGGTTAGCCGAGGGTCTGCCCACAGCGTAAGGTGATAGCTGGGCCGCCGTCTGATTACTTGTATTAATTTATTTAGCAAACAAAGGAGGACTTAAAACGTACGTGGAAACCAATTTCAGCACATTCTTTTCACAGATAAGACCCTGGGTTCTTTGCGCGTAATTGAAATGCAAGAGACAGATTTTAAAATGCCGAAATGAGGTTTTACTGGCTTCAGGTTGTGAAACATTTATTTCTCCGTAATAAATTTAATCAAAACAACAAGTGCATTTGAAATACGTATTATACGACTGACGCCATCGGAATAAAAACTGCAGTAATTAAAACCAAACTAGATGTGTTCCGCTATATTTACGCGGGCGTGTGGCGTCTGATCCGTCATTTGAGAGTAAATGTTTGTATAGTCTTGAGTTTGCGCCCTTTCTGCGGGACTCAGGGTAACAGGTGCTGGCGTGCTGCATCTCTGAGGTGCTGAATCGATGATCAAACAGGTATCGCTTATAAACAAAAGCAATCCTCCCTCCCCCGTTATAGTGGCCAAATTCGGTTTTCACCCCCCTCCCCTACACACACAAACTCCCGCAGTCCACTTGACAGAGCAGCAATGCAGGAAGACATTGATTCAAACCCCAAAAACCCAACTGCGTTGTGCTGGAGGCTCATATTATTTTATTGATGCTGTGTATTGTCGCATCTCCTGCTTGTATCTAGTGCAATTGTTAATCAATAATTCAGAAGAGTGCAGTTAATATTTCATGAGAGGGGCTGTTGTGGTCAGTTGCAAATGAATTGACTGTGGTATGTGACTGACCAGAACAGAGCGCAGTACACTACAAATCGCTGCTTGCTGCAAAATCTGCAGTTTCTTCACTGCAGATCTTCAAACGGTGATGGAACAATGTCATTCCTCAGGCGTCAAAAGGCTTCAAAAGCCTTTCCTCATCACTTCAATAAAACTGCATTGTCTAATGCCCTGAAGTGGTCAGAAGGACAAAGAGGGTGATTATATTAATCTCCACCAGAGAAGACCTAGCAGTGACACTTAAATTAGACTTTTCACACTTCAGTTCACATAAATGTGAGGTACTGGAATTACCTCCATTAAATAAATCATTTTTTAAACAGTTCCCCTACCTTAAAATAAAGCAAATTGTTTTTGTTATCTCCTGTACCTTTCACGATTTAATGTATTTTCTGCGACTAGATGAGGACCAAGTAAGGAATAGTGAATTCAATTCAACTAGGCCAAAGATTGTAATATATGAATTTGAACCAAGACCTATGAGTAGTACAGAAGCTGGATTGAAGAATAGTAATGGTGAACACTTAGCAACATGAATCACAGTGAAAGGTTCCAGTGTGTCATTCAGTATAAAGGAAAACATCAGTCAGTCTAAGGTTTTTCAAAACGAAAAAAAAAATTACACAAGTATTGGTGGAAACCCAAGAGCTCGCCTACATAACAGTTATAGCACGATCTTCAAATAAAAGGGCTTGGCACAGTCTGCATTTCATTTCCCGTATGACGTTCGTATCAAAAAAATCTCACCATTTTTATACATTTACACAAATGGTTATTTCACTAGAGCAGTTCGGGCTATCCACCTCACTCTAGGGTCCAACAGGTAGGCCCATCATGCCTTATCGACACTCCTTAACAGCTTCTCCTTTCTGAAGCCTAGACAGCTATGGCACCCGTGAGGAGAAAGTGGGAGTGTTTTACTATATAAATGGCGCTTTAGTGTAAAGCACATAACCCATCCAAGTATATAATGAAGTCTAGCTACTGTACAGTAAACTCATAAAGGATCAACTGCTGTTGCACTGCATTATAAGAACAACGTTTGCATACAATGTTTTTCCTTCTAGTGATGAATGAAACGATAACAGGCAGGATTTCCCCGTACTGTTTCAGCTTCGTCTGTACTCAGGGGCGCGTGCATGATGAACACCCATGTGTCAGATGCGAGCGGCCTCAAAGGCAGCCCCCCCCCCCCCCGTCCCAGTGCCGCGTCATGGAATCAGCACGTCTTCAGTGCTCTGTCGAGGTGCTGCAGTGGGGTGGGGCGGGGG
>JAODLC010000001.1:6225810-6246581 GCA_026781145.1 Hippopotamyrus pictus
AGGTGCTGATCACTGCATACTGGGAACACCCAACAAGACCTGCCGTGTTGGAGATGCTCTGACCCAGTCATCTAGCCTAGTCGCTCAGATCCTTACACTTGCCCATGTTTCTTGCTTCCTACACATCAACTTCAAGAACTGACTGTTCACTTGCCTAATATGTAATGGCACTCTCGACAGGTGTCATTGTAACGAGATAATCAATGTTATCCACTTCACCTCTCAGTGGTGGTAATGCTGATCAGTGTATAATGACCTGAAACCTAACCTGAGGGGGAGCAACTGCTAGCATTAGCTTTGCAGCTTCAGTTTAGTGAGGAAGTGAGATTTGATCTTGGACACATGGCAAGAAGTGCCATTGTAATAAGGGAATCCCACCCAGAGCGGCACATCTCCAACTAAGGTGACGTGTTTCCTCGGATAGCTAGCAGAACAAGAGAAGCAGGCCTTCCCAGGAGACACCGAGCGGAATATGAGTCATTCATCTCTGTCTGTCTGATGGAAGTCTGTCTGCGTGCCTAGAGAAACACCGAGTTCCATACTGAATTTCGTGAAAGGCAGCTTTCCGCGGCTACGGTGCGCTGTGCTGACATGCGGCTCAGAATCCAGAACGCGTCTGCTCTGACGATCAGAAACCCTTCATAAGTATAATTCCTGTATGTGTGCCCAGATGTCACACTCATCAACAAGATGAATAATGGAGACAGTAAGAAATACAGAAGATGTAGCGCGGTGTAATGAAAAGGGAATTGCATTTATTCACAGAAGAACACATGTATGAATGCCTTTTTACTGCTCCCCCCCCCCCCATCATTTTATGGAATGATGCTTTATTTTAGCACCACAGTCAGCTCTCACAGCTGTGACACAAAGCAAGGGGACCCTGGGAGCAAGGGGACACTAGGAGAAGTGGGACACTGGGAGAAATGGGATACGAGGAGCAAGGGGACATTGGGAGCAAGGGGACACTGGGAGAAATGGGACACTAAGAGAACTCGGACACTAGAAGAAATGGGACACTAGGAGCAATGGGATGCAGGGAGCAAGGGGACACTGGGAGAAATGGGACACTAGGAGAAGTGGGACACTAGAAGAAATGGGACACTAGGAGCAATGGGATGCAGGGAGCAAGGGGACACTGGGAGAAATGAGACACCAAGAGAAGTGGGACACTAGGAGAAATGGGACACTAGGAGCAACGGGATGCTGGGAGCAAGGGGACACTGGGAGAAATGGGACACTGGGAGAAGTGGGACACTGGGAGAAATGGGACACTAGGAGAAGTGGGACACTAGGAGAAATGGGACACTAGGAGCAATGGGATGCTGGGAGCAAGGGGATACTGGGAGAAATGGGATACGAGGAGCAAGGGGACACTGGGAGAAATGGGACACTAGGAGAAGTGGAACACTAGGAGTAAGAGGACGTTGGGAGCAAGGGGACAAAAAGCAGCACATTCAAGGTGTTAACTTTGATAAAAGCTGGCATTAAAAAAATTAAAAATCCAAACTGCAGTTTCATCATCTGCAAAAATGTACTCTAAATTCATATATTCACAAATAATTGATAGATATTCCTGTCTCTGAACTCAAAAGCTTGACCAGCTTATAATTCATTGTTCAAACGTGTCTGTTCATAGCCTTGCATTTGTACCTCAGCTTTCACAACTACCGTCCACGCAAATTAGTTTGGCCCTTCATCTCTTGTGGATTCATCTCTGCACATGTTCTAGCTTTGGAATTAATAGCCAGATCAAGGTGCAGAAAAATTAAAAAGCAGTAATAAAATTAACACATCTATAACTACGGCCCCTTTGCTATGAAAGAACTTTAATAGAATTTTTGCCCTTCTGTCCATTGTGGAGGATAAGACTATGGCCAAACAATGAACTGCAGCCAGTAACAATCTCAGGGATGATTTAATTCAATAAAACAGCAGTAATTTATTCATCAAGATATTAGGTTGCTTTCACATTTTCCATCTTGCGCTCCATGACAGACATACACATGTAAATACATGTGAGAGCACGTCTGGAGAGTAGGGTTAGCGGACTTCAGTGGCTCTGATGCAGTTCGGGTTAAGGACCAAACATAAGATTACTCTGTTGGGATTTGAACCCACAACCTCCTGGGCAGATAACTAATCCACGCACTATTGAATATGAATATCAGAATGGTGTGCTCTAGCTGGTACCTTTATAGGTATGTGCCATAGATATGTGCCCAATATATTGGTGGGGGTGGGGTGGTGGGTAATTGTATCCCCTATGGGCCCCCCACCCCCCTTTTCTCCATCTAAATTCTGACAGACATTCCCCCCCTCCCAGCTGATTTGATTTGAGGCTCCACCCCCCATCTGCCCAATGGCTGGGCCTCAGGTCCAGGTTCAGTCAGAGCCGGACAGAAGCGGGGCAGAATGGCAGCGGGCGGGGTGCAGTTTGTCCCCCAGCTGTAGGGGGCAGTGTTTCTACGTGAGGGGAGGGCGGTAACCACCAGGGGAAGAGCCGGCAGCCCGGTCCGGCGGTCTGACTTTGTGTTGCTGCCAGGTCCATTGTAGATCAGCTTGGTTTCATAGGGGCATCCCCCTCCACCGCCCCCCCCCACCACTACCACCCCACCGGAGGGGGAAACCCAAATGAGATTAAGGCAGCTTTGCCAAGGCCCAAGATCAAAACACAAAGGCACATATATCAGCCTTTGATCTGAGCAGGCTCATCCGCACACAGCCAGCAGCCACTGTGGACTGTAATAGACCCCACCCCCCCACCCAAAAAAACAAAACACTCAAAAAACGCAAATGGAACGTTATCGTGACAGCTGCAGTGCTGCTGGGTCCTCTGCTTGTGTGCTTGGCGTTTTAAAAGGCTTCTTAGGCTGTTTTTGGACTTTAAAGGGTTCGCTCCCATATAAAAGTACAGTTCTTTGTCTTCGAAACAATGCATATTTTAATTAGGCTCTTAAGTAATGAGAGTTAATTATCATTCCATTATCGTTATCAGTGTGAAGAACGATTTTAGCACAATAGGGGAATGGTTATCATTACTGTAAAATGGCCTTGTCAGGGCTCTGGTGAAAGATGATGTGTCCTAGTTTCTCAGCTTCTGGGTCCTTGGAATCTAGCTGCAGAAACAGCACCTGCTTTACGACATGCTTATAGGACTGAAGAAAAGATGTATGAGGTTAATGCTTCATGATGCATGTATGGCTGTGTTTCTCGACCCAGTCCTTGGGGACCCCCAGGCAGTCCACATTTTTGCTCCGCTCCCTGCTCCCAACACACCTGTGCCAGGCATTTGGTGTTCCTGATTGGCTGGGAGCTGTGAGGGAGCAAAAATGTGGCCTATCTGGGGGGATCCCCACAGAATGGGTAGAGAAACACTGGCGTATGGTGAACAGAACCACCTCGATGTAAACGGTACTTGCTTTGGCGCTTTTCAGCGGTCCTGGGGTCTCCTGGTCCATGCTCAGCCGGACAGGACGCCTGTCACCCCATCCATGGGCAGCATCCAAGAGCACGGCCGCGCCTGAGGCCCCGCCCCCATCTGAGTAATAACCCCGCCCTGAAACCATGACGACCAGGCTCCCTGCCCCACTGCCGCTGCTCCTCCTGCTGGCCAGGGGCCTGCCATCGCTGGGCGACGCCAGCTTCGGCAAAAAGGAGATCAAGATCGACGGCGACCTGGTGCTGGGGGGGCTCTTCCCCGTGCACGAGAAGGGGGCGGGGACTGAGGAGTGCGGCCGCGTCAACGAGGACCGCGGCATCCAGCGGCTGGAGGCCATGCTGTTCGCCATCGACGAGATCAACCGCGACCCGGCGCTGCTGCCCGGCGTCACGCTGGGCGTGCACATCCTGGACACGTGCTCCCGCGACACCTACGCGCTGGAGCAGGCGCTGGAGTTCGTGCGCGCCTCCCTCACCAAGGTGGACGACACCGAGTTCATCTGCCCCGACGGCTCGTACGCCCTTCAGGACAACGTGCCGCTGGCCATCGCGGGGGTCATCGGCGGCTCCTACAGCAGCGTGTCCATACAGGTAATCGCCAGCAATGCGCTCGGGCAGACCGCAGGTGTGACTGCATGCATTAAGGGTGTTAATTAGCGCATTAAATGCAACCATTTCCACGCAACAGGAAAGAGTGAACATCAGGAGATACTGGGTACACTGACATCGTACGTCCGCAAGCTCCCACGCGATATTATAATGCTATATGGCATATTACATAATTCGGCAAATGCATACATTAAATTTCTGCCATTTCTGCTGAAGCTGTTGCTTCATTTTTCCACGAAAGATGGCTGTTTCGGAACCTCGCCGTAGCCCAGCTCGATTCAAGCTCTCTGTGAACGGCAAGGATTCCCTCAGCACAGTCTTTTCCTCCAGGTCTCCCTCCCCCCACAACCGCGCCCCTCCCCCCTCGCCCCCCCCCCCCCAAGGCCCACCTCAAGGAGGCTGGGACGGCGTGTCGTTATATAGCACCCAGGGAGTTCTCCTGACAGAAAGGAGAGTATTTGCATAGCTTGAGAAAGAAAGCTTCCCCCCCAAAGCACTTTGCATTCCCACACAAAAGGGCTGCTTCCCTATCTGCTCCGGAATCCTTAATCTCCTTACAATTCGGGATCCGGCCTCTCGCTCCCAGAGGAGACCCTGGGGGACCAATGACCTCAGCCCGTCGGATAAGGGCTCTTATCCCCAAAGGTGGAGATTTTAGGTCCAGAGAGTACAAATCCTGACCAAGATTTTGTTTCAACCAACCAGTTGAGTAAAAACAGTCACAGAGTACTCAACTGGTACAAACACCCATCTTCATCTGCGTTTGCATGTCCGTCCAGGTCCAAGCTGAATCACTGCTGATGCTTGTCTGGGCACAAAAACCACAGTTATCATCACTTTCACTTTCACTCAGGGCATCACCACTGCTGTTTTTTTTTTGGGGGGGGGGCTGTACCTTAGCCTATAGCCAACAGTGAACAATAAGATATAGATATCTAGATATAGATATATAGATATCAATATATAGATATAGATATATAGAACACATGTGGGCCAAATTCATGTTTCAGTTAAAACCCACGTGCCGCCCTAGACAAGCTTCACCGCCAGCAGCCCCCAAACACAAAGTGAAATCGGCTTGCTAAGTTGCCCCCCTCCCAGTAGATGGCACCCTAGGCAGCCACCTATATCATTTAATGGATTGACCGGTGTCTGGTGATCCTGGAACCTATAGTCCAAGACACTTGCCAAACTGCATGTTACCAGAGTGCAGGAGGAGACCATAACGGAGGGACAAGACGAAAACTCCACGAGAATCGAACCCAGAACCCCAGAAGTGAGGTACCAATGCTAGCCTCTGTGTAGTTTTAGCTTCTAATAGGTCCAAAATTTCTTCCCCTCAGGTGGCCAACTTGCTGCGGCTGTTCCAGATCCCCCAGATCAGCTACGCTTCCACCAGCGCCAAGCTGAGCGACAAATCCCGCTATGACTACTTCGCCCGGACGGTGCCTCCCGACTTCTACCAGGCCAAGGCCATGGCGGAGATCCTGCGCTTCTTCAACTGGACGTACGTGTCGACGGTGGCGTCCGAGGGTGACTACGGCGAGACGGGCATCGAGGCCTTCGAACAGGAGGCGCGGCTGCGCAACATCTGCATCGCCACCTCTGAGAAGGTGGGCCGCTCCAACGTCAAGAAGTCGTACGAGGCCGTCATCCGGCAGCTGATGCAGAAGCCCAACGCCCGCGTGGCCGTGCTCTTCATGCGCAGCGACGACGCCCGAGAGCTGCTGGCCGCCGCCGCCCGCCTCGCCGTCTCCTTCACCTGGATCGCCAGCGATGGCTGGGGGGCGCAAGAGAGCATCGTCAAGGGCCACGAGATAGCGGCCGAGGGCGCCATCACGCTGGAGCTGGCCGCCCATCCTGTGGAGGAATTCAGCCGCTACTTCCAATACCTGGACCCGGGAAAGAACAGACGCAACCCCTGGTACAAGGACTTCTGGGAGCAGAAGTTCCAGTGCTCGCTGACTGGGGAAGCATCACGCAAGCCCTGTGGGAAGCACCTGGCCATAGACCGCACAAACTTCGAACAGGAGTCCAAGATCATGTTCGTGGTGAACGCCGTCTATGCCATGGCGCACGCGCTGCATAAGATGCAGCGGACGTTGTGCGCCAACACGACCCGCCTCTGCGACGCCATGAAGCCGCTGGACGGGAGGAAGCTGTACAGGGATTACCTGCTCAACGTCAACTTCAGGGGTGAGTGCTTTGGCTGGACGAAAAAGCAATTAACGGCCGTCCTTAAGTCGGCTTGCGGTTAGTCTGAATACCGCGGGTTTTGCATGAGAATCGCGGAGATAGACTATTCCTGTACTGCACCGTCTCCAAATGCAAAAAATAAAAGGTTAAACTGGCGGAAAATAACTGGACGGCGCTGGACAGTGAGATTTAAAATCCAGCTTCTATAATCGTTATTTCACACTTAAGCCTACCTGCTAACTGAATGATGACAGGGAAGAAATTAAAAAAAGGAAAAAAAAAACAGCCCCGCAAACAGCCCTGGTGGGCAGGTGCAGATAAGGTGTCTGGCGTGCCCCTCTTTCAAAAGCACCACCTTCGTCTTCCAAGCTGGGAATTAAAACAGGGTGTGCAGAGCTGTCTGGGACCACTTAACTTTCAACCCCGCACCCATTTCTCCTGAGTAATTGTGGAGAGCCCATCCCCACGCTTCAGACCGGTGGTGACCTGTCCTGGCTTTTTTTTCCCGCTGACATGCGTGAGAATTTAGAACCGCCCAACATAAAGCAGTTCTAAACACCAGTATGCTTAATAAAGGCTCATCGTCGCCATCGCTTATGACGGTAATAATCGCCATTAAGCAGATGACTCGGCTGCCGGTGATTACGGCGATCGCCATGAATAATGAATGACAAGCCGTCCGCTGTTTTGCACACGGTCCCAGCTTTTTGTGAAATCCCACAGAGCGACGCTTTAATGTAGCAGGACAGCAGAATGTTTTTTTATCTTCCATTGCAAAGATCACCATGGCACCCCCCACTCCCGCATAAAGTGCAGCAGAAATTCCCGTGGGTTTTTCCTGGGTGAGGTGGGGGGCGATCGGTAAAGGACTCGGACGTGCAAGACAATACAGTTTGAATCTCTCGTGGGGAGATTTGATTAATAAAACGCCACGTGCGTTGACAGAACAAATAAATTCTAAGTACCCTAAAGCTGAACAGAGTACAAAGTGATATAAAATGGCAGGATATGATAAAAAAAAAACACTGATCGGGATGTGAGGAAGTGCGAAAAGGAGTTTACAGCATAGATCCCTCAACACGCCTCCACAGCGACTCGTAACAAGTGTGTCACGTTACCCCCCCCCCCCCCCTCCGGAGCATCTGTTACAATGTACGTCCAAAAGCAGCACACACCATCTGCAGGTACCAAAGCACCAGAGGGGAGAGGCAGAAAAGCGCTCTGTGACGGACAAGACGTCCAGAAGCGCACAGACTTCTTTAAACAGCAGATTTAAACGCACGTCATTTTCAGGCAGTGCAGTGTTGCATATATGGCTTTACGATACTGCGTCGCAGCGGAAATACAGCAATATCAGACGGTTGCCTCGCCCGACACCATCCCCCAACTCTGAATCCGTCGTAAAACAGCATCGCATCACGCTTTCATCTTCCACAGCTGTGGCATTTATTCAGTGGGGAGGGGGCGATCTTGAGGATAACTCTAGCCTATACATTTTTAAAGCCATCATACGGCACCCATACCCAGCATCTATCCACCCTCTGCGCTCTTGATCAAACAAACACGATTGTCTCTCCCATTTTCCCTGCGCTTACATTCCCAGTACTGTGCCAGACTGGAACGAAATGTCTGCAAGACAATATTTAGCCAAGAAATGAAAGGGTAAACCGCCAGTAATGACCGCAAAGCTTACTCCGTACGCCCTCTTTACGGATTAAAGCACGCACTGCTACATCTGCACGCAGGAAGCAAGATGTCTTCGCAGTAGTCAAGAAATCACTGCATGGTCTATTTTAAAAGCTGCAATCACTGGAGATACACAAAATATCCCACGTTTGGAAGGGTCTATGGGAAATGTATCCAAGTTGTGTTTCCCGGCTCTGTTTTTAAATAAAACACAGGAGCAAATCTGGTATTAATAAATCCATCTTAGCCCAGATCATTTCACTGAGCGATGAATGATCGATGGCTCCGATAACAGCGCCCGCTTCTCGCCGTCGTGAGCGCGTGACTGACGTCTATATTAAATTACGCCTCATTCCCCCTTTCCACGGGCATTTGCATGTTTGATTGTACGACGTTTAGTGTGCCACCCACTTCATTTCACACACGACTGCCTGCCTTTTGCACAACCCCCGCACCCCCCCCCAAAAAATGCCCTACTCCCCATCTATAACTACAGTCATATTGTGCTGTTTACTTTCTAACGTTCTGAACACTCGCCATAGCTACAATTAATAACAGAAGCAGAAAATCAATACGTGTGATATTCCCTTTATGAATTAAGAAGATAATATCTTTTATAGCGCTAAATTCAGACAGTAGTACCAGCTCTTGTAGGAATAATTACTCTAGACCTTTAACTTGACTTTTTATCGGCAATTTCTTTTGCAACTGAGAGTTTTCACTGGCATATACAGATTTTAAATAAAAACGTCCAGTCTCTGCGAAGGCATCACGAGCCTCTCCAGAAGTGGTCTTAAAGACGAATGGAGGAATAGAGATCTCGAGCCGTAATTATTAAAAACGTGCACATACACACACGGAGCATTTGTAGTGAGTCTGCTTCTGGCCATGAAAAAAAAAAAACATTCTGGAGGGGAAAAAAGACTCCCCCCCCCCCACACACATAACCCTACATACCCACTCCACTAGAGGAACGAGAATAAATTGGATGTGAGGTTGATTCCCAATGTGCGCCACACTCACACATCGGAATCGAAGGATGCGTTCATTGCACGATTTTCCTCTCTTGATGGGTGGGCATTGGACCTAGGCTGTTTAAGTGACAGATATAAAGCTGGTCTCATAAAATCAATATGGGGGCTGTTTACTGCACCTCTCCATTTTGCGTAATATAAAGTTCGCCGCACGAACGTAGTTGCAGACGACGGCGAACCGCGGTTAACGGTGACAAAAATAAAAATAAGAACATGAAGAAGAGGTTCTCACATACACGTTAATGGTGTCTTAAATGTAAACTTAGAGCCTAAGCAAGTTTTCTAGCCAGTACATCGATAAATTACAAATCTGCCTCAATCTCCATCTTTCAGCAGTTTTTTCTTACATCAGCCAGCATTAGTATGCGAGTTAATCCTAAGAAAATTTTGTTTCCTGGCCAGGTGTTGCAACTACATTGCATATTTTGATATTTCATACGGTTTTAGGCCTGAAGAATTCATATCTGATGCACTGCGTAATTGTACTATTGGAAAACTACGGTGCCCTCTTTGAAAACGACGTTTTCGATATAATTATGGGATAGAGGCTGTCTTTTAGAAAGGATAAATGCTGGGGCGCTGGAATTTGCATCATGGATGTCCGTGTTGGCACAGCCTGCAGCATTAGCAGTTTAGTTGCTAACCGCTAGTTGAAAACACACCTTATGAAACCAGTCGCAATAGCCAAGCAACAAGAGCGAAAATCCACAATTCACTCGTCGCCAGGTTCTGCGGGCACATGTTGCCAGGAGATACGTAATTCTCCCCAAATATTGCCCGTTTCTCCCTGGAGGGAACATGTAATTACAGGAGCGCGAGTGCGTCCGACGTGGACAAACAGCAGACCTCCTTTCCGCAGGAGAGAGCGGTACTAGGGAAGTTGCCTAAGTGCAATTCGACAAGGATCCTCCAGTGTTTGTTTTCATCTTTTTAATGAGAGGCATCTCCCTAGGAGTGTGTGGGATCTACCTAGTTTTGAGATCAGAAACACAGGTGCTAGACGGACTGATTTTTTTTCTCTCACGTCTGGTCTTCAGGTACAAAAATGAGCTCATCCACCCCCACAGCTCAAAACGAGCGTTTCTAAATCTAGTAAAAAAAATTACCTATAAAGGTGTGAGGTGTGGAAAAGACATTCGTGAGGGGGGCAGATGCATTTGACCTGAATGTCCTCCAAGTATTACTTACACTAGATTTCCAGCATTAAGAAGCAAAAGTCATTTTTGAAAACCGCTAAGTTATGTACCTCACTCTGATTTCTTGTTTAACCTGTCATGCTTGGGGCAGTGACGGCCTAATGGTTAAGGAAGTGCACTTGTGATTGAAAGGTTACTGGTTTGAATCCATAACCAGCGAGGTACCCTGAGTAAGGTACTGCCCCATTAAAACACTGCTCCCCAGGTGCAGAATTAGCTGCCCGCTGCTATGTCACATATGGGGTAAATGCAGAGGACATATTGTGCTGCTGTGTGTCAACAATGACAATTATTCACTTCCGCAAGTTTGATGATTTTGTTTCCGTCGTTAACTTTGTTTTTCACCAGCTGAAGCAACTCAAGCACAAGCACCCCGGGGCGCCCGCGTTTAGATTACGTCAAGAAAATGTGCTTACCTTAATCCTCACAATAATGATAGTAATAATAATACATTTATTTCAGATCCAAATAGCATACACATTTGGGGGGGTGCATGTCGTGACGGGGGCACTGTCGTCCTCCCCCCAGAACCGCCCCTGCTCGGAGCAGAACTACTTTGAATCCTTGCAGAATCACTGTAAATAACATCTGCATCTTAACGACTGGAGTTACGATTCATTTCTAGCCGCGGGTTCTGTGATACGCTACTGATTTTACCCATAGAAATCATGAGCTGTCAACTGTTTTCAGAAGCCCGTTCGCTGCCTCTCGACTTTATGTAACCGCTGGTGTCCTACTGGTGACCATATTTAGGGAGCTTGATTCTGCCTGTTGCTGGATCAAATCCTGGGAATGCTCATTTATGTAATAAGCCTGAACACTGAACGGAAACGGAATACCCAGCAACAAATGTGTACATCGCTAACTCGCTTTCGGCAAATGGAGCAGATTAACATGTCAGTTTTGTTTCTGAAACGAAAAGCATTGTCAATAGCTGTAACACAACAACCAAACGCCTATTCCCCATAGCACTGATGCAAGCAGCTGAGACTGACAGCAAGTGGAAATACTGTACGTATCAGAGAAGCCTAGAGCTCCTCTCCCTTTAAACTCAGGGTCGCCAATTCTCACGCATCTGGCGTGACGCTCATGCTCTCAGACTTACCCAAGAAATCTTACGGCAAATCTATATTAGGCCTATTATTAAACCTAAAGTTAGCCACATCAAAAGCGTTGCGGCAGTTTGCAAACCCTATAGGCCATTTACAAGGTAATAAAACTCTTATATACATGTAAAATGGGTGTGCAGACTTGTCTTGAATTGAAAATCTCACTCCAGTCAGCTGACCAAAGTTAGCAACCTTGCTTTCTAGGCAAGCTTCTCGCAGTAATATGTAGATTACAATTAAGGCACAGAAAATGGCATCTGAGGGCCTTGAGACCCGAGTTTAACACTCTTCCCGTAAACAATCGTCTTCTCTTTCAAGAAGCATATTAATATTTCCAGCAGGCGGTATTAAAGCGCTATGGCTTTATATCAGCCTACAATCCCCACTAACCTTTTCGGAATATAATCCTTGCGTAGATAGTGACCATAAACCTATTCTTTCCCCACCAACACAACTATGTTGTCCTTATTTTTATGATATAAAACGGTTTATTAATCGGGTCATTATCTGCATACATTCAATTCTCCATAACCAGGCAGGTATAATGTGCGTTTGAGTTATTATGCGGATCGATGTTTGCGGAGAAATGCCGACTTGCTTTGGTTTTCATGAGCTTTGATCTGATTTGATAAGATCCTTGTATTAACATTTTGATGGCAGCCGTTAGTCAATAAAACCGCTCACTGCGTTAACTGGCCTCCGTCTTGGTAAGCAGTATATTTCTGAGATTAGATCTTCATGTTTTCTCCGTCGAGATGTATGGGGGCGGACAAAGTGAAACATGTCCCCCTTGCACTGGACCCTTCCGCCTCTCGGGAGCACAACACCTGCCCAGCCTGGGGGATTTGCGCGTCCCCAAGCCGGGGAGTCGCAGATTAGCGGCATCATCAAGCCGGCGTCTCTAACGCGGTTAATTTCGGCGTCCGGTAACAGAGCGCCTGCTTGGTTTAGACGCTCAAGATACTGGAATTTTCGCTGGGTAGTATGGAGGGTATTAGAATGAAGATCAAGATCACATTTTATACTCACACTCTTTTATACTCAGCGGAATATGATACATCCTTAATGCCCTCTTTAATGTTCATTAAGTCACATTTCCTGCTGAGACTTCGCATGCCCATTAACGATAAAAAGATAATTACACCCATTATTATATACGGTTTGAGGTAGGGATACAGCTGCTTGGTGCACATGTTAGTTTATGCTCTTTATTCCTGGATAAAGCATTTTAAAATCATGCGTTGTATCAAACATTTTTTTCACAGCATTTCCCGATCCTCCGGATTAGTTTAGCGCTATTTTAGATGCATTACTGCCCCCTAGAGGTAGGAATATGTAGACTGATGGATCCGATCCATCGACGCCTGCTCCCTTGGTAACACGTTGTACCACATATAGTTCACATATAGTTATGGGAATTTCTCAACCTCCGCGTAACCCATTAGTTGAAATTAAGGTGGCATGCTATCTGTTCAGGTATTGATTTTTAATAAATCACAAATCTCCTCAAGTAGTAAAGAAACCCATCAATCAAGCAATAAAATGTCACGGTATTACTCCATTCAATTATGTAACGATCATCAACACCTTAACAGGACAGGTTCGTTCCTCAGAAAATAACAGTTTAGATGCGTGAAAAGTGAAGCTTTTATCAGGATAAACGTTTTCTTCTTTGCATTCTCGGGCAGAACTTGTTTGTTATTTGTTTGTAAAACGGTTTTGTGTTTTTCAAATCCTCTGCAATCGTGTATCTTCAATGAGAGGAAAAACAAAGTATAATTTTAAATAATTCCAGGAAAACAATCAAAATGCAAAGCTTTAGTCCAAACTTTAATTCAGACTCCTCTTTGGCAAATAGTTACGAAACCAAATCCTTGCCAGATGCCTCCACACTTCCTGATTAGGAGTCACACATGTCACACACGTCACTCAGGACAGGAAGTTCTGGTTTCTGTGCCCGTCTTTCCATTTCACATGGGCAACAATTTAGGTTTTACTTAAGGATTATGGTTAACTGAGGTTCCAAACTTCAAAACAACTAGAAAAACTTTCCATTTCAGTCGTTCTCTGTCAAACGGTCATATAAAGATCATTTTAAAAAGCACGAGTATCGATAGGATCAGCTTGGTTTAAAAATGAAACCCACCCAAGTATTTTTTCATTTAAATCCTCTTTGTTATTTTAACTCCATAATACTTTTCTTGATTTCAGGAATTTGATTAATAGTAAAATACCAAATATATCCTTAATTTTGATTGCGTCTTGAAAGGACCAAAAGTCACATAGGACGATGGTTGAATTTATTGAAAAAGTAAAGATCAGCGATTTGATAATGAATAAATGATTTTTTTGTTCCCTTAATGGAAGTTTATCAAAACAAATAAAAGGCAAATGAGTTGCAATTAATATTTATTGACAAAATTACTATAACATTCAATGAAAAGTGAGGCATATCGATCACTTATGAGAATCCGAGGGAGGCAGCCTGTCTGAGTTTGTCCACACTACAGATACAGCATTTCTTATGGGGTGTGCATGATAATCCGGATGACTATTAGTCCTATTTCCAGATGCATCCTTGAAGAACGCGGACCAGGTTAGGAAGGCAGTATCACCTTGTGTTTTAGATATATGCTGCACTAGATGTATTGGGTTTCTGTCATATCCAGGGAGGTGATTGGGGGTAGATGTGTTATGTTTTATTCAGACACAGAATTCAGAGAACCATATAGACTATGTGATGAACTGTGAGGGGTGAGCTGTGTTTAGAGCTTTGGAGGTCACACTTGGGTGAGTGCAGTCGGTGTGTTTTAAGCTGTGAGCACTGCATGTTCTGTGCATGGAGGCCTGAGGTCAAAGGTCACCTCCTCATGCCTTCCCTAGCTTCCTCCTGCCCTCTTATAATACATTATCCTGTAGACTCAGCGGAGGTGGGGTAGGATAGTAGCTATTTGGCAACTCGATTATCAACGTCATCAAAGGACCGACTGTCTTGCTTTTCACCCCATCTGGCCAACAGATTATCCACTACCTCTGGCCAGAGCTGAAATATTACAAGATAGCTTATTCTTTTCTTTTTTCCACGTCTGAATATCTCATGTTTGTCAAGTTTGGGAGTCATACATCCTGTTAGTCAAGCTACATAAAAACAAGAAAGCTATATGTTACGCCAATAAGAGAAGATCTCAGACGTACACGCCTCAAACATCTAAAACAAAAAAATTGGTCTGCTTTGGCACTGTTCGTATATATGGCACGTTTATTCTTAAATTAACAGTGTGTCACATTGCATTTGGTCCTTTAATGATTTCCTGAAGGTTCAATCAGTATTTTACAAGAGGACGAATGCGATAAGAATCGATGCAGTGGTGTGTCTTCACGGACTGTGAAATCCCATCAAGTCCGCCGATTCTGACCCTAAAAAAAAAAAAAATCCATTTTCACTCCCCAGCACCTTTCTCTCCGTCCGGCGTGGACAATGTGGTGAAGTTCGACGCCTTCGGCGACGGCATGGGCCGCTACAACATCTTTAACTACCAGAGGCGGGGCGACAGGTACGGCTACGTGCACGTGGGCGAGTGGGCGGAGACGCTGACGCTCAACAGCGAGCTGATGCAGTGGCCCCGCCTCTCGGTGCCCACGTCGCAGTGCAGCGACCCCTGCGCCCGCAATGAGATGAAGAAGATGCAGGCGGGCGAGTTCTGCTGCTGGATCTGCACGCCGTGTGAGCCCTACGAGTACCTGGCTGACGAGCTGACCTGCGTCCCTTGCACGGCTGGCCAGTGGCCGACCGAGGATCTCACAGGCTGTTACGATCTGCCTGAGGACTATATCATGTGGGAGGATGCCTGGGCCATCGGGCCTGTGGCCATCGCCTGCGTGGGGATCATCTGCACCTCCCTGGTGGCCGGCATCTTCATCCGCCACAACAACACGCCGCTGGTGAAGGCGTCCGGCCGCGAGCTCTGCTACATCCTGCTGTTGGGCGTCCTCATGTCCTACTCCATGACGTTCTTCTTCATCGCCAAGCCATCGCCGGCCATCTGTGCCCTGCGCCGCCTTGGCTTGGGCACCTCCTTCGCCGTCTGCTACTCGGCGCTGCTCACCAAGACCAACCGCATCGCCCGCATCTTCGGCGGCGTCAAGGACGGCGCCCAGCGTCCGCGTTTCATCAGCCCAAGTTCCCAGGTCTTCATCTGCCTGAGCCTCATCTCCGTCCAGCTGCTCCTGGTGTCCGTCTGGCTGCTGCTGGAGGCTCCGGGGACGCGGCGCTTCACCCTGCCCGAGAAGCGCGAGACGGTCATCCTGAAGTGCAACGCGCGCGACTCCAGCATGCTGCTGTCCCTGGCCTACGACGTGCTGCTTGTCGTCCTGTGCACCGTGTACGCCTTCAAGACCAGGAAGTGTCCCGAGAACTTCAACGAGGCCAAGTTCATCGGCTTCACGATGTACACCACCTGCATCATCTGGCTGGCCTTCCTACCCATCTTCTACGTGACCTCCAGCGACTACAGAGTAAGTTATTAGGCTGAGCTCGGTCGTGAGATCAAGGCATTATATATAACGTCAGCTTAGTACCAGTTGCAACCCATGCAGGCAAGCCGTACCACTGGCGCCCTCTGTCTGAGACAAAGTGAAATTGTCTTGCATCCCCCATAGAAGACGCCCTAGATAGCCGCCAGTGTTGCCTAATGGGTTGAGCGGCAATACTTCAGATACACAGATACAGTGCGGCTACTTTGCATGCTAAATTCACCAAAGTAATATACTCATGTCTGGAGTATTAAGCACATTGCAGTGTGCTCATAGGATTTATGTTGAGTATTTTCAGAAGTTTGTTTTGGTACAAGTGGTGGCGTGAAGTATACACTAAAATAGTATAAAAATAAAATAGGTAGTATAGAAAAAAGGAAGTACAAATAAATTAAAACATGTAGGTGAGATAACTGGATATAATCGGCTTTAAAGTATGTGCGAACAAGCTTATAAAATCTAAATTAGGTACTTATTCTTAAACGTGCTCAAAGTCACTCTGCATGCATACACATATAGCAGTTCACCTAATCTATATGTAAATCACAGAAATCTATTATGAAACAGTTATAAGGTGTTTTAACCATTTTCCGGACTCATCAAGGCTTCTGTAAGTTGTGTAGTAATTTAGGTGTAAAATTTAGAGAGACAGCAATCTATTTATGTTGAGGTAATGACTCACACGTGTAACTTGAAATGAAATTTGTTGCTACCGCTTTAAATGAACAGCCTGTTATTTAATATGGGATTTAGAATACAAGTGAACTGAGTTACACAGGAAGTGAATCATTCAGGCACATTTATGTAGCGTTTTAATTAAGTGCAAATGTCAGGCTGGCTTTCCGTGTTTGACAGAGACAAAAACACAGCTTCAGTGAGCCAGGCCTCTGGGATATTACATCACAGCTGTGCGTCACCGCGCGACAGTGCGACCTGGAGGGGGCGCTCATGAGTTTCTGTCTGGCTCCGCTTCAGGTACAGACCACCACCATGTGCATATCGGTCAGTCTGAGTGGCTTCGTGGTGCTGGGCTGCCTGTTCGCCCCCAAGGTCCACATCATCGTGTTCCAGCCGCAGAAGAACGTCACCAGCCACCGGCTGAACCTGAACCGCTTCAGCGTCAGGGGCACAGCCACGACCTGCTCGCACGGTGAGATTTCAAGTTCAATACAAATATCCAGAGCTACTTAAAATCTGGATCAGATTTAGTTTATAACACAATAGTTATTTAATATTGTGATTCCTTTCAGTTAGATTATTTTACATTGCTGTGTTATATTTGCATTATAATTCGCACTGTACTGGTTAGCATGAGCATTTCAGTGACTTTTTAGCTATTCCCGTGGCAAACTGCTCAGGTAGATTTAAGACCCTGTAGGCCAGGTGTGCAGGTTCAAGATCACAGGACCTGAGCTAGGTGTCTGCGTTTGGAGAAACATCACGTAGGTCTTTCCTGGGCAGTGATATGATGCGATTGAGAATGTGACCTAGACTGACACTGTCCTCCTCTTTCAGCGTCGGGGGGTGCCAATTACGTCCCGACTGTCTGCAATGGGAGAGAGATTGTGGACTCGACCACCTCGTCCTTGTAACCCACCGTCAAACTCGCTGTCGCAGCTGTTAGACTGTTAGCCAATTTGCACATATTGTGCATCTCCTATGAGCTAGTATCATTTACGTAGAAATTAAATTATTTTTAAGGGCTGTACATATTAACTGATGTTGTAGACAAAAAAGAAAACATTTCTAGGATGTTTTGATAGTTTATTATACCTTGTATATAATCATAAACTTCACTGGTAAATGTTTTCCATTGGGTTAGCTAAGCTCTGAATGGCGATCCCAGACAATGTTTTTTCATGCCATTTTATAGACCTCACGGTAATAATCAGCGGGTTATACATTTCTATGTTGTACATATGTATATTATGTCTAACTGATGGTTTCAACAGCACAGTAACAAGTTAGCTGTATGTAAGATGTGTGCTGGGGAGGGCAAGAGAGTCATGTGACACAGAGATGGGAGGAAGGAACAAGGATTTATTTGGGGCCAGGAGCAGAGAATGGTGAGGAGGGACAAACACAAATGGCAGCCATTTTGAAATTGTTATATAAGCTAAACATATAAACGAAATGGGTGGCATGTCTTCAGGAGAGCAACAGTGAAGTGTAGGAAAAGGCATCGAGGTCTGGGCAAAAAAAAAAACAAAAAAAAAACAGACCCCATTTTTAATGAATCCGTGATAAGGCATGTCCTGACTTGTCCACGCCTCTCTGTCTGACACCACTTTACCGGAATCATCTCTGGAAGACAGCCATTTAGACCCCCTGACACTCAGCTCCTTCCACAGATATGTCACGGCTGCAGGTAGTCTTCAAGATGGTGGAATCAGCTATGGAGAATTTACCCGTATAATATGTGACCCTCAGTAAAAATGTAATAATTTTTACACTCAGTAAAAACAATGTAATGTTTAAGAATGGCTAGTTGTGCCTTAACTTACGTCTTGTAGTTTTATACTGAAGCCTTGCTGTTAGATTCTGTGCATGTAGGACGTGGCGGGGAGCCACCTTTGTATGAGTTGTTTACATTTCCGTACCGTGTCGTACTCTTGACCTCATTCGTGAGACTGTTTTCAGAGACTCGAACTTCTACCAAGTGCTGCTGATATTACAGAAAGCTTGTCTGTGTCCATTAGTGGTTTGCGTTTGAGGAGTTAGAGACTAGCTCTCATTTTTAGCGACGCAGGAAGTCAGCAGGAAACCGACACCCAAAGCCAGTGACATTTATTCAACCATCCCAACAACAATAAATAACAGTTATAAACAGGTTTGATCAGCCGCGATGAACACCACAATACAAAACGTACAAAAGAAGTCACCGAAATCGCTAGAACTGATCCGTGTCGCCCATTGGATGTAGCGATAAACGGTTATCGATCTGTCTTCCAACGTATCCCTACCGCCAGGCCAGTGGCTCGGGTCGGACCATATAGAGACTCCCTCGTAAAGAACATCAGATCTGGGCCTAAAGAACTGCACGTATTCAGAGAAGACAGCTCGAAGAAAGACAAACAAAAGAAAAAAAGAGGGAAACAAATAAACATGGGTATCGGAACCTCACCACTGGTATGGTACACTGTACTATAGGGTTCTGGGTCTACCTAGTCCTTGTTCTGTTCTCGACAAACTACTGTGGGAGTCTGAGAGTGAAAAGGGAACAAGTGACATCCTATCAGTCTTGCCCCAATTTCACTGGCCTAAAATAATGAACAATAAAACCACCAGGGTGCGCTGCGCAGTTTTGTGGATGTTCTTTATCGTACACATTCAGTTTCTGTTTGTGTCAAAATGGCTGCTTGTGAAGTTGCTACGGATGATCCCGCTACCCAGCAAAGTTTCTGCCATTCTCTGCACAGAGGACGATGCCAAAGAGGATTCCGGAAGAGCGGAAGCCTTAGCCTCGTTTGAAATTCAGCTGTGGCAATGAAGGGACCAGCTGGATTCGACCTGGGACAGTATGATGTACACCACTGGGTTTATGGCTGACGTTTGAGACAGGAAATGGAGATTTTTTTGTCCAATTTTTCATGTGTCCTAATTAAAAAAAATACCCAGCAAAAATAGTGTTCAGTCAGACTAAAGTCTGGCTAAGTCTACCTAATCCTGAAGCAATAGTTCAGTGCTCGTCGTTTGTGCAATAACAAGGAAATGATGGAACAATAATAAAATAAATAACTATTCACAGTCTGGATCTGCTTATTCTCAGTAGTTCCCGATGCCCGTTTCCCTCCCCAAGACAACCAAAAATGACCAGTTACATTCAACAGGGGTGTTTGCCAGCACTCAGGCCACATGTGGGGCTTTTGACTGGGGTGCTTGTGACTTTTTGAGGCCCCAGAAACAACAAATCAGCCCCTCATAACATTTTGCTGGAATGGTGCTTTTCCACTGCCACCAGGAACTAACCCCACCTGACCTGTACCGTAAACCGACGGTTTTCCAATGCACAGTATGCAAGCCTCACCCGAGCCGTACCCATACTGAATAGAATGGATTCTTAATGAAAACTTACGCGAGCAAGGCTAATTCCGTTAGCGTTGGATGCCGACATAAGATGGTGATTCTCATAGACTTGCTAGCAGAGTTTAGTACATAGTAAATTATCATGTATACCGTGTGAACAGTAAATAAGATGGTCTTCCGTTTTACGTCACTGTCGCTCACCAAACCTGACAATGCCTTTACTGAGCCGACCCTTCTGTGTGGAAAACCGAAGTGAGCTGGAACTGCGCTGTGACGAGTCCCAGTTCGTGGTACGGGTCAGGTTTGGCTCGGTTCCTGTATGCCATTGGAAAGGCACCGTGAGACACAATGAGCAGCCATATCTAGTTGTGGTCAGTTGTGCAGGTTTTTCAATACTAAGTCCTTCACTGGCAGCTGAAGCATCAGGTGAGGACACAAACCTTCCAAAGGATTATTTCAACAAAGCACTGAGGGACTGACAACAATAACCTAAACTTCCCCTGCAGCCAACCAGTGTTCCATGTTATAGAATCTTCAGTAAGGATACTTTAATTGCTTCAGCAAAACACCCATCTTCGTGTGCCCTTCACTACAATGCAAATTATCTGGCTGTCAAGCAACTACAATAATAATATAATACAATTAAAAACAGTAAGTACAGTCTGTCCCTTATTTCTGTTTCTCAACATTCCTCCCACTACCCATCAATCTGAATTAAATTGAAAAACCACATTTGGCCCTTTATGAATAGGGTTAACACTCCTTTCCAGCTGAGCAAATTTATACTGAACAAAGGGGTGTTTTTATTGCTGGTCTGTCTGGATGGTGAAAGGAATTTTTTGGAATTTGGGGGGAAAAAATGTCTGTCCTTTCTGATCGCAGCTAGTCTGTCTAATGATCAAGTTCTAATCGGTCTGAGACCCAGCTTTCCCCAAATGCAC
>JAODLC010000001.1:6246636-6262524 GCA_026781145.1 Hippopotamyrus pictus
CCCATAATGCACTGCAGGCCAGGCCCAGTCTGACCACAGGACACTGTCCCCTTTCCCATAATGCACTGCAGGCCAGGCCCAGTCTGACCACAGGACACTGTCCCCTTTCCCATAATGCACTGCAGGCCAGGCCCAGTCTGACCACAGGACACTGTCCCCTTTCCCATAATGCACTGCAGGCCAGGTCCAGGCTGACCACAGGAGACTGTCCCCTTTCCCATAATGCACTGCAGGCCAGGCCAGGCCCAGTCTGACCACAGGACACTGTTCTGTTTCAGCTACCGCACTCAATAAGTCAGAATTCCTTCAATCCACCGGCTCAGAAATCGAATCTATGACCTTTTAAATAGTTTCATTTTGACAGCATGACAGGAACATGTCACTGTACGATAAAGAATGTTCCCTTAAAACTGGTAGACTTTGATTAACATTGATATATTCACCCAACTGAAAGGCTTACTGGACCCTGCTCCTGGGAACTGACAGTGTTGTACTGCATTAATAGCTAAGTTTTATTTTCTGCAATTATACCTTTCATTGAAGGGTTAGCCAATATCTCTAAAAGCACATGCCATTCTAATTATCTTAGGCCTTGTCTAAAACATTTAAAAATGTCAAAGTAGGTACAATATAGTCCAACAGAATGAATATTAACACAATAAAATAAAATCTTAAATAACACATCTCTGACATTCACAGCAAGTTACCAAGCCTTGGGTGAGAAACCTCAGACGAAATATGGCCTTCAGCTATTTTAAATGACCACAGGGACATCCTACAAAGCCCCTGTCGCCACCATGGCCCTGGACGCTGACGTCCAGCTGTAGATCAGGTCCAGGGGACATGGAGAAGTGGAGGTTGACTACCCTTCCTGCTCTGACCCTCCTCTCCAAAGGGTTACACAAACGGCGAGCTTGACTGAGCCTGATTTTATCTCAAAACATAAATGGGGTAGATTTGCCAAGGAGTTGGGGGATGGGCCAGCCTTACTCAATGTTACCATGTGAGTAACTGCCCAAGAGAAAAGCCCACATCAGTTAAAAACAAAAAGAAATGGTCTGGAGGCATCTATCTCCACGTCAGCACAGTCCCGCACATCTTCAGCCTCCAAAGCCTCTCCGAAGACCTCCACTTGGTTATAGGGCCACCAGCTATAGGCGTCTTCACAGTACTGTACTTGGGTTGCGAGTCTTTCCTTGGGTTGCGGGGTTTTGCCGTTGTATCCTCAGACCCTCCCAGCACCAGTCACGCGCTCCATTTATCCCCACACCCATCTCTCTGCCCCAGAGGACTTCAGCTGGACCGACTCGCAGTTCTCGCCGTTGCCCTGGAAACACAGAGGGACCACACGTTGCACGTGGCTGGCATGCTATGGCAGAGCGCAGGTTTATATTAAAACTGTCACAATTGTGGTGATGCCCTGCGTTTTTATTTATGACGTGTGAGTTTGGTTTGCGTTTCTCAGTTCTGTTTAATTTCTAAAACATGTACAGAACAGTCTGACTACACTACAAACACTACAACCTCACCCTGACTCCGTCTGTGAGAAATTTGCACGTTCTTGCCATGTTTATCGTGAACCAAACATGCATTTAGGCCTCTAAACGTGCCTCTAAATTGCCCACAGTGTTTGAGTGTGTCCCCTGCAATGGACGCGTATCCTGGTGTCCTCTGATAATGCTTTGGGTTTCCTACATGTACAGCCCAATCTTTTGTACCAGAGACTGCATACATTGAATCCTGAAAGGTCAAATGTAACACAGCAAGCCACGAGTTCACAGAGAGTCCAGCCAATGACACTTTGCGAATCATAGACTATAGATGCCGCAGCTTCCTGTGTGCACCCTGATTTGGTTGAGCGATGGCCGTCATTAGCCCGTGTGATGGTTCTGGCACCTTCAGGAGTCAGGCACGTAGTCATTTAGTAAATTACGGGTTTGAACCCCCTCAAGATCAGCCCTCAATCAGCAAAATCTACAGAGGGTGACCTCAGCCCCCTCCCCGTCAGTTTAATGACCTGAGGGGGATACCCCCACCCCCCAATCAGCAAAATCCACTGAGGGGGACTTGGTGGATTGGTTGCCAGACCTCCAACAAAGTTCATTTCTGGCTACGGGCCTGGTAGGAGTAAATCCTGGCTCCTCGGCCTCACCTTTGTGGCAATGGACTTGAGCTTGCCCAGTAGCGAGGGCTTGTTGGTGTAGACCACGTCATCATCATTGTCCTCGCCTTCCATGATGGCACAGCTGTCGGCGGCGGGTAGTTCGCACTCCCTGTTGGCAGTCATCACCAAGCGGGAGTATTTGTACTCCAACCTGCCAGTGGGTGCAAAAAAATGACAGATCAGTCGCCATCCAGTCCTGCTAGCACACGATATGAACACAAGATTCACAGACTAACTAATCAAGGCTCACGCACAGAAACTTAATCTCCTTCAAGGGTGCTACCTGTCTTGGCCAGAAGGTGCCAAGAAAATTCTCTTAAAATTTAGATTAAAAAAATGTACATCCACTGTTACTTTTAAGCATTTTCAAGGAACTTCAATGCTTCTAGAAATATCATCTTCTCTGTAGCTAGTGAAGTGTGCCTGACAGTCAGTTCCTGTGGGCTGGCAGTATTCACTGTGCCAGATACCACAGAAGGGTCTACACTGAGGACCACAGAAACTGGCCACGAACAAGTGTGCCCGTACTTCTTGTTCTTCTTCCAGAAGTAGCAGGTGAGGGCGATGAGGAGCACACCCATGAAGGCGCCGAGCCCAGCTCCGACCTTCAGCCAGAAGTTGATGTCCTCACAGGGCATGGTCTTCTTCGCTGGGAGCTGGGTGCCTTTGGTGCAGAGCTTTGGTTCATTCCAAACATAGATAGTGTCCTGAAGGAAGTAGAGGAACAATGTAGGCCCAGATCGATACAAACACATGAAGGAACAATGCAGCAACAATACATCACACACAGTCACTTCCAGAAACCCAGAGTGACAGTATATACATGCCAAAAAAAAGCTTGGAAACTAAGAAGGTAGATACTCACCTGGGCTCCGCCTTTGCAGGCTCCCTCGATCTCGTGGTAGTCCATCTCCGTGCAGCGAGGACATGCGCTGGCACTCTCCCACAGGAAGTTGAAGATACAGCCATCGCATGTTCCCGCAGGGCATTTGCTGAGTAAGCAGACTGGGCGTTGGTCATACCGAACCATGTATAAACTGCTATATTGGTGTTCCACTCCTCCTAGAAGGATTCGCTGTTCTTTTTTTTAAGATCTACTGTCAACTTTAAAACATTCTGATTAGGTTTTTTTACACAGGCTGAAGCACCGCGACATCTTTACCGGAGCTTCTGAGGAACTTCTGAAGAACTCGGAGTACTTAAAGTGTGCTGAATTTAGCTGAATTTGCCAGGTCATACATCAAGGAAGATCCAAATGCTGCCAGACTAATTTAAAGGGCTGAGTCGAATTCAGTGAATCCTGGGAACCCGGTTCCCTGAACATTTCATGCCTCAGCTCCTTCAAAGTCTCCTGCGTTGACGCTCTATTAAGTTCCTCCAGGCGTCGATTGTGCACGTATGTGGACACGGCGACAAAGCAACAAGCCCATGTATAATGCTGGTGAAATGCTCTTCATCTCTATTCATACACCGTTGGTCACTTTAATTAGCGTCCATTGTTTAATATTCTACCATATTTACGGCACGTGAATATCGTTTTATACGTGTAAGACTAGGAGGGGGTATGGTTGCCCCAGGTGAAGATCCCACTCATTCACCTGTTCCTAACTACCGGAAGGCGCCTCTCTCTTGCCCTTTGGACCACACTCGCTGATTTTGTTTTCCAGTCCGACTGCAGCCATTCCCATGCATGTGAGCCTGACCACTGTCCTTCCTTTAGCTAGTTTCACAAAATGCATTAAACGACACACTGGGATATGTTGCCTGTTGTTTTTGTACTTATTTTTGTTCTCACGTATGTTCATGTGAGTATGCAGGATACTACATACAGTACGCACGAAGAAAAACTGAATTCCACTGAAGTTCTTTCCAATGTTGCAAAGCTAGTCTAGTCTATTTGAAGCCTTGCCGTGCCCCTCTATCTCTTCTTCGGAAGTCACCCATCACTCATTTCCACCCCTCTCTGCTTAAATGGAATTGCTCAAAGCCAACAAACACCTAAAGTTCTACAGATCCTCAGGTATTACTTTGAAGAACACCCTAAAATTGCCTGTGCAAGTCAGGACACGCGTGGGCACGAGCCTCCGAGTGGGTGCCTTGCACGGCGGCGACAGCTACCTGGGCACGGAGAGCTCTCCTCGTCCTGTTTTCTCTGGGTTACATCTTAAGGTGATGACCGTATGTCGGCCCTTGTCACAGGAAGATGTCGCCTGCGGAGATCTGAGAACGGAAGAGCGTTCTCATGACATCGAGCAAAAATGAGCCAACAAGTCATTTGAGAACAAAGTTCAAGTTACAAATTTGAACATAATAGAAAATTTCGTAGCAGCATGAAATATCCCCAAAGCAAAATAAACATTGCAAGCCAGTCTAAAATTGGTATCCAAAATAAACAGATGTGTTTATCCATTTGATTGAATTATACCGAAAAATATCTCCTTCCTGACTAGCTAACCCTTAGCACATGCTCACTCATCTGCAGACACTCACCGGTAGAAGAAGTTGACGTCTGGCACTTTCTTCGGCGTCCCAGGGAACAGGTCAGGTTTCACGATGACGCCGGCGAGCATGCCGTCCACCGTCGCTCCTTCGGGAATCAGACGGGATTACAGAAGTCAGACTCGGGGCGTCGGGAACACGAAGGCCGGTTCTCAGGAAAATAGCGGGAGAATGCTGATGAGATGACGATTTCTCAGGATTCTGAGTCCAGAGGCTATTCATAGCATAGCTGCCAGACAGCAGAGATGCCCAAGTAGCTCAGATAAGCTGACAAACTTGGGACATCTTCATAAATAAAGGCGAACGGCAGACACGCTCCTCGATAATCCATTATCGAACTTTAGCTTCCTGAAAAATGATTAGGTTTGTAGCATGTGTGTGTGTGTTTATTTCCTGCGGTAAAAAAAGTAACAGAACTGATGGCAGCTTTGCCGGTAAGAAGAAAGCAATTTCACACAAGGCCGCCCCTGGCTCTCTTTAACAGTGATGGCTGGCAGGTTCCTGTCAGGCAGGAACAGCTAACAACAGCGTTAAAGAGCTTAGTCCTCCATTTGAATGAGCTGCAACGGGGCTCAGAAAATCACCACTCAGCAGACTGACTTGCAGGTCTTGAGGGCTGGGGCTTTGTGGGTGGTGGGCGGAGTCTGACATGTGACCCAAGACACTGGGAACAGTTCGAGGCCCCGTCATACTTAGCCATCAGCTGAAGTACCCTGGATTCTCTCAATTTGGTGGGTGAGTTATATTATTCTCAAGGTTAACATCTGGCCTCAAAAACTTGTATTTTAATTCATCTCGCAGACATTTTTATCCAAAATCCTATCCTAAAGCAAAGTCGGACAGACCCTAGAGGAATTGAGGGTTAAGGACCTTGCTCAAGGGCCCAGCGGTGACATCACTCTGCTGACGGTGGGATTTGAGCCAGCAACCTTCTGATCACAGCATCCTAACCCGCTGAGCTACACAGTGGCCCAATTATCTCTTCTGAGCCAGCTATAATGCAGAGACTTGAAAGCTCACAACTTACAAATACTTCCTAACACTTAGTACGTCCAAGGTAGCACTAAGTACCATGAAGTACCACTGAGTACTGCTAGCACTAAGCAAATGCACCCCCTCATTCTCTCACACCCATTTTGTGTAGCTTCTCTGCCGCCTGTAGGGCAGACCTCCTTACCCAGGAAGGTGTCTGCCAGACTGATGGACTGGGAGGAGAGGGCCGTGCGGAAGCCCCGCCCATCCGAAGGGATGATGGTCGATTGGCAGATGAAGGTCTCCACCCAGTTCACCAGCTCGCTGGATTCGCTCTGCACATCCTTGCTGGACAGGTCCGTCACGTTGTCGGTGCACATGGCCAGCCGCCTTCCCTGCGGAGTGGAGCACGTGGGACAGACGTTTTCAAAAAGGCTGCTTTCATCAAGCAACACCTCAACTGCGTGCGAAAAGATTGAACACTCCAAATCTTCACTCAGCAGGAAATCAATAGATAAACCCTGTAGTTTACAGGATTGTATACCTCCTATTTTGCAAATACAAGCTTTAGCCATTTACAAGTAGCAAATATAATCTTTGGCATGAGACTCAAACCCCTGCATGGAGGTAAACAGGGCTGGATGCAGTAACGGGGCCAGACCTCATGTCCGCACAGGCTGATGTTGAACTGGTGGAAGTACTTGGTCCCCTTGGATGTGAAGCTCGGCCCATTCATAATGGAGCTCACGGCGCTCAGCGGACTGAAGTCGTAGGTCAGGGTTTGGTTCTGCACCGTGTGGGAGAAGCTGCAGTCGCTGAAACAGACAGAGTGTTCCTTCCGGGGCAAAATGGGACATGGAAACGGGTTGGATCAGAACCCCGGAAAAAGTGCATTCTTTCAGTACCAGCCATACCTGAAGGCAGGACTCTCACCAATTCCCACACTGTAGGGTGTCCAGATCATCCATGAGGACACTCTGAGCTAGGACGGGATTTCTAAAGTACCGTTTCAATTCAAAGGACCCAGATTTCACTTTAGCGCTGAACTCTTGCTGTGTGCTGATTGGTCAGTCTCCTAAAATCATGCATGTGCCACTAATATTAATGTGAAACTGCTGGACGAGTCTTTCAATCAAGGAAACAAACCAGTCAAATTCACAAGAAGAACTTAAGCACTTATCCAAGTACAGGAACCTTTCAGGTTCAAAGTAGCTTGTAAAACCTAAAGTAGCTCAAAGAGTTAGACAGGGATTATCTGGTCACCATATTAGGAGTCAGTACTCTCAGTAATACCCATACTGGGAGGCAGTACTCTCTGTAATACCCATAATGGGAGTCAGTACTCTCAGTAATACCCATACTGGGAGGCAGTACCATTTGCAATGCCAATGGGAAGTGGTAATCTCAACAATACCCATCCTGGGAGGTGGTACTTTCAGCAATGGCCATACTGGGATTGAGTACTGTCAGCAGTACCCATACTGGGAGGCGATACACTGTGATACCTTGTTGCTCTTGCTGCCAGGACCACAGGGCAGACAGGCCTCCCTGCCGTAGATCTGATGGCCTGATAGGTAGGTGTCCGGAGGGCATTCCCGGCACCGGTTGGTCTCCTTGTCGATGTAGTGCCCAGCGGGACAGGGCACGCAGGAAGACTCCGACTGCTGGGATACCATGGCGCAGGCACGGCAGGAGGACGCCACGCCGTCCTGGGCATTGGTGACCGTGATGGAGTAGATCTTCACGATGTCGTTGACCAGCCTCCTGCCCTGGATGACAAACGACGTGTGAGGTGCTAACATGTTTCTCCGTCTTCGGTCAGCCAGCTAACGCAGATTCCTCTGCCAGGTAAGATAAGCTTAACTCTAGACATTCTATTCAAAGCCTTGGAAAAATTACCCGCCATGAAAGCACTCTCAAAGAACAAGTCACCTCACCTCCTCCTCAGAAGAGCATCTGAAGGAGGTGCAGGTTAAGATCTCCTCCAGCCTTGATATTCCAAAAACATTTAATAATTTACACAATGCAAATGAATATCAATACTGAGTGTGACATGCGGTCACTGGGCTCTTAGGCCACTCCCTCTGAGATCACATCATCAGTTGTCGCCTTCCCTCTGAGATTACATCATCAGTTGTCACCTGATGTATCTCCCCAGCCGCCGGGGCACTTACATCAGCCGCCTGATTGGTCCGTTGAAAGGCCCACGTGTAAGACACCGAGGCGTTCTTGGTGATGACGTGGCTGTATGACTGCCTCTCCTTGCTGCCCTCCCATGACTCGACCACACTGGTACTCTTCCTGTTCACATCCTGCGAGGGCACAAGTGCTTCAACTTACCAGCACAGTGGGATGATGACACCAAGCATCTATAAACAGTGTTTCCCAATCCGGTCCTCGGGGACCCACAGACATTCCACGTTTTTGCCCCCACCCAGCGCCCTGCCAGACAGTCCACATTTTTGCTCCCTCTGAAAGCTAGGAGGGAGCAAAAACATGGACTGCCTGTGGGTCCCCAAGGACTGGATTGGGATACACTGATCAATGGCTAAGGGTGTGGAGACGGACGCACCATCATGAAGTAGAGCTCGCAGTCAGCAGAGCAGATGGTCTCAAAGACAAAGGTTATACGGCCAAACTCGCTGCCCTTGCTCTCCATCACGGACGTTGGGAGCCTGTGGACACAAATGCACTGTAAGGGTCCAGCCGTCCCCCAAAGCGACGGTTTTCCAAATCGTCACTTGCATGTGTGTGGATCCCGGCTGCTCACTTGAATCCGGTAACGCGGAGGTTTAGGATGAGGTAGTCGTTGTCGGAGCTTCCTGCTCCACTCCGGATATGGTCCCCAGCCACTTCCCAGCCTGCAAGAACCAAAAACCTCTTTCATCCAGCAACTTATTACAGGCATGACATTATCAGCATATAACAGGGGGATGGTGTCCTTCGGCGCTACTTTATATGGGCGCAGGAGGTAGTGCTACCGTTCGGCAACCAGAGGGTTGCAGGTTCGAGCCCTGGTTCCTCCTGACCCCATCAAAGTGTCCTTGAGCAAGACACTGAACCCTAAATTGCTCCCGGTGTGCAGGTTGGTGCCTTGCGTGGCAGCCTCCGCCACCGGTGTGTGAATATGAGTGTGGATGGGTGAATGTGAGGCATGAATTGTAAAGCGCTTTGAGTACTCGTAGGAGTAGAAAAGCGCTATATAAATGCAGTCCATTTACCATTTACCTACCATGGCCTAGGCAACATCACCCATCAATGCATCTCTGAAAGCTCACTATACATACGTGTATCACCTTCTCCTCAAAAGATCTCAGAAGTGAAAAGGCAGAAACCCAAATCTGAATAGCCTCAGCAGAAGCCCTGTCAGGCCAGCCTCCCTCAGTCTCCTCCACAGACCTTCGCCCGTGAAAGGATGTATAAGCACAGTGAAAAAGGCATTCCTCAGCTTTCTGGAACGCCGAGGTTCTGAATACCAGGCTGAGACCAAGCAGTTAATCAATCGTCCCTCTGAACACTAAAATCGGGGACCCATGTGGCCACAATTCACTTTTCTGGCGGAACGTTTCCTGAGTGAAATGTGTGAAGGCCTCTAGGTGCAAACACACCCTTGCAATAATGTAGGAAACAGAATGACAGCTCTAAATGGTTCTGAGGGCCACGTCCGTGGAGACATCACCGGGGAGCCACCATTCCCTCACACACGCTGCTTATCCCAGTCGTCCTACTTCACTGGACAGCAGTAAATCACTTTCAGTGTTTGAGGTAATGGAATAATAAAATATGCACTTACACATCAGTCTGGAATGAGCACGTACCGTCCACGAGCCAGGTCTAAAGGCGTCACTGTTTCATCGGCGATCCCACAGCGCCATCTAGCCCCCAAAAGCCCAAACTGCATCTTAACTCACCATTCATGCCGTCGCACTTGGAGTTGCCGACGTTGAAGCAGGATGTCTTCATGTTGGCGGGCAGCAGGTTCCACCACTTGTACTCATACCCGAGGGCCGGTTCCGTGCCCGCCGGGCACTTCTGGCATGCTGGGGAGGTGGTGGTGGGGGGGGCGGGGGGAGAGTCATCAGACTTTCTGATGGGTAGGGCTTCATTTTTTTTTTTTTTTTTTTAGAATTTAGACATCAGTGGTCATTATTGACACACCATAGCACACTGTGAACAACAACGAAATGTGTCCTCTGCATTTAACCCATATGTGACAATGTGACATAGCAGGGGGCAGCTAA
Source organism: Hippopotamyrus pictus (assembly GCA_026781145.1). Lineage (NCBI taxonomy): Eukaryota > Metazoa > Chordata > Actinopteri > Osteoglossiformes > Mormyridae > Hippopotamyrus > Hippopotamyrus pictus. The sequence goes on from JAODLC010000001.1 coordinate 6,256,513, forward strand.
TTCAGCAGCCGGGGAGCAGTGCTTGGGGGCGGTACCTTGCTCAGGGTACCTCAGTGGTGCTTTGCTGGTCAGGGATTCGAACCTGCAATCTTTCAAATACAAGGGCGCTTCCCTAACCATTAAACCACCACTGCTCTGGGGACAGGCTAGCGCAATGCTGTCACAGGCCTTGGGCTTTTAACACTCAGCATCTATCTCATTAATGCCTTTAGGGTAATGATACACAGGGCAACTTTTTTGGGCAATGTTGCTCAGGCACTTTCCCATTGATACTGGGCAACAAATTTCTATTTGAAAAATTCTGATTGGCAGATGAGTTACTCCTTGTCTCAGCTGGTTGGCAACTGCCTGGCAACATGGCTCAAAAAGTGACATAATGCGAGTTGCTCAATCCCACTCCAATCCCACTCCTAGCTAAGTGTGTGTTACAAACCCACTCCTGGCTCTGTGTATGTGTTCCAATCCCCCTCCTAGCTGAGTGTGTGTGTTTTTCGTGCCTCTTTCCTCCAGGTACTCTGATGTACTCCCGTGTGCCAAACTCATGTTGTTAGGTGACCTGGAGTCTCCAAAACGTCCATAGTGGGTGTATTCTGCACTGTGCTTCCTGAGAAAGGCTCCAAACTCACTGAGACTGTGTCTTTAGTAAGCAATTATCGAACTGGACGTGCAGTGTTCTGTTGGACTGCTTAGACCTTATCAGATACCATATGATCGTATATCTCAGTGTTATTTAAAAACAGACAGGTCATTCAGATTTCAAGTGTGCTGACAAGAATCAACACACACAAGAGAGTTTAGGTGTATTACACATCAACAAGACAGACACAGATGTCCAAATGTGGCATCCACTCCAAGGATCAGGGAACAGGCGTGACAACATCGATGTGTCTTCTAACGAGAAAAACATGGCCGCATTGAGCTCAATGATGAATGAGATTAAAATAAAAAAAAGTGAATTCAACGTACTGACATTAACTGAGCCAAGATCTTCATGAAAAATGAGCCGCAGCTGTAAGTAATGTAACGATGAGTAAGTGATGCCTGTGAGTTATCCAAGGCTGGTATGTCACAGACAGTTTGACAGGGAGGCACTGTGAGAACACCCACACGTGTCAGTCAGTGCCAGTCAGACCATACGCTCACAGGAGGGGCCCGCGCCCATGTTGCCACAGTTACCTTCGATGCCATTGGAGAAGGTTCCGGGGGGGCAGGGGGAACAGGTGGCCGTGTCGTGGTTATAGAAACCGGGATTGCAGGGCGGGCACTTCTCTCGCTCGCCAGAAGGGGGCAGCGCCACGGCCCCTGTGACATTCTCCATGCAGATCTTGGGCTCGATCCACTTGTACATGATCTGAGTCTGAGACGAGAATATTTTAAATATGCTAGTTATCCATCTTCCGCAGAGTCCGGAGCCTAAACCCAGAGCTTATGGGCACAAGGTAGGGAATAACCCAGGATGGGGTGCCAACCCATGGCAGGGCGAGGAATAACCCAGGATGGGGTGCCAACCCATGGCTGGGCTCACTCACACACCACATACAATGTGATAACTCTAATTCACCTCAGCATGTTTGTGGACTGGGGGGGCTGCAGTTCCCAGAAGAAACCCCATGACAACACGGGGAAAACAAGCAAACTCCATAGACTCAGGCCAGGGTGGAGACTCGAACCACCATGCCACCCTTATCCCAGTTATCTTTTTTTTTTGTCATACCCTTTATTGGTTTATTGCCGGATCACCAGAGGGATCAAGGAAATCAGACACGTGCGTAAGGTCCTTACTTTGCCATCGCTGTCGCAGGGCGTGTGAATCTGGAAGTAGTCCTTCTCCGTGCACGGAAGCTTCCGCTTACACTCTGCCGATCCATCGGCTGTGGAAAGAGCAGATTCAGGGAAAGCGCATGAAGGAATCTGATTCCCAGAATCAGGTCTTTAGAGCCAGAACAGGTTTAACATCACACGCTGAAAAAGCAGGGGCTGCTAAAAGAGAGAGAGAAGGGCTTTTTGATCAATTTTAAATATGGCTCATTTGTATCTGGTGACACATTCAGGCTTTAAGCAGCCTGGGATAGACGCTGAGACAGCACAGGCTCTCCAGGTGACAGAGTCGGCTGGGATAGCTCCGCCCCCTGCTGGCACCATGTCGCCCCCCGCAGGATTAGTGTGGACAGCGGGTGCAGCACCCTCTGACTCAAGCATTACCGCAAGCCACGGTCAGCCAGAGCACAGACACTGGCCACGCCCCCAGAGGGCCACACCCACAGAGAGCCACGCCCCCAGAGAGCCAGGCCTTCCATCTATCTTTCACAGAAGACAAACAGAAGGAAAACATTATGACAATACTCTTTTTTCTTTTTTATCAGACATCTATTAAATAGATGTCTGATAAAAAAGAAAAAAGAGTATTGTCATAATTACTTTAAGACATAATGAATATAATTGAAAGAAGGAAAACATGGTTTCCCAGATCCCAATATTTACAGACGCCCATCCAATACAAAATCCAATATTGTCAATTAAGATACCGCCAGCTGGGAAGGCCTTGTTAACGCAACTAAATACCCCAATTTATTCAAGCTTTCACCACCGGGGGCAGTGTGTAGCTCAGACAGCTACGTCTCATTGCCTCGGATCAGAGGATTGTGGGTTTGAGCCCCAGCCTCAGCAGAATGGTCACATATCTATGGGTCTTCAAGAAAGGCCCTCAACCCCCAGTTCCAGGGGTGCTGCACGCTGGCTGTCCCTGTGCTGTGACCCCCACCCCCCCCAGCTACCAGGGGTGCTGGCTGTCCCTGTGCTGTGACCCAAAAGCTTGCTCACACCTGCATACGTGTGTGTGTGTCTCACGGAGAACGAGATGGGACAGGCAAAAAAGAGGATTTCCCCAAGGAACTAACAAAAGTATCATTATTCTGTATTATATTCTTACATTGTACTGTCTTGTCCACCTGTCCCCTCCCCTGCAACTGACACAGGAATTTCACCGAGTTCCTCTGAACACATGCTACAATAAAACTCGAAAGTTAAAAACCATAAAGCCCCGACATGCTCGTCTGCACACGGCGGCACCAAGAACAGCCAATCAACAATCAACAAAACCGCGGGCAGGATCCCCCGGACGCCATTGGCCGAACATGTGAGGCATGATCTCTGACCGGAACCTACGTGAGTACTCCTCCTCCTCGTGGCAGGGGGTGCAGGAGCTGGCCCCTTTGCCCGAATAGGTGTTCCTGGGACACACCTCACACGACGAGGACCCCGGGGTCCTGCTGAAGGAGCCCGGCTTGCACTGGAAGCACTCCGACGTGTAGGCGACACCTGGGAGCGAAGCCAGCCAGCGCTGGGTTAGCGTCAGGGCTGTGGCGACAGCAAAAGGCGAACTCTCCAGCTCTCTCTCACCCTCAATCTGAATGTTCTTCAGCAGCACGGGCTTCAAGACCTTGGTCCCAAGCAAAATCCCAGTCGTCCTCCAGTACAAGATGTTGGTTCCTGACTTCAGGTTTACCTGCAAAAAGAAACAACCTAGGAGATACTGCTATGTGGACCAACAGTTCTGTAGCATATCATTTTTCACAAAGCAAGCAGATATTCTTAATGGGCACTAGAGGGCGCAGTTGGGCCCACTGCTGAAAGTACGTATTGTTTTGATATTGGAGCTTGTGATTGGATATGGCTGCATGAAGAGAGGGGCTTACGGTGTGTGTGCCCCACTCGCCGCTGTTTGTCAGCTTGATCCACTTCTGCTCTGACGTTTGATCCATTTCCTGACACTGATCATTCTGGATCTGAAAGAAAAATCTGAGTAAGCAAACTAAAAACATATCTTTGAGCACAGTTGTTTATTTGAACGATTCTGTTGATAAAATTGAAATTGAGCCATCTGCAAACACAACGTCACGTGACAGCAAAGAAGGACGTCACGTGATAGACAGGCAGGGAGACAGACAGAGACAAACAAGTAGGCAGACAGACAGGCAAGTAGGCAGACAGGCAGACAAGTAGGCAGACAGACAGGCAGACACAGACAGAGACAAACAGACAGGCAGGCAGACAGAGACAGACAAGTAGGCAGACAGACAGGCAGACAAGTAGGCAGACAGACAGGCAGACACAGACAGAGACAAACAGACAGGCAGGCAGACAGAGACAGACAAGTAGGCAGACAGACAGGCAAGTAGGCAGACCGACAGGCAGACAAATAGGCAGACAAACAGGCAGACACAGACAGAGACAGACAGGCAGGCAGACAAGTAGGCAGACAGATAGACAGACAGGCAGACAGACATAAACAGACATACACATTACTAATCCTGAAGGAAACAGCAGGTCATTCGTATGCATGTAATATCTTCTTAAATGCAAAGCAGACTCACAAAGAATTCAAAGAAGATGTGGTTGTCCTCATACTGGTAGTCAAAGGACACAGATCCCTGCTTCTTCAGGTGCACGGCGTATATCAGAGAGACAGTGCACTCATCCCTGTTGGACTCCAGGTAATTCCCCTGGGGGACCCAGGTGGAGCTGTAAGGGGCAAAACAATGTAAGCTGTGTCTCGGGAATCAGGTAAAGGGAGACGAAAAGGCATGATGCAGATTCCTTATTGGCATAATACGGGTTCCAAACTGGCATAATACGGGTTCCTTATTGGCATAATGTGGGTTCTTAACTGGCATAATACGAGTTCCTTATTGGCATAATGCGGGTTCCTAACTGGCATAATACAAGTTCCTTATTGGCATAATGCGGGTTCCTTATCGGCATAATACGGGTTCCTTATTGGCATAATGTGGGTTCCTAACTGGCATAATACGAGTTCCTTATTGGCATAATGCAGGTTCCTTATTGGCATAATGCGGGTTCCTTATTGGCATAATGCAGGTTCCTTATTTGCAAGGTCATACAACGCAAACCCATAATATAGCTTAGGCTTGCAGCAGACTTGAAGAGCTCCTGGACAGCAGACGCTCTCCATGTCCAGAGTCTGCAGTGTGAAATGCCTGATGAAGAGAACGGCTTATATTACGCCTCTTATCTTCACTCGTGTTTAAAACGGGCAAACTCTGTCTCAGGATCTCACAGCCTGCCTTCGTCCCCGATGTTTGGATTCCAGAAACAAAAGAGACAAAAGCAACATAACTGGCTACTTTTCAAAATTAAGTAGGATACTAGAAATAGCTATTTATAAACGCTAAACCATCCATGACATTAAAAGGAATCTAGGTACACAAACCCTGAAGACTTTACCTAATCGAAAACGCTTCAGCAACGCAAATATAGTTTAAATGAGTCACCAAACACAGCACCTGGGACAAACATGCCTCACCAAACACAGCACCTGACTCAATCAGCCGTAGATGTGGGGCTGGGATGTGATGGAAACTTCTATAACAGTCTCCCACTGGGTTTACTCCCATTCTAAAGTTATCCATGGAGATAAGTCTGTTAATCATTACTTTTAACTTCCCCGACCTAATTATGCTCAAATCTGAAATGGGGCACAGGAGGAAAATTAAATTAAGCTTGCAGTTCTTCTGGCTAAAGTGCAGAACAGAGAGTAAGGTGAGGGGAGGGGGACTGCCAGACTGTTATCCTCAGGGAGGGGGCTGTGTTTTTCTAGTAAGACGCTGAGACGTTGTGAGCATGTGCCGTCCCTGTGCGTGCTGTGCACTCCCTGCGTGTGCTGTGCCCTCCCTGGGTGTGCTGTGCCCTCCCTGCGTGTGCTGTGCCCTCCCTGCGTGTGCTGTGCCCTCCCTGTGTGTGCTGTGCCCTCCCTGCGTGTGCTGTGCCGTTCCTGTGTGTGCTGTGCCGTTCCTGTGTGTGCTGTGCCCTCCCTGCGTGTGCTGTGCCCTCCCTGTGTGTGCTGTGCCGTTCCTGCGTGTGCTGTGCCCTCCCTGTGTGTGCTGTGCCCTCCCTGCGTGTGCTGTGCTGTCTGTTCTCATTCAGAGCCCAAAATAGACACACCTCGCTGTCCAAAAGGCTAACTACTGAACAGACTGCGAGTGGGAGTTTTAT
>JAODLC010000001.1:6262534-6274411 GCA_026781145.1 Hippopotamyrus pictus
TCACCACGGGGGCCGATGGCACGGGGGCGGCCGCGCCGGTGTGGCCAAGGGGCCTGGCCCACCCACTTGCTGCAGGTGAGGGCTTCATCCCCCCCGGGGCCGCTGTCCAGGTAGGTTGCCAGGTTGGTGAAGCCGGCCGGGACGTCGTCCCACTCGTCAAAGCGAACTCCACTGCCCAGGGAGTAGGTACCAGCCGCGCACTGCGTGCACTGCTGCGACGACATCTCCAGGAACTCCCCGGCGTTGCAGGAAAAGGCTGGGGGGTGCACATGGATCACAAAGGAGGACGTGAGAACCAATAACGGGTGGAATCAACTCTCAACTCTGCCAATCACTGGCTTTCCGGAGCAATAAAGCAACCAATGACATGTGGCATGAACTCTACACTGCTAATCACTGGCTTTAAATCCAATAAAGTAATCAGTGACATTTGGCATTACATCCACACTGCCGATCACTGGCTTCTCGACTCAATATACCAACTAATGAAATGTACAGTTAACACTGCACTACCAATCACTGCGTTTCTGACCTAATAGAGCAACCAATGAAATGTGAGTTAAGCCAGGCGGTGACTGAGAGGGCTCGATAACACAATGGATGTAGCAGCCTTGCTTTACTGTTGCTTAAATGAGGACCTCAGGGATCAAACCCTCTGAGATACGTCACAACGTGGCTGCCCCATTTACCCTGGGAACGGCGTCGCTTACAGTCCTGAAGCACCAAACATTTTTAAAGAAACCTAGTTTGATTTCAAGTGAAATATTAAAGATATTAAAAGTAGCATCGACCCAATAATTCCCATTTTCACACTTTCAGTGTCCAGCCACAGTTTATCTATTCTAAGCCATTCTCTCTGAAGTGCCTCTGTGAAGGGACACAGCTTGATGACAGTTCTCTGTGGTGGACGCAACCTGCCAAGGGCAGAATGTAGGGTCAGTGGGGGGGGGGGTGTCTCCCCCTCCCCAATATTCACAGAAATAGCACTCCCGCATTTGCATGTGTATAGTTACTGATTGCACACTCCCCCCTCCCCCCAGCTCTTATAGTGCTCTGACATCATTTCAGCGATGCCATTCTGTCACAGAAACATCCCCCGCTTCTGTGTAAGCGGCTGGCGGACGGAACGGCGACACTGGGGGGGCCGCGGGCGAGCACATAGCAGCTGCCGTTATTGACACAGAGCAGCTGGAAAAGGGAGAGCAGACGGGGGGGGGGGGCAGTTTTAAGAAAGGGGGTTCGTTCCTGGGTCTCCCCAGACCGCAGGACCCCCTTTACATTAATCCCGAGTGCTGGGCTGGGCCCCCCCATGACACACGTAAGACAGGACAGCCTGACGCTACTCATTAATTGTTAATTACGCTCAAGGCCGATTTCCGGCACATCACAATGGCTTGGATTAAACACACAAATGTCACACACTGACGGTGACAGAATGATGGACAGACTTTCACTAAATGGACAGCTGAGATCATCTGTCATCCCTGCGCGGTCTCTCCTGTGTGTTACCGTGGTAACCAGCCTCCAGGCACATCCAGGCCCCGGCAGGTTTTCATTCACGGTTCGCCATGCCGTGGTCACCCCAAGGCCGGCACCCATCGTCCCTGTGTGCGTCTTAACCACTAAAGTCAGCTGGACTTTTGACATGCTACTGCTGTGGCGGTTTTGCCTGGTCTCCATGGTAACATGGGGGGGAAACTCGGGCCCCGTTCGGGCTGCATCCTTCCGGGGGCATGTCCGAAAGCGGTGTGACCCGGCTGGTTCGATAGCGAGGCGGTCTGCTCTCTGTCTCCGGGCGGAAAAGGACACATGCCTAACGCCACAGGATCTCTGAGGCAGGACGTGTTTGGATGGGAAATTCCACACCAGAGATAAGCAGGTGTCAGGAATGCAGGGGGGGGGGGGGCGATAATCACACCCTCACATTCATCCTTCCGAGACCCACGACAATTAGCAGGCAAATTAACACACAGGTTTTCTCCTTCCAAAATGCCTATTAAATTGAATGCTTGTTAATTTCAACCTTTTTTTTTAAACAATAACATAATTTTTCCTGATTACTGTTCCCTTGTGTCCATCTCCTCCTTACCCCCCCGGAGGGAGACCCCTTCCCGAGGAAGCATTCACTTCTGGCCTGATGCCTACCAGACGGGTTCCCTCCCATACTCACTGCAGTCGGTGCCTCTGACCGGATCCGGCAGTCCCGAGCAGGACCCCTGTCCACGGGGAATGGCCACTCTCCACCGCGATCCCGTGCTGTCACACTCCGTGTATTCGAAGTAGTAGTCCGTCTGTGGGAAGGGAGCGCAGAGCAGAGCTGTCACTCGCCGCCCTAAGAGCGCCAGGCCCCAGCTGCTAGCCACAGATCCGGCACCAGCTCGTTTATTTAGCCACCGCTTCACTTTTTAGCCACTGTCTGGCGAGGCCGGCGATGCCCTGGGGTGAAACAGCGTCCGGCGTGGGCCGAGAACCGTAACGCGAGCGGTCATCCGCATGAGCCGAGCTCGCGACATCTTCTGCGGCACGGCAGGACCTGCTTGATACCAAAAAAAGTCTCAGTCGTAAAATTTGACGCCTGGATGTAATGTGTTTAAGCAGTCACGGTGAGCCTGGAGACTGTCCCAGGAATCAGAGGACACCCAGAGGACACCCTGGATGGGACGTCCGTCCAGTGCAAGGCTAAAGAGACTACCATGATTCTCAACCCAGTCCACCGTGATTCTCAACCCAGTCCACAGGGACCCCCCAGATAGACCACATTTTTGCTCCCTCCCAGATCCCAGCCAATCAAGAACACCGAACACCTGGTACAGGTGTATTGGGAACTGGGAAGGAGCAAAAATGTGGACTGTCTAGGCCTAGGGGATTGGGTTGAGAAACATTAATCTAAACCACGTGTCTTTGGACCGTGGAAGATTAAGCACCTATAATATCCACATGAGGGGAACTTCTCTCCACATGCAGGACAGCCATCATTCCTCATAGACATGGACGTCTGACGACATAGCACTGGGCCATTGTCCTCCTATAATTCTTAGTTTAAAGGAAAAAAAATGCACATTTTGGTGAGGAGCACATTTTGAGTGAGGAATACGCTTTAATGATCAGTGTGGGGGCAGAGGGGGCCCCAGTCAAACAAATAATGGGGTCAAAAGTGCAGCGATTTAACAGAAAGGGGAAAGCAGTGTCGACAACCAGCAGTGGAACTGCCAGTGCTGCCTGCTCTCCGCCTCAGCGGCCATCATCCCCACTGCCTCGTCAGCGCAGTTAAGTCACCTTCTGAAGGAGCGTTTTTCTTCATGCTGGATTCCACTGGAAACTTGCTCCTTGCAGTGCGGAAGGTTCTTACAGGGTGGAGTTTTCCACACGCACGAGGCCCAGTTAACCTGCAGTGGAGAGGGGACACCTCCATGGTGGGGACACTCCCTCGGCAAGTTTACAGACCTCCATGGCGGGGACACTCCCTCGACAAGTTTACAGACCTCCATGGCGGGGACACTCCCTCGGCAAGTTTACAGACCTCCATGGTGGGGACACTCCCTCGGCAAGTTTACAGACCTCCATGGTGGGGACACTCCCTGGACAAGTTTACAGATCTCCATGGTGGGGACACTCCCTCGGCAAGTTTACAGACCTCCATGGTGGGGACACTCCCTCGACAAGTTTACAGACCTCCATGGTGGGGACACTCCCTCGGCAAGTTTACAGACGGCTGGAGTGATGGCTGTGTGCAGACGGTCAGGTGACCTGATGCCGCCGTTCTGTTGGGTGTCTCAGGATGAGAGGGGGTGAGAATTCGAGGAGGGGGTGATGGAGCCGCCACAATTCCATGACTAAAAATGGAAATGGTGGCCCTCCCCATTTCTCTGGCATGTCCCCATGTTTCTCCCTGAGCCTCTTCACAAGGCCAAATGCTGTGTGCCGCACGCCACAGTCAGTCGCCCCCCCCCCCCCATCTCCCCATGCCGGGAATCGCTCTCCCTCCATAGTCATCCCAGCTTCATGGGGGCCCTTTGTGATACGGAGTTAATGGGCGCAGCCGTCCCCTCGTTTACTGATAAACAGCGCAGGAACACTTAAACAGCGGCCTCCCAATGAAAATAAAACGAATCAGCCATGACAGTCGAGATTCCATTTCGCTGAAATTTGCTCCCCATAGAAGAATCATTATTCGTATCCAACTCAAGAACTAAAGAGTTAGTCAAAAAGTTATTTTTTGGGGGGGGCGGGTCAATTATCATCCCACTGCTAATTTTCCCAAAGATAATCCACAGTCCGTGTTGTCAGCAGTTGCCTTCTGGAAACTTCTCTTCACAGGACTCTGATATGACAGCACAGATAGCAGAAAAGGACGAGACACACGATGCAGAACAGCCCCCTCACGCAGCCTCGACGGCAGAAGTCACATGACAAGGGACTCCTATTGGCGCCAAAGCCGGTCCAGCTACAGCTGCTTTTATCCAAAGTGACAAACATTTTTTAACTGACAAAGTTACCTACAGCAATTGGGGTTTAAGAACCTTGCTCAAGGGCCCAATGGCGACATCGCTCTGCCAATCCTGGGATTTGAACCAGCAACCTTCCGATTAGAAGTCCCAACCCACACACCAGTTGTGCATTCAGCCTTGTTCCTATGCATCTTGCTTGCTGTGTAATTCTACTGCGCTCAGAGCCCAGCGACGCTAATTACCCATGCGAGTACTGGCACTTATGAGGGAAATACGAATGTTTAAATCAGCAGAGGATCCACACCTGTAGGCTAACAAGTAGCCAGACTGCTAACAAAAGTGTTTCCTGACATCTGCAGGAGAAACAGCACGAGATCCTTACAGTGAAGCACAGCTGTCGACTGCATGTGGCCTAATTCACACCCCCTCACCCTATTTGCTAGACTTCAGCCTACTTTAGATCCCAGTTAAATCACAGAAGCCTGTGGCACATCCTACGCTAAGCTTAAAAAGCAAAATCTGGTCATTTAAAGGGGCTTATTTTCAGTTAAAAGCAGGGGAAAGGAGGGAGGGAGCTTGCAGCGCTTACATGACGTTTTATCTGATAAAGGGCTTTTAATTAAACAAAAACTCTTAAAGGAATCGAGATTTTATGAAAGCAGAATCTCTCAAGTACTTGCATGTAGACACGCTAGATTCATGTCACCCTTTTCATATCAGACCCTGAAGATGCTGGACTCCAGCACATATCCCGAAGCTACAGTCACAAAGCTAATTCATTAGCACGTCCCACTGCCAGCCAGCATCAGCACAACGACTGATCAATAATGAAACACGACCAAGCTGAGGTGAAGCAGGGAAGCCCATTTACTTCCTTTTCCAGAGCACAATCTCCAGGATTCTTTTCCAGTGAAACCATAAAGTGCCCCGTCCACCCACAGGAGGAATGGGAGAGTAAAGTAGAGCCGATTGCCAAGCATATACATGAAACAAATCTGCCTTTCCCTAAAGAGAATGGAGGTCCATGGTGGACGGGAAGAGGCAGGCTGTCAGTGTGACAGTGGTATAGGACAGCAAGACATCATCTCTCCATACAAACTATACATATTTTTTACAGGAAAAATTCAAAGCAAAGGAGTGCCAGATGCCAAATGCGTGGGCAAGATATAAACGACAAAAAACAAACTGGCGATCGTACAGTGAGAGAGCAGAAGCACAGATGGTGCACCGTTTGAGTGGATTTACTACTTCGCCGCTATAAATAGGTCACCGTTATATAAATAGTGTAAGACACCCCACATAAAGGTGATACAATGCAAATGTAAAATAAATAACATGATTAGTAATGGAAGAAGGGTATATATATAGAAGGAGGGCTACTAAAAGGCTCATTTAAATTAGCCCCTTTCACAGAATTGTGTAGCTGGTAAATGATCCTATTTGAGGGTATTTGGTCCAACAGCCAGATTGAGTTGTAACAGCAATAACGAACTATACATGTATCAAACCGGAGAACCAATACTATAGATCTACCGACCTCTCTGATTTGATACATATTAATTTCTGTAAAGTACATCGACAGAAACAGGGAGGAGAAAAACGAGAGAAACATTGACGGACAGTACAGAGCAGTTCACAGCTCAGATGGTAATTATTAGATCAGATAGGGCTGAATATAGTTATTTAAAACCATTATTATCATGTAGATGTTAGTAATGTGTTCACCTGCCAATGTGACAAAGGTTTCGGGGGAAAACAGACCGAGAGGACGTGCAGCTGTAGAGATAAGCATGTGCTTCTGTTTTGTCATGTTAATCAGCTCTCAGCTTCAAATAACAGGGGGGATATTTCATGTCAGTACCAAATTAAACAAAAAACATCGTATGTATGACCAGCTTTTGCTATGCCAAGATGGAATCGGGATTTGTTTACTGGACTGCACATTTTTCAGAGGCAAAATTTGTCTGGAAAAGTGGCTACATTAATCCTCGATAAACCGAAGCGTCCTCTTTATACAAACACTTAGAGGAGCCGCGTCATAACCTACAGAAAAGATATTTGATTACAAAATACTGTAGATCGCATGTATGTAATATGGAAGGATTATAAACATCATTAATATGTAAATGGTTCTATGATTATTATTTTACGTTTTAAGATTATATGTGGCGATCAACCAGTAGCTGAAATAGACACTTATCTGAAAAACTGTAGTTTGAAAAATGGAGTTTGAAAACTCTCATATGTAAATTATTTAGCAGTGCAGGCCTATGTAACCAGAACATAGGCACAAACCCCATTAAACTGAAAAACATGACATACGGTTATATCACAAGGTAACTATTGGTCTTCACATACACAACAAATCAGCACTGCTTTTGAACGTATCTTGGCAGAAATCGACATACAATTGTGCAAATTTAGGCCTACTTTAAATTCATTATCATTAATTTACACATGAGCGTCCTGACTCCTAAATGGCAACAACAATACTGATGTAAACAAGGGATTCTTACAAGAGCAGTCTACACACTGGTAAGGGACATCTAAGTGGGGTTTATGGCTTATCGGGCTGGGACTCGGAGTGATTGACGAGATTAGCGCACGTTGCCTGGCACCGAGACCCCTTCGAGATGGTAAATCATAGGAGTCCAGCGTCATGGCAACGGCTGATGGGATGGAGGCAGCACCTGGGTTAATGAAGCATGTGTGCCCCCAGTATGCAGGGGACCGGCGAACGCAAACACGATCAAGCGCAGCAAAGAGTAAATACGACGAGTCAACAGATCAGAGGACCTGGGGTTAATGTGTGCGCTATGCCATTCAGCACGATGATACAAAAATCTCCTAGATGTTTGACAAAGTCTGCAAATGTCCTTGTCATTTTGAAAATGTACTTTAATTCCCTAGTGGAAATAAAGGAATATGATTTTTGTATACATTTCTCCTGAGTGTTCACGAGACAACACAGCATTTAAGTATTTTATTTTTAAAAAAGGCTTTCTCTGAGAAATACATAAACACGCGATTCAGTTGCATCTGAGGTCGCTGCCAAACAATGGTCTGATCTCTGTTAAAGGTCGGTATTTTATTCGTTATTTATATTGATGACGCTTTACATTTTAAGAGAGCACACAACACACACGTACAGCTTTGATGCAAACACTAGCCATAACGGGGGTAAGGTTGGAAAATAACACCGTTTCATGCTGATATTGTTACTCGCTGTAATTGTTTATTACATAATAATTGCAGTTTTCAGAATACAGCACTAAAACTGGAACAAACAGTCCAAGTACATCAAGGGGCTCCAAGGACTGGCGTCTCGCGGCGTCTGCTGATTTCTGCCGCCTGTCTCAACTGTACAAGCGTGACTCATACTATACTATTAGGATTGATCTCCACGTATTGACGAATGTACTATTTTTGGTATAAAATGTAATTCGATATTACTAATTTTTGCAAATATGAGGCCCTGTGAGATTTATTAATATACGATATGTTATATGTGTAATTTAATGAAGGCGCTTTGATTTAAAACAATAAGAAAATTGACTAGTAGAGTATTATAAATATTTTGCCATTAACCATGGTTGTCTCAAAAGGTATAAAAAGGCTTGCAGTGGAATCTAACAGTCTATCCTTACTACTTCAGCATGTCCAAATAAACAGTAACACGTCGGTGCTGCTTAAATACGGACCGGATTCGTACACAGTCGATGGCTTTTTACCTCCTGGCATTGAGGCAGATCACCGGTTGTGGATACCCGCCGAAGCGAGCCGATGATGAGTAGGACGCAGCGAAGCCAGGCGGAGGAAGGCATCGCACTGATGAAACCAACGCGGCTCGCAGCCTCTCCCCACTTCCGTGTCTCGTACGTTAACCTGCGGGTCCTCCAGACGAAGATCCGCGTCGCGTTCACATGTGCTGTCGCCACTGCTTATTTTTAAATGTGTCTTTCGCCGTGTGCTTTCCTCCCTCCCAGCCAGTGCCCCTTCAGACTGCGCTCAGATCCACCGGCTTTTCACAGTGATTCGTGTGACGTAATTCGTCATCTGGTCAGGGCAAGCGCACTGAAAGATGTCATTTTGCTTATTAATATATTAGTAAATAAACCGAAGAATATTCAGATGCAAAACGGGTCCACAAAAAGAAATGCAATTGTGCGAAAAATGCAGTTTACAACAATAGACTATACAAATGAGTCTAGGCAAAACTACATGCCATACATAAAACCATTAAAACCATTTCCGATTAAGATTATATCCACAGCATTAAATTCTTCATTAGGATTTTTTTATTATTCTGTAAATAATAACAAAGAAAATGTCATGTCAGATGCTAGGCGCTTAATTGCTTGGAAAGAGTCCCATTTAACAGGTGTAAATGGTGTAAGCATGTGAGTTTGAGATAATTGTACGTGAATTATATGTTTATTACGTCGATGAATGCTTTACACCGTAAAAAAGGATATTAGTCAACATATGAGTCTAAATGCCAAAATATGATCATGAATACGTACCGCATTAGCACAATAGAATATACATGGTGATTGAACATAGGCCTATATAGATAATAAAAAAAAATAGTAATACAAACATATAATTCTGCGACACTGGTCACGAACAATCCATGAATTTGGAGTTTAAAACATCAATCGCATTATTTTCTTTTAACCAAAACATTTACGTTATACTTTCAGTTAGCCTATATTAGCACACCTTGAGGACAGACCCAAAGTCGTCCAGTAACCAACTAAGTGTAATAAATTGGCCTGTTTTCCTGAACACACGAGTCCCCAAATAAATTATTCGGCAAACAAAAATTAAAATACAATCTCATAACAAAAGCAACAACAATAATCATGACGATAACAATAAACACGTCGATATAAACTGCGTCATGCTAACATGTGAATATGACAATTAATTCCGAATACCTGTAGGACTATTTAGTGCAATTACAGGTAGAATCTGTCTTCGGAGATGTAAAGCGGTTTATGTCGGCTAGTACTGGTACCCAAGAGAGGTCTGTGTCGGACATTGTATTACACCTCCGACAGAGATCTGGGGGGTGCAGATAACCTGAATAAACTTTTTAAAACATAGGATGGGGAATCTTGCTAAGAAATCTGTAAACACTGCGGCTACTGCTTTGATGTCAGTTAGTAGTACCGCTTGTTGTGTTTAGGAAGAATTGAAAAGTGAAATACGTTTACACAAACTTAACACGCTAATTTTGTCCAAAGGGACAAACCGGCGGAAGCTAGTCCTGATTTCCGGTGCCTATCTCCATCCTGCCGTCCTTTGCCTGTATGTTCTGTTTTTCTAATTTCCAGAAGTCAAAACGGAAAGCAAGCACACAGGTCTATCAAAAGTCAAATAAAAGTAAGCTGTTAAAACGTCAGCTGAACATAGGTAATTAATTCATGTAAGTGAATATCATTCCTCATAACTCATTCCTACAGCGGCCTGAAAACACCCAAAAGCATCATAGAAGTGCTACACTAGTTAAACATTGGATAAGTTTGCAACGTGATACATACGTAGTATCTCTTTGGGAAGCACATAATGAAGCTAAGTGTGTTACTACGCCAGACTGTTTTCCAGGTGTAATCATGGATACAAGAAGATGTCAAGTTACGTTGATGCATTTTAACACTATTTGTAAATAAATGGCATTTAATTGACCATCTATGCAACACAATTTTAACATTTCTCAGAAGATTATTTAGGTTACTGAATAATCACCACAGCTGCAGGATTAATAACAGAAACCATCAGTCCTTGTTTTATTTAACACTTTTTGACAACTGTTGTGTTCAAAGAACTGTCAGCAATAATCTCCATTAACAACTGCCTGTAATTTTGTCTATCTTATCCAGGTGTTTAGCAATCCATTTCGCCTAATTCGAAACAGTCAAAGTCTCTGCAGACTGATGTATTCCTAGCAGCTGGCTGTTAATATTAGGTTGAGGCCCTATATGACTGGATTGGGTTGTCGGTCTTGGCACACTAAATACCCAATCAGATTGTATGTCCATTTGGTAAGAAGTAAGTTGCTATAGAAATGATTAGATATGGGGTGTTTCTCAGTACCAATAACACAAAGATCATACTTGTGGTCTTGGGAAGACCGGTCTTGCTAACTTACCTACCAAGAATGAACTTGATGAACAATGAATCATGGGATTGGTCTCATTTGGCGATGATGCAACCAATGTATCTTTGGTATTTGGGGCAAGAAAGACATTCAGGGATTTTTACCATCCTCTGTACTTACCGTCCTCTTGAGTATTAGAACTGGTCTTTGGCAATGGAAGGTGATATAAAACAGGTACATGAGAAGGCAAGTATGATCAAGCATGCAAACTGAGAAACACCCCTGCCTTTCAGACTTAGCTACTCTGGATAGCGCCGCATGATCGGGGAGGTGATGAAAACAAAGGGCAGATTGTGGGGGGTGTGTCCCCTCTCAGTTCTTCATCACTTACAGGTGAGCGGCGCTGGCTTTCAGATGGCCCAGACCACAAGCAGAGCCAGAAACTGAAGAAAAATCTTTGATCTTTGTCTTGATCTCAAGCTTTTACAGACATACTTGTGAGCTTTTCATGACCGGTTATGTTCAGGTGCTATCTGACAACCTTAAATTTTAAACCTTAAGCACAGGTGTCACTGTAGAGAATCTGAAACCACATTTATCAAATGTAACTAGCCATATATGGGATACCTTGTTCTAGTCTGTATCCCAAGAATATTTGTTTTTTTAAATCCTGGTTTAATCGTGGTCTTGCTGGCTGCTTCCAGGCTTGTAATTTCTAAGACAGCAGTACACAAGAATAATGTGAAGCAGGAGACACTGGGAACGACCAGTAACCAACCTGATAGAAGGTGGAAGCAACTTTCTAATGCCTGAGATGCCCATCAATTTATCCTACCGTGCCTCATGAATCAGAGGACGACACCAACTGACCTTCAAAAAGAATGGGAAACATTAAGTGCAGGTGTGAAGTGGACTGCTAGGACAATTCATAACATGCTCCTAGAAGCAGGACTGAAGTCCCATAAAAAAATCGAGAAGAAACAGAGAAGTAGGTTGGATATTACAAAAGAAATGACCAATGACCAAAAGAAATGCATAAATTGAGAAATGAGTTAAACAAAAAAACTTGTGCTGTGGTCTTTTAATTTTCCCCCAGAGCTCTGTGTGTGTGTGTGTGTGTGTGTGTGTATATATATATATATATATATATATATATATGTAAAATTTATATTTTAGTTCATATGCACTGTAAAAAATATCCGTAATTATACAGGACAATGTACTGTAAGTTCATTACATAAATGTACCTTTAAACAATATTCACGGGACTTTTCCTTTATTCTCCGTTTCGCATTGAACTCTGGGTACTGAATTCGAACAACCTCC
>JAODLC010000001.1:6274511-6303436 GCA_026781145.1 Hippopotamyrus pictus
TTGGTAGCCCTGAGCTTCAAGTTTTGTGTGTTTTATATTTTGAACATAAAATGGCCAAAAGATGCATCGCTAACATTGGAATTCATGCAGAGGTAAATACAAAGAATAGTGTGCCACTATAGAATTACACTGTCACCTTCACTAGACAGATTTGTGTTGTGTTAATTAAGGCAGGGCAAATAACCTCAAATCAAAATCACAATTAATTGAACATTTTACCTCAATTATTATTAATGAATAATTTTTGCTCTCAGTATTTTTGCTCTCTTAAATTAAAAAGTTAAAGTTCATGTCCAATCAGGTTGATAATCAGGTACAAATCTGTTTCCTGTTGCCTGGTACAGTGGCGCTAATGTATGTCAAAGCAGTTTTCCAAGAGGAACAAAAAGAAGACAATTTGAACATTTTTGTTTAGTATGTTTTGTTGAATTATTATTATTATAATTATTGGTTATTATACTATCGCTTTGTTTGATCAAATCTCACCATTTCTTTAGCCATGGCAATAGTTTGAGTCTTCCTTCTTAAATTAGCCTTGTTAACACGGAACCATATTAGCGACCTAATTAGAGATAACAATATATTTGATTACTTTGAATATTGTTTCAACATTTACATTTTGTATCTTTTTTTTGTAGAATTTTTACTGGCCATAAATCCTGAACAAGGAACAAAGGCAGTGATGAAGGGGAAAAACAGTTCAGTTCCCTCCCAGACTGCTCACATTCCTCCATGAACTGAATGATTTTGAAAATCCCAGGAAAAATGTCTGGTAAGTTTTTTTTTTCTTTTTTTTCCTTCCTCTAAGCATTTAATCATTTATACTGTCTACACACATATCATGTTACTTGCTAAGTGATTATTTCTATTTCTCCCTCTTTTCTTACAGAATTTGCTGACTAGGACAGGGAATACTTTCAGGTAATCCACTGACAAATTGTCAAACAGTACAAGATTTCTACATTTATTAGTATTGACAGTACTAAGTGTTAAATATCAGCTATACATGTTCTGGAAATACATTTGTTGTTAAATGCAGTTTGCATGATTTTCCTGAATAATTAGCTTGCAAAAAGTCAAGCAATACTATGTTTCTTAGTACAGTACATTACTAATCATGTATAAGCTTCACGTTCTTGAAATGCATGTTCTTAAATGCACTTTGCACGATTTTCATGTTCTGAAAAATAAGCTTGCAAAAAGTCAAACAATACATGATTTTTATATATTAGTATTGACAGTATTAAATATGAGCTACACATGTTCTGGAAAGACATTTAAATGCAGATTCAATATTTTTTTATGTTTAATCTAATATTTGTTTCATTTTGTTCTTTTTTATTAAATAATAAAAATAAAATTGTGAATTTAAGTATTGCTGTTGTGCGTCTTTATACAGTGACTTAGTATAAAAATATGTTTTGGCTGAACCCTAAATAGTGCTCTTAGCAGAATGTGGTGATTGTTAATAGTCAGATCCTCTAAGAAAATTAAACATTATTTTCTGTATTTCTCAGCCAGTACACAAAAGATGAATATATAAAGTGGCGATGCATTCTGTTGAACAGTAGACGGCAATATCTGTAAAATATATGGGAAAATCTGTAAATCTACGGTATTTGTTGTTTAAGGATATGTCCGTAAAATTATATGGAAAACTGTAAATTTACAGTATTTTCCTTTATAGGGTTGACGGAAGAGTCTGTTAACTTAACGGAAAATGTACTGGTAATTTTCTGCCAGTACATTTACCGTTTTTTAACGGATATTTTTTTTACAGTGTGTGTTTTAATGTTTCCTCATATATTGCACATTATAGTATGTGTGTATCTCTGATGATTCAAGAGGTAAATATGCAGATCAACAGAAGACACTTTTGTACAAAAGTTCAGAACCAGGGTTACAGGAGACATAACAAATCATGCAGTTTCCTATAATAGATGCATTAAAGTAACAAGGTAAAACATTATCATACGCAAACATATGCAAACTGCTTTAATAGTATTTACCTTCACTAACAAACATGCCCAGGTTTAAAGTACAGAAGGGGCATAAAGTACAAGCAATGAAGAATGTTCCTGTCAGAAGGTAAAATGTGAGAAATCAGCAAAACTAGACATCAACCTGCTTTTCCATGTATTTATTTTTTTAAATACAACCGAAAGGTGTCATTAGTTTCTTGGGGGGAAAAATGTTCTGTAGGTGTGTCCACACTTCTGATTGGTACTGTATAAATATTTGTGCATACTTTAACAACTATTATCTAAATAAATAGGATAAGTACGTTATGCTACTCTCAGTCCTACAACAACCCAGTTCTTAATTGTGCACTAGTTCATCACTGGGTTAGGCATTAAAATGGTTATAAAAGGCCGCAATGGTCAGTAAACATAAACTTTCACTTTGTGGACCTCCTTGTCGTCACATTCTCTCTTTCTATTATAATAGTAAAACGTGTTGTCACGACGCTGCAGCTTTTTCACGAATCCGGTCTCGGGCCAACGATCAACCTGAAATTAATACAAGTAGGATTAAAACATTGATAGAGCAATAATGTCACATTTTAATGAAAATTTGACCCGCTTTATTCAGACTGACCACCAATTTAAACAGTTTTAATAGTCTTTACCAGCTCGACCCGTTTGACTTGCTTGTACTCCCGTTCATCCCTGTACCCAGCCTGTTGGAATCTGTACAGATTCTCTACCTCATCTGTCCACCGCTTCGCCCTTGTAATGGTTCTGGGGATCCCGTCAGCATCAATACATGACGCACAAGCCATTTTTTCCTGAGGCACAATGTGAAACACAGAACGACATACGTGGTTCAATGGTCGACAGCACTGCCTTGGTTCATTATAGCGTAAATACCGTTTCCTTTAACTAACGCTTGTGCATACTGACCACCATGCTTACATGTATTTTCATAAATTTCATTATGCTGGTCATTATGCAGTGCGTAATGCTTACTTTATATCTCACGTTTATTCGGAAATGAAGTATACGTTCAACTAACAGAGCCCGAAAACTGTTCTCTGAATAGTATCGTCGCATAGAAACACCTGCTTCGGTGTCTCCTAGCGACGCTAACGCCAAAACAGGAAGTGACGCACTGCCTTGGCCTACCGAGTGCTTTCCCGGGGTTTTCATGCGATCATCCACGCACTGAAAATGCATTCACTTGTAATACGAAGTTCATCTGTATTGTCCGTGTTAAATAATACCATCTGACTATAATCGTAACATAAGAGTTTACAGACTGAATTGTTTTACTAGCAATACACAGCCTTCAATCCACTAGATGGCGTACTGCTTTGTCTTTACTGCGTCGATTCCGCGCTGATCATAAATGAGAAGGGGGCGGTTACAAAATGGTTAACCAGCCCGCAATAAATGTCGCTTTTTTCTAGGACTTCGTGTCCAGTCTAACATCAGACTGCTGATTACGCAAAATGAGCTCATTTGGCGGCCGCACTAAAGAATATCCCAGCATTTCCTTGGACCGTTTCGATAAGGAAAATCTACATGCCAGAGCCTATTTTTTATCCCACTGCCACAAAGGTAAGGACCGGATCACAAACTAGACAACAGAAGGTTGGATATTTTGGCTGGGCACAGATTTATCAGTTTCTCATCCTTACGCCTGAAAACCAGCCGGGAAGTTAAAGAAACCGAAAGGAGTCGTTTTAATTAAAATTGTTGATTGCTGTTTTGCTGGCAATTACCACATCTCTAGTAATTCTGCTCAGTTTTTCGATCAAGTCCTTGTAAATAAGATCTAACAATTCCACAGATCATATGAAGGGACTGAAGGCAACGGCCCTGAGAAGGAAACTAAAGTTAAGGTATGATGTGACGTTTGCTTACAGGGTGCTGTCGATGAACGTTTGCACTTTTTACTTTATCAATAGTTTAACACACTTATGTTCATTTGGCTATCAGATAATGCTTCATGTCTCATCTGTGAATGTTTTCACTGACGCACGCATAATATGTATCTGTATGTTCTAGTTTGACAGTCAAATTGTACTGTTCGCCTGTGACAAAGGAGATTTTGCTAAGCAATCCAAAATATGGATTCTGGGAAAACCACGTTGTAAGTAGCTATACAAATCATTTATAAGATCACAAGATTGTCAAACTATTACGACCACGTGGTGTTCGAAAAAGGAGGCAGTTTTTACGAATCGGGATAACAACTGGTTTGTACTTACTGCCGTTTATACCAGGTTGGTCTTGAGGTGGAAGACCCAACTCAGATATCTCTGGTTGATGAAATCTCAGGAGAGGTAATTATATGTTCAAGATTACTAGGAGGATGTATGCAATATTACTAATGTGTAAATAAGTATTAAAGTGACCAGCGACCAAAGCTGTATATCCCTGAATAACTGCAATGATTATTTTACCCGTTAGAAAGAGGACATTGTGGTAACACTGATTCCAGCTGGACACTGCCCTGGATCTGTCATGTACGTATCAAAACAGCACTTTACTTTTAAAACACTAAAAAAAATATCCACATTTGAGCATAAGGGAAACATTTTCCTTAAAAGACTACAAACGTCTATCTAGAAAAAGATGTGGTACCCCAACGTTGTTAAAGTGGGCCTACTTGTTCTTTTAAGTTGTATTATATGTGTATTGTATTATGTTTCCCCGGTCTAGGTTTTTGATAGAAGGGGACCGCGGCACGGTGCTGTACACCGGGGACTTCAGGCTGCCCCAGGGTGAGGCGGCCCGGATCGAGTCCTTGCACGCTGGCGGCCGGTACGGTTTCTTCGAATCGCCGCTTGCCCGCGTCGGCGTGCCGCAGTTTTCCTTACGTGGTGTGTTTCACTGCCGCCAGGATAAAGGATGTTCAGAGCGTTTACCTGGACACGACGTTTTGCGAGCCCCGGTTCTTCCAGATACCAAGCAGGGTAGGTTCCGTCCCTAATCTCATCTGAGATGGGCCCTGCAGTCCCAGAAGCGCTAAGCTAACCTGCATCATGCCCTGCTCGGTGCCGCCCAGGAAGCTTGCTTAGATGGCATACGGGAGCTGGTGAGACAGTGGATCGCCATCAGCCCGAACCACGTGGTGTGGCTCAACTGTAAAATCGCCTACGGGTACGAGTACCTCTTCGTAAACCTCTCCGAGGAGTTCGGGTGTCAGGTGAGCATGTGCAGCTGGACGTCTTACTAATGTAACCTGCAGGCACGGCCTGCCCCCACCACGTCCCACGTGTGCCTTTTTAAATCCGCCCATCTTCTACAGGTTCACGTGAGGAGCACGCGCGTGTTCGCAGGGACGCCCGAAATGCTGTGTCACGTGACCACGCGCCGCGACACGCAGATCCACGCATGCAGATTAGCCGAGGTGGGGGTGTGCCCGCTGTCATCGCGTACCGTCGTATCAGAACTCATGTAACAAGTCGGTCTTTTGACGAATGTCTACTATGTGTTACGCTGGCATTGGTAAACTGAAATTCAGCTGTCAAGTGTGCCTTATTTCCATTTTAATTTTAGGGTGAGGAGTATATCAGAGGCAGCAGGCTGCCTTGTGGCATGAAAGCCCCGGACGGAGCTTCGCTACACGTCATAAGCGTCAAGCCCTCAACCATGTGGTTTGGAGAGCAGCCCAATAAAACTGCAGTAATTGTCAAGTGAGGATGGATCTCAAGATGTTATTTCTCTGTAGATGTAGTCCAACGAAAGCTGCACAGCATAGCGCATTTCCTGTAATGTTTCAGGGTAACTTGATGTCAGTATGCGTGTAAAAACAAAGTGTCCGTCAGTCAGGTTACCCTGTTCGTGACACGTGTAGGTTTTCCGGGATTAGAGGAAGGTGACATTAGTTTGTTGATGTGAGATATACTTTCAGAACGGGGCCGACATCTTACCGAGCCTGCTTCTCCTTTCACTCCTCATACTCGGAGGTGAGGAAAATATCTGCACGCTGACACCGGCTCGCAAACCGCTTGGCCCAGTTTTATGTCCTGAATGACGTACAATGAATGATACTTTAATCGGAAAAAATAAAACCGCGCGCGCTCATTTCCTCTTCACCTGTTTGCGGATTATCTTGCCAGATCAAAGATTTCATGTCCTACATTTGCCCCGTCAACATATATCCGAACGTTATCCCGTATGGAAAAACTCTACAGGAAGTTCAACAGATGTAAGTGAGTCGCGTCACTGGCACACCAAAGCCAAGCAGTGACCCTTTTTTGTAAACTGCACTCAGAAATTAAGGAGGCTGTGATTCAACATCCATCCAACCAGTCATGGTCAATTTCTGTTTGCCCTTTCAGATTAAAACCGATGTGCAGAGAGCACTGTGGACGTGGATTAGTGGTGTACAAACCTCTGGGAACCCTTAAAAGATCGAAAGTGGAACAGATAACAAAAGGTATAGTGGGCAGGAGGCCTGTATCTATAGACTCATCAAAACAGCGCACCTGCATGTTAACGTTGTTCAGGGGTGGGCAACCCTGACCCTGGAGTGTGGGTATCCAGGCTCAGGCAGGTTTTCCATCCTAACTGATCTGTGCTGAGCCATGCCTGACCCCAGGCAGATAGTAACTCATCAGGTAGCATAGAAAACCTGCCACACACCCGCACTCCAGGGTTAGGGTTGCCTGCCCCTGTGTCTGGCAGTACTTAACTGTTCAGTGGGGTGACACTGTCAAGGCAGAGGACAATACATGATGAGAGAAAGGCTTCTTAAACAAAACTGCTTATGATCAAAACTTTGAATAGCATAAAGTGCAGGGATCACAATACAGATAGTTTAGTTTACAGAGGCAGACAGAGAACATGTCAGACATTAATCACCAGCTCTGCTCCTACTGTCACTATTGGCTGAGGAGTTGGCCAGTCAGCTAACGGTTTCACTGGCCCCTCAAGTGAGG
Source organism: Hippopotamyrus pictus (assembly GCA_026781145.1). NCBI lineage: Eukaryota > Metazoa > Chordata > Actinopteri > Osteoglossiformes > Mormyridae > Hippopotamyrus > Hippopotamyrus pictus. The sequence continues at coordinate 6,281,404 of JAODLC010000001.1, forward strand.
CACTAGTACTGAGTGTTGGTGGCAGTGAGATTTAGTTAGGAATGGTTACCTAATTTTCCTACATAGCTTTAAATCCTATGCATCCAGTAGTTTGTTCAAACAGCCTGAATCCATCTCTTCAGGTTTGAAACCCACATTTTTAGACATTTGGAAAAACCTAATAAATAAAATTTGACTGGTATCCTCTTCATGGGGGTCCCTTTTTAATCCTGCCTAGGTTAAGTGGGGATATGGGAAATGGATAGATGGAAATATCTGAATCCCTGTCTCTGTTCCCCAGACTCTGACAGCGAGTGTGATTTATTTGACGACGAGGATTTGGGTCCCCGCCGCAGGAAGGTGCCCGATATACACCCCCCTGAAAAAGACGGGTCACCGGTCCCAGAGAGGGTGGTCCCTACGATGGACCCTGAACCCACGAACATGGCCGGCCTGCTAAATGAGAACTTTCTGGACTGCACGGAATCGAACGACGAGGAGGAAGACGGCGAGGATGAAGGAGATGAACCGGCATGCCAAACCTCAGACAAGTCGTCGAGTGGCACCAACAAGGAGCCGAACGGAACGGACGTCGGCCATCTTGGACCAAAGCCTCCCACGTGGGAGGCATTTTTCTCGGTCGACCCGGAGCTGACGGACGAGAGCCTAGAAAGCAGCCAGACGCGGCGGACGGAAATGGGGGCCTCACAGTCTCCCAGACTCTTCAGCGACTCGGACGATGACTCTACCCACTTCTCATCTCAGTCCACCCACATCTCAGACCCAGGTATCAACAGCCAGGTGGACACCATCCTTATCCGCCCGCCAGAAAACGTACAAGGAGATGCTGGGCTTCCCAGCCACTCCAGAGAGCCCAGGGATGCACGTGTCACACTGACGGAGACCGAGGGAGAAAAGCCAGATTCCCAAGTCTCGTCCGATTTTGAAGTACCCCCAACACCTGAATCAAACCCCCCTCAGCTAGAGGACCTGAAGGACATGTACAAAAGACTGGCTGCAGGAGAATCTCTTTTTAAGACAGGCAATCAGACGGGCAGCCTCTAGGACACCTCGGTAGATAACTACGGACCCATTAATGAATTTTAATACCTGACACTAAGATGGGCCTTGAGGGAACATCCATTGTATTCGCACAACGGTATCTTGCATAGTTAAAATTCAATGTTTACAATGTATAACATCTACTAGACTAAAAATTGAATAACAGTATATTATCAATGTCAACTTTCTACCTCATGGAAATTGCACAAAACAAGGATTGTAAGAATTTTAATCACTACTTAATTAAATGCATTTCTCAGATCTAAACTGTGGGATTCATCTGTTTCTGTGCTTCTGCTCAGGTTTTTTTTTTTTTTTTTTTTTTAAATTCGTGCTGCTTCATCCATCTCTGAAGATCCAGCAGCACTCAATGGGGCAGGTGTCCCCCTTTTATTTGTTGGTTCGTTCTGTTCTCTGCACTAGCAGCTGAATTCGGGTTACAGCTGCCAGCCTTCTGCGGGGGAGGGATTAACCCAGTATGCAATAGGGGCTGGTGCAGAGACACTGTTACGCAAGCAATGTTCCCAACATGACATTTATAACCTTCTGAATTATTTACATTCTGATGCTTCAAAACCAAAAGTAAGCAATTAAGGATCTAAAAATGAGCAAAGGCAACGGACTAGGACCAAGAAATGCCAGAAACTGATGAATTAATCAGCTGCCACCGATACAAAGGTCAAAAAAAAAAATCATCAGAACCTTTTCAGTCAGATTTGGGTCACAAACAGCCATTTACCCAAGACAGCCAAACACATTCAGTCCTATATATTAGGCATTTGCGTGTGTTAAACAGTGCAGCACAAACATTAATGAAAAAAGGGAATATTTATTAAATACAGTAGGAGTTCCATGTCACGATGCCCAGATGAGACCAAACAACAGCTGCTGGGTCGGCCTGACAGCTGAAAATGATGCTGATGGTCGTTTCCATCACCTGCACAGAGGACACAGGACCACCAATCTCAAGAAGCAACCGCGATGGTGACCGCTTCAGATCTGCCGCTCTCCTGCTCTGTGCAAGTCACGTGCAAGGACCCGTCCCTGTGGAGGCGGGGACAAGAATAGAGGGGTGTCACCAGACGCAGGGCCTGGTGTGCTGGGTGTCCGCAGTGGACATCGGCACCAAAGGGCCACACGGCGGCACCGTACCTTTTCATGGTGACGACCGTGACAATGTCCCAGGGCTCGTCTTTGGGCTCTAGGTTCCTCAGGACAATCTAGATATAAACATATTTTAACAGAAATCCAACACACACAGGCTGCTGCAGATCATTCAGGGGTATATTTAAATTAAAAACCACTAGCGGCACGAACAGGCAAGCTGGACAGCTGCAACATCTACGCTTTACACCAATTCCTGCTCACTGTGACTTTGCCTTATTTAATTACATTATTACTACATTTATTTAGCAGGTGCTTTTATTGAAAGTGACCAGAGGATCAGACAGTAGGGTCAACCAGAAGGGCTTTGCGAAACGGTCCAGTAGATATATGAACACTACCAGCCATGGGATTTGAACCCATGGCCATCCGGAAATGGGCATAGATCCTAAACCCACTACATACCAGCTTAGTACATCTACAGTCAAAACCTACATCTGCCACTTTCTCCTGGGGGGTGCAGTTCTGGCCATTGGATTGGTACAGCTCCAGGCAGATGGAAGACAGGCTTCCTGGGCCCTGCAGGGTGTGCTGTCGGCGGGCAGGGAGGGGCGTGCCCGAGGGGAACAGCACCGTGTACACATCCGCACCAAACTCATCTGCCTCCTAGAGGAGGGGAGGGGTAACGCGGGTCATAAATCAAATAAACATACTAATCAATTTCCACAAAAATGCAATGAATACATAACATTAGCGGAAAAACATTTAATGTTTAATGTAATGAGATGGATATTAGGAGATGCACTGAAAGTAGAGTACTCTAAATATCAAAGGAAATATGTTTTTAATCGCATTATAAAACTTCCCTGTTCTTTCTAATTAGCATCAGATAAGCATGTCACAGAAGCAGGATAGAGTTCATTCTGACCCAAGTCATGAGCTCGATGTCACCTCCTCACCTTGACCAGGATGTCCTTGGCGCAGCAGTCCACCGTGATGGAGTCCTCATCCAGGGAGGACGTGTCCCTGCCCACCAAGATGCCCGCCTCAATGGCTGCGCCCACAGGGATCACCTCGTCCGTGGGGATGGAGTTGAGGAGCTCCACGTCAGGGAAGATGTCCCGGATCATCTGCTGCAGTTTGGGGATGCGAGCAGATCCCCCGCACAGCACCACCTGGTGGCAATGGAGGGTTATGGTTAGATGCAATGAGACGTACAGATGGTTCAGTTTCATTCTGTAACTCACAATACATGTTAAACATAAAGTGGCCACTTTATTAGGTACGCCTGGCTATTTCTGGGTAGGACCCGCTTTATTAGCTACACATAGCTAGTACCAGCCAGGACGCGCTTTTGCCTGCAGACCCACTTCAAGGGTAGGCAAGTTTGTGTCTAGAGAATCCATTCTGCACATCACTGTTGTACTTTGCATAGACTAAGCATCTGAGCTGTTTTAATGTTTAGCCAAACAGTAGCTGAACCTCTAGGCCAGTGTTTCTTAACCCAGTCCTCGGGGAACCCCAGACAGTCCACGTTTTTGCTCCCTCCCAGCTCCCAGCCAATCAGGAACACCGAATACTTGGTACAGGTGCGCTGGGAGCTGAAAGGAAGCTAAAACATGGACTGTCTGGGGTTCCCTGAGGACTGGGTTAAGAAACACTGCTCTAGGCCCTGTCTGTGTGCTGTGTGTGTTCAGCTGCAGCCACATGCCGTTTCCTTTAACAAGCAGGTGTCCCTAATAAAGAGGCCACAGAGAGAATTTAAAATGTTCTAACTGGTTCCCCATCGCACCTTGTTGATGTCACTTGTGGAGAGACCCACTTGTTCCAAAAGGGTTTTGATGGGCAAGATGCTCTTATTAAATAGGGAGGCACACAGGAGCTCGAACCTGGCCCTGTAAGGAACCGCAAAGAGGCAGGACACGGATTTGGTGACACAGTAACTGGCTCCGCCCCCCGCGCTCCTTCCGCGACACCCTCGGTGAGCCACACACCTGGACACATTGCACTCGAAGTCCATGCCGTCGTACAGCGAGTCCACAAAGCAGTTGGAGCTGCCCAGCGTGGAGAGGGTGTGCTTCGCCACGTCGGCGCTGTTCATCAGCTTCATCATGGCTCTGGGGTTTCCCGTCACGTCCTGCTTGAAGGTCCTCGTGTCACAGAGGGAAGGGAGAGAGCTTCTCAGTAAACAAGGGCAGAGTAACGTGTTGGCCAGGAGGTCACGGCCAGACTTCTTGGCTGGTGAAGGGCCGCAGTGTGGCTGCTGGATTATTAACGGAGGTGGGAAGTTCAGGTCCAGGAAGTAAAAATCCAGACCGAGATTTTGTTTCAACCAACTAGCTGAATCTAAAGAGTCATAGTGAAGGAGTATTCAGCTGGTGGGTCGGAACAAAATCTTGGTCTGGATTTTTACTTTCTGGACCTGAACTTTCCATCTCTGACTATTAATAGCCATCCAACCATCTTCCATAACCCTTAATCCAGTACAATGACAGTGACCCTGAATAATAAACCCTCAATAAGTACAGGGCAAAAGGCAGGGGGCACCCTGAACAGGATGCCAGTCCAGAGGGCAAACACACGAACAAAGATCAACTTGAAGTCGCAGATTCATCCAACATCCAAACAGGAAAAAACAGAGAGTGAGAGGGTCTTACTTCTTAAACTCCGCAGCGAGATACTGGGCCAGGGTTCGAGTGAAGCTTTCCCCACCAGTGCTGTGGTCAGTGTGGGTGGCCAGGACTCTGTACAGCCCGCTGTTCACCTCCATCACTGTCACTGTCAGGGACGTCCCTCCCAGTTTGTATACCATCACGTGGCTGTGGGGGATTTTAAGAACTCTGCTAGCTGAACCCAGAGGACAAGGCACACAACTGACTACACAGACTATATGTAAATGTTTGGAAAAACGTCAACCCTTAAATTCAGCGCAGGACTAGAGGATTATATTTCTTAAAACTTGAACACTGAAGTTTACCTCTTTCCAGTGGGCGATTCTTGGCCGATGCCGTACGCCAGCAAGGCTGCAGAAGGCTCATGAATCAGCCTGAGAACATTGAATCCGGCATCTTCTGCAGCCAGCCTAAAGGATAAAGAGAAAACTTTAATGCCTCCTCAGGTGGGCGATGCGTCTGTGCGCCCCCGCCGGGTCACTGTGCCAGAGTTTGTCATTTCCAGCTTACCGGAGGGCATTCTTTTGCATTTCTCCAAACTCGAAAGGCACAGTGATGACAGCATCACTGACGTCAGACCCCAAAGCAGACTGGGCCGTTTCTTCAGCAAGACAGGTAACAACAGAAAACGAATTAATTAAAAATGAAAAATGAAACACTGCCAATTAAAACTCGGCAAACTTCCGCATTTTATTGAGCAATAACAGTTTCCACAAATATCCCATATACAAAACAATAAGTAAATTTACTCTAATCTAAATTTACGTTTCCCTTTTAAAAGCACCTACCTTTCATTTTGTGGAAGACTAACTTTGCCACTTCTTCAGGTGACACAAATTTGGTGACCTCTCCAACATCTATTTCATACATTGGCTTGTCACCTTTGTTGACAACCTTTAGAGCGACAGACAAACATCCAATAAGCGAGTATTTCCCACGTTACGCTCTTCACAGGCAAAACGGAGAGATGCTTGCGGCGTTTACCGGGCATTTGCTGTCGGCCTTGTGCGCCTGTGCTTCTGGGTCATCAAAACTAAATGGGGAATTATGAGGTGACGAAGACAAGACTACAGTTACAACAGTATCTATTAAATTTAAATATACAAAAGATAAGAAAAATCCATCCATCCAAAGGATGCATATGAGAATTATTCACCTTCGTCCCAAAATTTGCTTAACTTTGACGACGGTGTTGGCGGCATTCCTTATTCTGCCTTGCTTCGCGGCTATTCCGACAATCTGTCAACGATATCACCATGGTCATGTCAATACACACATACATAAATACACACAAGCACACGTACATACACAAACACACGATGCATGCACACCAAAGCAGTAACGTGATACCTGTTCAGTGTCCCGAAAGGCAACGACTACAGGAGTGACTCGATCGCCGGCATCATTTGCGACTACATCCGCCCTTCCGTCCTAAAATTAATACATGAAATGCGATTTATCTCAAGAACAAAATTTAAAACAAAAAACAGATGAAGTTGCTAACGTGATCCCTGCCGGTCTGTAAGCCTGCTACTTACACAAGCACCTAAACCCATGCCGATCGCTATCCTTACTTATACGGATAAATACACATATAAACTGCTGTCCGTGTGAGTTTACCTATCTAAATGCCCAGCACCTTACCTTAAATATTGCCACACAGGCACATGTGTAACCAAAATGTACACCTATAGCGGCCATGCTTTTGGTAAATGTACAGCAGTCGACCGGAAGAGGTTGAAGTCAGTCTCTTTAGAACGACCAATAGAAAACGAAGGTCCCACATTTTATCCAATGAAATTGGGCAAAAGCTAAGAGTGACAGAAAACATAACAAATAAGGAGTTGACCTGCGGGAAACGTGGCCAATAATAATCGCATTACATTACGCGATTTGGTGTGAAGAACCAATAGAAAAGGAACGTATCGACCAATAAAAGATACCATTCACCGTTATTTATTTATGGAAAAATGTAACTTGCTCTGTATGAAACGGACAGCCGCAGACTTTAAGTATGAAGTTTTTCAAGCAAACGTTGTCGTTCGTGAACATTTCCGAGGTTGTCTTTCTGTGTGTCATGCTTGACTTCTCTAGTGCTGGGGATTGCGAAGGTGAGCTTTGACGTGAAGGGTTGCGGTGCGTGTGAAGGCTGCCTGTAAAAATAGTTGCCTGCTTGGTATTGCGGACGCTGCTCAAATTTGGACAAAGCTGAAGGAAAACGCATGTGCACGTGCTCGCAGAAGCGGATACATTAATAAAAGGTGCATTGCCAACAATATGAAAACTATAATAATTGACTACAGATGAGCGCACACGGAAACACAATTCCTGAAAATAAAGATGGAATTGTCGTTTGGCTTTATATTAAAACCTGGAAGTTTTACTTAAGTAAACCTCATTTGTTTGGCCTGCAGAGATCGCGTCATAACACAACAGCAATATTATGATGAGATATTTATGCAGGCAGCAGTCGTATAAACAAAAACACACAAAGAAAAATTGCAATCAAATTGGGCGCTGGGTTACTGGGGTCTAATACGCCAAAGTGGAGTTAATAGGATTTATTTTTCAGACGTTGGGTGAATGTGTATAACGCCGATAACTTTTGTATTTAATGTGACTAGCAAATCAGTCAGCACCACAATTATTCTAATAAAAAAGTTAAGATGATAAAATAAAAACATAAATAATACGACTTCTCCTTATCCATTAATGAAAGCTGCTTGATATCTGCTTGTATGTATAGGTATATTAACGGAATAATGTGTAGTAACAGAGTACTACCCACCTTTGTCATGTGTATTATCACTACTTTTACTAACATATATCTTGTTTTCAAAACATCTCATGTGGTTAACATCACTGCTTTCTGCAGTGTGCGTAGGATTTCTGAGTAGGCTATACGAAGGACTGATGTCCAGGCATGTGGATCTGACCCATGCCGTGGTGGAAGAGGATCTTCTGAGGGTCTGTGGAAAGGCCGTCGGCAAGGAGAACAGGCTGGTGAGGGAAGAACCTGCTTCTCCTTACGCAGGGGAACAGCATGGCACCACACTCACGGACTGGCCAACGGACACCCAGGCCCTAGATATTAATAATGTAATTATTCATCAACATGTATGGATCAGTTGTGATACGTACGGTGAGATACACTGAGATAATTCTGTGAATTCCACGTGTTGGTTCTACACAGTGTGACACATTCACGCTTCCTGGAGAACACCGGATCCATTTCTCGATTTGGGAGAGGGCATTTCCACTTGGTATTGTCTTGATTTGGTTTTGCTGCCCTTTCTTTACTTTCAGTGTTATTACTTGGGAGCCACCAGCGATGCGGCCACAAAGATAACAGGGGAAGTCACACGGCCCATGAGTTTCCACCTGCCCGTAAATAAAATCTGCGAGCGGCTGCAAAAGCGAGACAGTCAGATTTGCGAGCTCACATACGGTTCGTCTGAGACACCGAGTCTGATTGCGTCCGCAGGCTTGTTTTTGCCGATACAAATTGACCTCCTGCTTCTGTTTTGCAGAAAAGCAGGTGACAGACTTCAGTAGAGAAGGCCTGTCAAAGCTGAGAGTGGCCGAGCTGAAAAACATCCTGAACTCCTGGGGCGAGGTGTGCCGCGCGTGCATCGAGAAAAGTGATTTTATTAGCCTTATCCAGGAGGTGGCGACAAAATACAGCAAACAGACGGGGCAAAAAGCAGAACTCTGATAACTAAACGATTTGTATTTTCTAAAAGCCAAATATATTTTGTTAAATATATTGTCGAATCTATGTTACACTATGAGTATAAACTCCTTAGGTAAAATATTAATAAAGATCTTAACTCATTTGAAAGTGGTGTTTATAAGAAAGCCTTTATTTATATTGTATTATACTGATATTTTGTTAAAATATTCTGTTTAGATCCAATTGTTTGTCATTTGTTGACATTGTCTAATTTATTATGACAAGTAGGGTGAAGTATATCGTGTGTTGCGGAAATGTAATACTAATGCCGTTTCTTAACATACGGCAGGTGGCGCTATTTTCATATTTCAGTTTGAAAATTAAGCTACGTGTTGATTCTCACGCTGAGCTGGATGATCCGGCAGACACTGACAATATTCTTTCGTTAAATGTAGTCCCGCTATGGCTATATCGAACTAACTGGACTTGTGTATATATTAACCCAAGGCAGTTCTGCAAACATTCTGCAATCTGTCATCAATTACATAAGTGCTCTGTAAACAGTTATAAGAGCACTCTCCCCACTTTTTCCAATAACCCCGTTTCGTTGTAAGACAAAGATAGTAACCTTGAGATATTTTAAATTCCAGGAAGTTAGACTGGTCTCCTGAGAACAAAGCAACTTTCCTTTTGAAATCTTTCCGTAGACTGTTTGCAAAGTCTTATGTTTCCGTGGCATTCGTGATTATTTTCTTACTCTATGTAACGTTTTGTAACTTTATCAGTATCCTTTGTTACTTCATATGTTACAATACACACAAGTCTTGATCTTATATTAATAATACTCTACTGTTATTACTGAGTGCTACCGGAGCAGCACAGGTGGGCCTGCATGGTCCTAGTACCTGGAACCACCCAGATGGAACTCAGGCCCACTCCATCAGCGCTTACAGCGACCGATATAGGCCGATAAAACTATCGTGTCTGACAGGTAGGGTTATGGTTGTGTGCGATAAATAAATTAATCGGAGTAAAAGTCCTATTCGGAGACAAATATATATTTTTTTCTCTGTGTAATGCCACGTGTCATTTAAAAACGAATAAAAATATATGTAGCTGTGTCTTCAGTGTGATTTTGTCCGATTTTCTACCAGCCCACATACGCTATGGTTTCTGACTACTGATTGAGTCCACTGATAAACGTAAATGCACAAGTAAAAGCATAAGATGATAATTCGCTAATTGACATCCTTTGCACGTACAAGGGTACACCTGCAGTTCCTTCCGGGAAGCTTAGCCAGTGTCAGCTATTACTTTTCTTCATAAAGATAAACATTGCATCTCATCATCAGCGTTTTATTATTGACAGTAATCTTTATTTTCACAGCATGTGTACGTGTTTCCTTCCGAAACATTGCGGTTATGCAATTTTTGTTTATAAAACGTTTTGTACACGTGTGCAGAAAGGCACAGCACCGTTTATCCTAGAATAAAGTGACATGTCGCTGTACTTTAATCGGATAATTCATATTTTGACTTGGTATATATTTTTTCCTGTAGAAAGAGTCAATGATATCTTTGGTTTCCCACAACAGAGAAACTACAAAACATATAAGCAATCGGGGGCGGATGAGGACGGATATTTGAGAAAATAAAAAATTGTCTTCGTTCACTTACATTTAACCCATACTACCTTAAATCCAACAAATTATCCCAGATTAATCGTAACCTAATGTTAATGTCCCTGTCGTATGAGTCACACAGAGAGTCGACAAAGGGATTCGCTTCCCCTAGCACTGAATCACATAGAGAAAGCTCCAATTTAGATGGTCTATTTTAAAGTTTACAGTCTTTAATAATTTATGATTAGCAGCAGTTGACCGCTAGGACGATTTAAGCGTGGTTGTTTGTTATCAGCTATATGCATCTCCCATTCAGAGTTCATTAAATACGGTGATTACAAGAGCTGTCAGCAAACGCAGAGTCACGCCGATGTTCCGCTCGTCCACACCGACCAATGGAAAGAATATAAATCTGCATATAAGGCCTCATGGCATTCTGGGAAAAGCCTGAAATCACAAACCTGCTGACCTATCACGAAAAGGAGAAAGAATGTTTTATAAACATTCCTTTGTCCTATGTGTTTGCTATGCAAGCAGTTCCAAGAAATGTAAGTTTTAAGCTGCACATTTTCTGGAAATGACAGTATTTTGTAATTGTAACTTCTTTGTGATTAATAAACAGTTCCCATATCTGACATATGTCTAATATATATGCGTGCAAAAAAAGTGCTTCAAAACCAGACTACATCTCTTTAACTTCAATTACTTCTGTATTTAATAGCATCTTAGGGTTGTCAGTGTGTGTGTGTGTGTGTGTTAAATAGGTGGTACACAAAATATATACAAATATCTTATTGTTTTTATTTGTGTTTAAACAGTTTGCACAGTGTACTGTTGTTAATATGAGGGTCTGGGTGCTCAGACAGCTGGACACAGGTGCATTGTGGGAGGCAGAGGTGTGACCGCGAAAGTTTGCATGTGCCGATATTCTGAAACATGTGCCAATATTTCCAAACCCTTAACACGGGTAATATTTTTATGTGCTACTGTAAAGTTGTCCCGCTGACGTCTCATAAAGAGCCCTTTGAAATATACTCCCACCTCCGTGACAGGTTTTACATATACCGTCATTCTCAGATCCTTTTCCATACATACTTAATAGTTCTGTATTAAGTCGCCTTCAGATCTAGAGTACTTTATTTTTTTGTTCATACGGGAATTTATTTTTTTTCAGTACAAAATGAAACGTCGTCAAACTAATTTTCAGAAATGTTTCTGAAGTGTTTAAGGAGTCCTTAGAACCCTGGAAGAAGCCAAAATATATTTACCACAGAACAGTGAACACACTAGTATGAACTCCTGGCCTGCACTAACGCTTGCTTTAGCAATCGAGGACGATTTCCTCAATGCATGACAAAGAGAGACCACCTTGGATTTAGCCTGATCTTATGACCAGGAATAGCTGGGGGAATTTCTGGAAAACTGGGACAGGAATGAAATATTTACTGGGAAATGAGTAATTGTCTTGGGGCTAATTGCAAGTCATATCCAAGCCATATGAGTAACTGGATGAAACATCTTGTCACGCTTCAATGCCCTGGGAACGAACTTGATAAAGTACAGGCTTTGGCAGTCTGGGTACTGTTACTTCTCTGTGATGCTGAAATCATGTCAATCCAGACTCTGTATCGTCAAACAGTGTTTCCCAAATAAAATGATTATTCCGGCATTTGAAAAGCTAGTTAAGGCTTATAAGAGAAGGGATAATTTTGTGGTACTGTTCACAAGTGAAATGCACCGTTATTCAGTACCTTTAATATCCCCTCTATGAGTTTAATCTTAAATGTAATTTTAAATATTTTTTTCTTGTATTCCTACTGCTGTAATAATGTCTCATGGTCAGAGTGTCATGTGTTTGGATGGTTGAGTTGTTTACAATCAAAATGCAAAGATGTGCCAGACCAAAGTGAACTGAATTTTAAATCAACACTGTAAGCACATACTGTATTCAACAAACAGGCAGCGGAAAAGCGCCCGTGGGCAGTACCGCCGAGGTCGTTATTTAAATGGCCACCGACAGACTGCTTTTAAAGGTCATTTGTGCTTCCTGCTTTAGAGGAGAACTTAGACCGCCTTGAGTTTCCAGCACGTGACACTTCTGAGCACATCTCACGCTGTGTTCGTGCTGGCCACCCGAGTCCGTCTCCCGTTTCACCTACCGCAATGCAACCTGTCGTACAGCTGTGCCCCAGGGGGGGGGGGCGTTCTTTTTAAAAGCTCAGATGTTAGGATTAACAGGCAGCCATAGCGCGCCTGAAAGTCAAGTTTGACGTAATTAGCCGCCTCAGCTCTTTACAAGGCCTGCAGGAACATGCTGGGCACTATGTGAGCACGCTCATGGGCGGTCCCCCACCTCCCCCGCCCCCAAGGACGCCCCAGCAGGTTTTTGGCCACTGACCGAAGCAGCGGAGCATCCAGAGAGCGGCGAGTGGCGGGGTCAAATGGCCCGATAAACATTCGCCAGCCGCCCGCAGAGGACGTCTGCATTCGGCGATGAGAGGAGAGCTGCCTGTGATCATTAGCTCAGGCGCGTGTCGAATTAGCGATTAGTGGCCGTGTTCCCAGGATGGCGGATGTTTAGACCGATCCAGGGCTAATGCTCTCCTAAGCAGCACAATTAATGAAAGTGGATGGTGGAGACTCTACAGACAGCTTCATAATGGGGTTCTGGAAAAAAATACAGGCTAGGCTAAGATCCAGCACAGGCGCTTGCCGAAAACAGCTCAGCTCAGTGCAATAGAAAGACACCTCTGTGCCTGTTCCTCTGCCCCTCTTCCTCTGCCCCTGTTCCTTTGTCCCTGTTCCTTTGCACATGTTCCTCTGTCCCTGTTCCTCTGCCCATGTTCCTCTGTCCCTGTTCCTTTGCGCATGTTCCTCTGTCCCTGTTCCTCTGCCCATGTTCCTCTGTCCCTGTTCCTCTGCCCATGTTCCTCTGCCCATGTTCCTCTGTCCCTGTTCCTCTGCCCATGTTCCTCTGTCCCTGTTCCGCTGCCCATGTTCCTCTGTCCCTATAGCCAGAAATGCATGTCAGTGGCTCAGCAGCAGGTGTGTGTCTTTACCCAAACTATATCTGACACTTGCTAAGCAGCATTCAGCTCAAAGTCTCAAACTGCTTGAAAAACTTCATTTGTAATTAACTAGATTTGGCATCAGCTTGCACCACATTTGACAGACAAACAAATGTGCTGTTTTGCCATTTGCACAAGCACAAGTACAGGTACAGGTAGATGGAAATGCTTGTCTTTGCTGACCGATCTAGCTCTCCATAGATTGGGGGTAACAGTGCAGATTTATCTAATGCTGGGGGTTAAGGGCTTTGCTCAAGGGCCCATGGACATATAATTGTTCTTCTGAGGCTGGGGCTTGAACCAGCAACCTCCTGATCACAGACACAGAGACTAATATATAATAATTTACTTTATCACATGTGCAACATATACTCCATCTATTTCCTGAGAAATTACATTTATCAGGAGGCCATGGATTGTACAGAGTAAGAAAAGTAAATTCAGGCTTTATGCATCCCATTCTGTCTATTACAATTTATTATCAACCCTCCTAAATGGCTTACAGAAAGAAGCTCTGTCACCAGTGTGGTGTGAAGGTAGATAGCAGAGTGGGGTTGATGGGGTGGGGTTCTCAGAATGTCAGTGCAAGAGACATGGCAAGTTGCCCCCCCCCAAGACCCAAAGGGACTCTCTGCCCATCTCCCCCCCCAGTTCCAGCTGTTACTCCTGCCCATGCCGCTCGTGGTCCTGGACGCCCTCCGCTGGATCTGTCCGATTTTACGCTGTTTTGCTATGGCATGAATCACTCACCATTTCCTTTCATACATCTCTGGCTAACAGTGCTGTCAAACAGGCATTTTATAAGCATTTGTTGTGTGAAAGTAACTTAAAATACTTAAAAGAATCAAGCGTTTCAGTACAGTGACCTTGACTTTTTAACCTTGGCTCTGCTAACCAGCCCACCTTGTTCCAGAAACTTCCATCCAATCAGTGGCCCAAGATCCTGACAATGACCTCTGTCCTGTAGTGTCCGGTCCAATGGACAAACTGGGCAGATAATCTGACAGTATGGATGGGGCCGTCCAATTTGGAGTGTTCGTGTTAGATGAGGGTGAGATGCATTAGTTAGACAAATCTGCAAACTAATACAACAAAAGCTATCAAGTGTCCTCTTACAACCTTGATAGTGTCCTTGCTTAGAAGGCACATAAAGATCAGTGTAGCTGGTAACAATAGCCAGCAATGTTACTCCTAATAGCACACCCTGTGAAGGTGTGGCAGCACCTGCGTAAGGGGTGCCTGTTTCATTATGTGACGTTGGGCCCTTTCTTGGGTCAGTGAGACTCGATAACAACGTGGGAAGGATATCAGGCCTCTTAACTGCCAGATTGGCGGGTTGTCTGTGGTTGGCCACGCCCTCCAGAACGGTCAAAGCTAAGCTCATAACAAGCAGCCCCCCCTGTTCTCTTCCAGGGGACAGCCATGTGATTTTGGGTCATCACGCATGCCTACACGTCAGTTTCCTGCAAAGGCCCTGTTGACGTTATTGTTCTGCAAGTTTCCAAACCCCTCCACAGCCATCAGATCAAAACAATTGAGTCACAGATATTTCATATTTGTCCAGAACGAACGGTCCGTCCCCACGGAAAAGGTATTTCAGGATATTATCTAAGCGTCTTGTGACGGCTACGTGATAGTGACACGGGTGAGATATTGGGAAAGTTATGAGTGACGCAGTGGGGACAGGCCAAGAGAGACAGTCAAACATGATAAATGACCTTCTATTAGGACCAGGCCTCTGAGTCTACAGCAGATCATTTCATAAATCAAGCAAATATTTCATTAATTCATGAAAGATGTGGTGGAAGCTTGTTTCCTGCACAGAGACGGAGGTTGTCGATAGAATAACAACATCTCTGCTGCTATTAGCAAGCGCAGCTATTAGCTATGAACCTTCTTCCCGCCATTATCTTGTGTGATCAGGTGACTGCTTGATTACCTGTGCGTCCTCAAAGACAGGCAGTGTGTTGTTTGCCCGAATAGCACTGGGAGGTGACTGGCTCTTGGCTGTGGTTCTGTGTGGGTTTGTTTTCCATAGGGTTTTTCATAGATGGTGAAGCCCATGAGAAATCACTGGGCATCCATTGACCTTCTATAGGTTTCTAAAGCAGATTTTCCATAAAGGTTCCACTCCTGCTGTAAATGGGCCCCAAGGCCTTAATGTGCCAATAGAAACGTAAGAAGATCGTAACGTGCCAGGTCAGTAGCTGTCGTTTTACCACATCCAGCTGAGAAGATCAGAACAAACATTAAAATAAAGCATAAATCTGCCTTCTGCGCTCCTAAAAACAATTCCTGAGACTCGCTCCAGTGACACAAGAAATCATTCCCCTCTGTGCTCTCCGGTGTGTCTGTAATATCTCAGGAATGTTAGGGTGTTCTTTCCCCTTCTGGAAGGACAAAATGAACTAGATATAGAGGACTTGATGCTTCATGCCTGTCCATCTTAAAAATAACAGCACATTTCACTCAATCGTTTTTGAACATACTAAACCATTTCAGACAAACCCTGCTTACCCATCGAAAAGAATCCATACAGCAGTTCAAGCTCAAGCTTTGCTCAATGGAACCTTCCAGTCAGGAGTCTGCCCCCTGCAGATGGGCAGTGGGTAGTGCAGGCATTAAGGCCCAGAGGGTCATCATCCATAAGGGTTTATCTGATGTACCCTTGAATTAGATAGTTCACCTGAGCTTCTCCCGTAGGATACAGAGCTGCAAGAATGGATAACATAAAATTTCTTGACACAATGTCTTCGGGTGGGGCGGCGGGGGAGGGGGGGTTAGGGTGTGACATTCTCTTTAGAACGACAGTTATCCGCTTGGCCTCCAGTCTTTCTCTCCCCAGGTTTTGGACAGGGACACCACGTGGCAGGAAATGCTGTCAGATTTTAAAGAGGAATATTATCAGGTAGAGAATGAAGCAGACATTTCCTCAGACTTTTTTCCTCTTCCCCCCTCGGAAAACATTCCTGGTGTTGGAGAGGAAAACGCTCTGGCATCAGCCGGGGGACTGGAAAAGGAATCTTGCTGGTGTCGGGTTACTCAAGGAACATAATGGTGTGCAGTGCTGCACTGGGAGAGCTGGCGTGCGAGTGTGTGTGTGTGTGTGTATGTGCGCGCGTCACATGATACCGTTAGGGCAGCATAACTACATTACAGTGTAGTGTTATTCCTGTGGTCCTGGGTCTGTCTCACTGACTAGTCACTGGCATTCTGAGCTGTTTCAAAGTTTAGGCATCTACAGAGACGATATGAATATCAGTGTATGTAATTCAAGAGGCATTCTGGACTGAATCAGGCATGTGTAACTCAAGTTTGATGGCCTATCAAACACAGGAAATCTTGTCCAAATGCCTGGTACGTCTCCCAGACTCTCAGAGGTCAGTTATTCCATCGCCCAGCTTTAGGTCTGTGACGCCCATCTTACACACAAGATTCCTCCTCCTGAGCTGGGACAGAGCGGCCGGTCACTTGAAGAGCTTCCTGAGTGCTTTGTCGAAGTCCTTCCCCTTCTCTGGAACCAGGATGGGACACAACGAGGCTGTCTGAGTATTTGCCCAGTGCTAGGATGAGCCGATACTCTACATTTGGACTTCATCTGGGCCTGAACCACACAACTGGGCCACTGGGTCTGGCTAATCAGTGCAGCCTGACACTGTAGAGCCTCAGTGGAGGGGCTCTTCATCACAGGCCCCCCCAGTTAGTGCTTCACCAGGAATCTCATCACCGCTCCCGAACAGGACCCGAAGGAGCCCCGACGATGGTCTGAAACCGAGGCGGCGCCTTACGGTGCTGAGAAGAATCGGAATATCCTTGTCGGAACAAATGGCCGCCAGTGAACCCTGAAAATCAAATTATAGGCGCCATTGTCCAGATTCCAAAACGTGGAGTTTGTCTTTCTGGAAACATTTACAGGCAAACAGGGAAATGTTTTTTTTTTTTTTTTTTTAAATGATCCCACGCTCTTGGCTCAAAGTAGGACGTCCTGGAAATCCTATCATACATCAGCTATTTACGAATCCCGCAGTAAGACGTCTCACTCTTGTGGGTCTGACTTTCACAGTAGAAAAACATCCACATGAGCCCAGAGTCGGCACTCTGTACCTTTACCACTATTGCCATTTAATCTGAGGCCTCCTCTGTTTTATTTCGTCTTATTTTCGTGCTCTCCAGTGTTCCTCATGTTAAAGACACACCTTTAATGGAGTTCATAAACTGGAACAGCTGAGATAACAGAGGTCAATATGTCATAAAAAAAACAAAAAAAGAAACAATGGCTTTCCTTGGCAGCAGCTCTGGATCCGGAAAGATGACACACTCACAGAAACTGTACATTCATTTGATTCTGGGTAGCTATAGAGACAGACTGATTCACCGTGTAATTTATTTAATAAGTTGAATGAATTATGTCTTTCGTTTTCCTGAAAGAGACGGTTCACGGACACTCATTGTTACTGGCCTCCACTTCTGATTTTGCTCCCCAGCCATGCGGTCGCCTGTTTCCGGAACCTTCCTGGCTCTGCAGCAGAAATCCTGCTGGTTCAGCATGTTTATCTAACACTTCCCATTGTCTCCTCTTTCGGAGGAGCATGCGGTGAGGCCGAAACTCCGATCCCGTGGATAACGTGAAACACTGGGGTTGGGTTCATGTCCCTAGAAGAGGCGGAGCTAAGGGGAAAGCCCCCTCCTTACCTGTAATGAACTCCACAAGATATATAGCAAGTTTGTGGTGTATAATAAGGGGGAGGCACAGACAATGGCACAGCTCTTGTGGTTATACAACTTTCCCCATTTTCGAGACAAATGGTTTTGTACGTTGCTTCACTGTGCTAAAGTTTCCTGAGGGTTGTAATAAAACCGCTGAGTTCCATCCTCCACTCTGCACAACCTGTTCGCCCCCCAGAGGAGCTGAAGTTTCCACAAAACATGTTAAACGCTCACAAAAAAAAAAAAAAAAACACAAAAAAAAACATGCTACGATTCTGGCCGTGTCGTTAATGTTTGATTAGCCGTGAAAGATAGCAACTGCAAACAGGGAGGGGATTTCAGGGTATCGAGAGGAGGGACGTCGCCATTCAAATGCGGAGGAATGATCTGGCTCATAATTTGTGTGCAGAGCTTTATTGCGACTGCAGCTTTAATGGCAGCTCCTATCGATCCCTTGGCTCAGGTCGCAGGCACTGCTGGCATCAGCCTGCCCTGCATCTTCTCCCGGTACTTTAATTAGCATCCGATACTTTGTGACGCCACTCTGCTGCTGAGTTATGCTCAGAGAGAGCGAAGAGCTCCGATGCCGGACCATAAATCCACGTCATGGCGGCATCACGTGCAGGGGGGGGCGTTCCCCGGGGGTGACCGCATCCAGAACACTGAAAATGAGTTTGATTGGATGGATCAATGGCTACTGATACTTGGATCCTCCACCCCAGTGGGATGTAATTACAACCAAAATAACCATATTTGAGGTAAAAAGTATAAATTAGCTGTGATTTACCAGGCATTGGGGAGGGTGGGGCTTTCAGCCTGCATCAGTCTCCTCCCCTGAGCGAACCGGTTTGGTCAAGCTGTCCTTCTGAGAGCCCTACTCCCTTCACAGACCCCCCCACCAAGATTTACATATGACAGGATGCCAAGAAAGCAGACTCCAGAAGCCACTTAAATGATTAGCGCCCCGTGGCTAGCAGGAGCGTTCCTGAGTGGACTGAGGTCACCAGGGGAGGGGGGACAACAGGCACCACACCGCTGTGTTCAGGCATCAGATCAGCTTTTCCTGCTTAACATTCTGCTATTTCCTTTGGGATTAATAAAGTCTCTCTTTAGATAGTTTCCATCTATCCATTTCCTGTGCTGGGGCGTGTAGATTCAGAGTCCATCCCAAAGCTACAGGCAATAGGGAGGGAACAGCCTAAGGGCAATTGGGGGGCGGTGGGGGGGAACCCTAATAGACTGGGGGAACATGCAAACTCCACGCCCTGTGAGCCAGGGCAGAGACTTGAACCCGGGTCTCCAGAAGCGTGAGCCAATCACGTTATAGCACCTGCACCAGCCTACAAATACATGCACTGCATTTATTAATTTCCTCACGCCTCGTGGTGTTTGCTGCTCAAATATAACAAGTCTGACATCGTGCAGCTGCAGCCAGAACGTCATGAAACAGTAGAACAGAATAATGATACTTTATTAATCCCTGTGGGGATAATTCTCTTTACCCTGTCTTGTGTTCCATGAGACACACATACAGGTGACAACAAGCTGGGATCACAGTGAACGGGGAACCACCTTGTGATGCCCTGGAATCTGAGAGGGGGGGGGCAAGGCCTTGCTCAAGGGCCCATGGACACGTCACTGTGCTGTTGAAGGCGGACCTGAACCCGAGACCTTCCAATTCCAGTCACAGACAGTTAGCCCACTGAGCCACACATTGTCCCCAGAGTGTCACACCTATACAACTGCATGCATTTAAGTGATGCACCATG
The DNA here is from genome assembly GCA_026781145.1 of Hippopotamyrus pictus. NCBI lineage: Eukaryota > Metazoa > Chordata > Actinopteri > Osteoglossiformes > Mormyridae > Hippopotamyrus > Hippopotamyrus pictus. The sequence continues at coordinate 6,301,060 of JAODLC010000001.1, forward strand.
AATCTCACACCTTAGCATAATAAAGCCACTTTCACATATGGACTCTGGACATATCTGGGGAATCAGATCCAGACCTCTTCTAGTGTATTTGCACATTTTTGTCCTTTTGCACATGTGGCACACAACCAGTGACTATCCGTGACAGACGTGTTCACACCTACTAGAAATACTCTGGTAGTCTAAATGAGGGGTGGCGCTTGGATAGAGCATGCAGGGGGCAGGACATGACGCAGAGTACGCTGTGGAATTCACAGTGTTTTGTTTGCAGCACTATTGACAGAAGTTCCTGAACTTCATTGACTCTCCAGTTAGCCATGTTCGTTGGGCTTGTCTTTGAGCAAATAGCCCTTCTTTTTCACCCTCGGATGTTTGTATTCTTCTGTATTCACGCCATTCACTTGGCAGAAACGCCTTCAACATGCCCACTCATTTGCGGTGGACTTGCCAGAATTCTCCCTTGCCCAATCACACATGGGGGGTCACTCGGAAATTACCTAATAAGGTAAAGTCCGTCTGATGTCCGGAATGACTGAGTTAGACATTTTGCGTTCACACATGCAGCCCCTCCAGTTAATGTCTAGAAAAGTTCAGGGCGTCTGAAAGGGGCACAAGTTTCACCTTGTAAAAGGACCAGGCCCGAGTTTGACTGTCACCAGTGTCTCACACCCATAGAAACAGAAGCCGGAGACGGAGGGCAACCCAGCAGGGAGTCTTATTGTCTTTAGGAGGTCAGGCCATATTGGGTGGGTTCTATGAAGGTCCACACCAGAGAAGGTCGATAGGATCTGGACACTGGGCTGACCTGAGGCCCACTGCATTCATTTAAAAACAAACAAGACTAGAAACAAGCCAACTACCACATTTACTGAAGTTAATCTTAAGCGATTACCACGATAACGACTAAATCTGCTTTATCATGTTCGCTACCCAAATTGTTGTGAGGAGTTTCTGATTTCAGGGTGGGGTAACTTTCAGATGTTATCTGTCTCATAAACTGGATCCTGACTTTGCCACTGCAGGTCAGCGGCTGCACGCCGCTGCAGTCATTGCAGCGTGACTATTGCATGCTGGCCCTGCAGGTATCAGGCAGAAAGGCAAATGCAGTTCAGTACAGTCAACGAGGTTTCCTGTGAATCACTGCATTGTGAAGAAAAGTCTAACTAACCACACTGTATCTTCTCTGTAACATTCACCATTAGCTACATCTACTGAAATTTTGAAGAAGAAAGCCTAAGATCTAATATCTACCAGTCCCATGTCCTTCACCAGGATAATTTGTTAGAAGTAAGACTTCATAAGCATTAATCTCTTGAATTTTACCAGTTGTAACTAGCTAAGTACATGACGGAGTGGATGTGGGTGAAAGTGGATTCAGTTTTTCGTTTTTTGTATTAGTATCAACAGTCAAATTGTGACACATAGATGACTGTTAATTTGTAACACTTTCTGAATGGCTCCAGATTGATTACCGCATGAACTCCTCCACTTTGCATTTTGAGATGAACATTTACTGTAAGAGGAGAGGCTTGAGCAGACCCCTGGGAAGCTGTCTTCTGACAGGAAGTGTGGCCGCATCACTGAACTTGGAGGCCTGCCACTTCCTGTGGAGGGCTCAGCACCGAGGCGGCATCGCTTGTTAGCGGGAACGTTCCTCTTAGGTTGATGTTAGAAGCAGCTGCATGTCGCACTGAGGAAACAAACACGCAGTGGGCCCAAGCAGAATCAATGATGCTTAAAACGCAGCAGGAACAGTGTATATTACTGTAGAATGTATGTTAAGAAAACCAGGAGAGCACGTTCCTGAGCACTGGAGCCTCGCGGGATCCCTACTGTCAGGAAGATAATAGCATTTGTTTTCCGGCTCGGAAAGTGATAAAGGTATCTAATCTCCGGTCCGTGTTGTAAGTGGCACGTAAAAGGAAAGGTCACACGGATGTTTGAGAGGCACGCTGCTAGTTCGTGTCACTGCAGCTGCTGACAGGGACCCAGAAGGACCCAGGACAGGGCACCAAGCATCCTTAACTAAAACGGAGACGATAACGGCCTACTTTAGTGGCCATCACCAGGCTTCTGCAGTGAACCCTGACAGCCATCAAATCAGAAGCACCACTGAACATTACCAAGGACACAGAATTTTTCCAGAGAAAACGCGCTTCGCCAATGACTCTCCCACTTATGCCCTAATGCCTACTGCACGCCAGTGTTTCCCAACCTTTTGTCCGCCACGACACATTTTCCAGGATGTAATTATCCCAAGGCACATGATTGATTAACATACGCTACTAATTGGCTCTTATCAATAACACATATCACATTGCTCTTATCCTGTTGGTTCAGGATCAGGAATGTTTTCTGTAATTTTCCTTGTAATATTTTA
>JAODLC010000001.1:6303549-6317558 GCA_026781145.1 Hippopotamyrus pictus
CGTCGGGTCCTGATCACACTGTCGGGGCTTATTTCTGCGATAACTACCGGCTGCCTGTACATTATCCCTTACATAACCCACACACACGGCATGCCTGGCCAGTTTTAACGGCACACTGGTAAAATAAATGTTGCTGTACCTGTTCGCTTCAGGATAGGAGAGACACATCTATTTTTTTTCTAAACTTTGGTTAGTGGACTACAGCATATAGCAGACAGCCTTAAATCCAGACTGATGCAGAACATAGGACATTAAGGAGAATTTTATGGATAGTTATACATCCATCTTTTAATCACGTATCTTGGGTAGGGTTAGGAAACACGAGGCAAAGGGGAAAGGCCCTGGAGGTGGTGTACATCCACACAGAGTGGGGAAAGGCCCCGGACAGCGTGTACCACCACACAGAGCGGGGAAAGGCCACGGACAGCGTGTACCTCCACACAGAGAGGGGAAAGGCCACGGACAGCGTGTACCTCCACACAGAGCGGGGAAAGGCCCCGGACAGAGTGTACCTCCACAAAGAGTGGGGAAAGGCCCCGGACAGTGTGTACCTCCACACAGAGAGGGGAAAGGCCCCGGACAGAGTGTACCTCCACACAGAGCGGGGAAAGGCCCCGGACAGCGTGTACCTCCACACAGAGCGGGGAAAGGCCCCGGACAGCGTGTACCTCCACACAGAGAGGGGAAAGGCCCCGGACAGCGTGTACCTCCACACAGAGCGGGGAAAGGCCACAGACAGCGTTTACATCCACACAGAGAGGGGAAAGGCCCCGGACAGCGTATACCTCCACACAGAGAGGGGAAAGGCCCTGGACAGAGTGTACCTCCACACAGAGAGGGGAAAGGCCACAGACAGAGTGTACCTCCACACAGAGTAGGGAAAAGCCCCGGACAGCGTGTACCTCCACACAGAGCACGTGCACACTCAATCACACTCTATGCACAATTTAGAAACACCACTTAGCCTAACTGCATGTCTTTGAACTGCATTACGAAATAAGAGGAAATTGTCACAACAATGAAAGAAAATGCAAACATCAGAGGCACATGGAGCGGAGGGGAGAGGAAACGGCCCTAAGGACAGAACATGCAAACTCCAGTGGCAGACAGAGCGGAGCGAGAGGAAATAGCCCTACCTACTGTGTGACTGTGCCCCAAACACACAAAACATGCGAAATAACGGCTGGGTGTAGGAACTGATCCAGATCAGGCAGCGCCTGAGCAGAGCTCCGCCAGAACAAGGTAAAAGTGGAAAAGGAGGGAATATTCAGGGTCTTTATCAGCTGTTATTGCAGGACTCAGGGTAAGAGGGCCATCAGTGTGAACCTAGAGCACTGCAACACAACTCCAGCGATACAGAGCAATTACCTAAAGGAGCTGGTAAACCATTTAGGTGGTTCCCCAAACGTGAACAGGCAGAAAGAGAACGGGAAGCACAGTGGAAATGAGATCCACTTAAGCACACGCCAGGACACCCACACAGTCACAAACAATTACAGAGCCATCAGGAATGTCAGGGTGGGACAGCATGCAGACCACAGACCCTGTCCAGTCTGCTGGCTCTCAGCTGAGGGGAAAGCCTCATTTCCATAATAATGAATGCAGAATGGGGGTGGAGTGTGCATTAATGTTCATGAGGGTGGGGCTATTTTGTGACCAAATTTGGGCATTTAGTGAGTGCGCAGGAGCTGCTGCTGTGATTGTACAGATCCTGTCGCCTAAGAGAAGAATCTGACAGCCTGATGTTGAAAATTTGGCCAATAAAGACCTATTTCAATGACAGCGGACAATGGGCTCGGCGACAAGTCACTCCACATAAACGGGGACCTTGTGAATGCAGAATAGCATAGCGATACTTTATTAATCCCCGTGTGGGAATTCTATTTTTGCGTACTCCGTCTTGCCCTCCATGAGACAGGCACGCAGGTGAGAGGCTGCTCGGCGTCACAGCGCAGGGTCAGCCAGCATGCTGGTTAAGGACTTTGCTCTGAGGCCCCCAGACATGTGACGGTTCAGCTGAGGCCGAGGCGCAAACAAGGGAGCTTCTGATCACGGGACGTAGGATCAGCCCGCAGGGCCGGGCACTGCACCAGAGCCGCTGACATCAGGCCAGCCGGCTGTGAAATTGTACAACCATCAGAGAGTAACTGACACATCACTGCGTGTTGGATGAAAGTGCTGAGTCACCAGCTGTCACCAATGGTCCCCACCCTCTCCATGGAGGGAACTACCCAGGTTTCAGACACAGTGCCCACCCCCCCCCCCAAAAAAAACCCAACGTACTCCCAGGGGGTGGCTAGCTTACTGTGGCATGGTCATAAACAGGGGACACTAAAAACTGTTATTTTCTCCAAGGATCAGGGAAGACAATAGACCCAGTACCTGTGTGTGTGTGTGTGTGTGTGTGTGTGTGTGTGTGTGTGGGGGGGGTTGGTCCCTGTCCAAATCCTTTTTTTTCTGAACAGTCATCTGATGCTGAGAGCACCCCATGCTAAACACCAAATCAGTATTAATCATAACGAAGAACAGAACGAATTTGATTTTTACACAGATTAATTCATTGTGAAAAATTATCTGAAATTGACAGAAATAATCTAGAAGCACCATATACTAACTTGGAACTGGAAGCTACCAAGCTTCTGTTACTCTGTATAAACAGCAAGGCAACAGCGGCTTTGTTTCCATAATAGCGAAAACGGTGCTATTCTTGTGAGCAGGATGCAAGTTTACTAAAAACAGGCCTGGAAATATTAAAGTTTAAAGTTACAGCTCCATAATAATGACGGAAAACGATACTTTATTACAGTTATCATAAAAACGCCTTTGGGTTTCACATTCATTGCACAGGCTAATAAAACCGTTTCAATGTTTATTAATATCGTACATTAAAATATTTTCGGAAATACGTGAGCGTCGTGTGCTCATCGGGGAAAGAAAGATGCGACTATTTAGCCAGTCGAACATTCAATATACTTTAAGATAATGGCAGACGACGGATTTGTCTGGCATGGAAAGATAATACTTTAAGATACACCGCAACAAAGGGAACTAACCGTCTATTGCGGAATTAACCGCTGTATCGGTAATCTGATTAAACTGCAATAACCAATTACTTCACAAACAGTTGTACAATCGCCCATAGGATCCGCGAGGTTTCTACAGCATCTGAAGTACCTGATAAAAACAAATCTATCAGAGAGTATGTACGTTAAGCTTGGAAGTGAAACAAAAGAAAGACATGCCTACACTTGTATATACACACGGAAAAACACCCATGCATGCATATATATGCGCCAGTATTCTGTTTGTGTTATTAGCACGGCATTCTGTCACACCTACACATAATATAGAGAATTTAAAGGCTGGCGCGGCTCCCGAACGCGCACAGCGCGTCCTTTGTGCCGCCCGATAAGCGCGCTTCGGCGCAGCGTCCCGTCTCCCCCCACAGACACGCCCATAAGACCCACACACAAGGGCCATAATGAATAAAAAGCAGATAGAAAGGAGGAGCTACGCGTGAGGCACTGGCAGGGCTCTCACAGACGGTAATTTACGTTTTTGTTCTGCTTTGGTGAAGTGTTTCCCAAGAAATAAAGCTCGATATCGGCGGGACGTCCTCGGCGCGGCGATGAGCGGAGGATCGGCGCTCGGCTCCTAAGCTGCGCTTTACTGACGAGAGGAGAAGCGACATAAGTAGAGGTACAGTGTGCCTCGGTCTTCTTTTTATACATTGTTATCTTTTGCGGCGTTATGGCGCACAGGCATGGCTACAATCTTTGTTTGGAAAGTCAGTGTGACATTTTTCACGAATGGAATCGTGCGTCGCTGGTGAAGCGGCGAAACTTAACTTAGGGACGGACTTGAGCAAAGACCCACGAGACAAAACCTAAGGCTGACACGTGTTTTTTTTTTTTAAGCGCAAATGTGCTTTTATTAATCAAACACCTCACCTTACTGATCCCCCATGGGAACAAGAGGACTGCTGGTTTTTAGCAACGTTTAAAAGTCTTGAAGGATTTCTCCCATTGTGTCGCATTTTTTGTATTGTTGTTGTTGTTGTTGTTATTGTTGTTGTTATTGTTGTTGTTATTGTTGTTGTTATAATAATAATAATAATAATAATAATTATAATTATTATTATTATTATTATTATTATTATTATTATATCATCATAATCATCATCATCATCGACAACAATAGTGATAGTAATAATTCATGTAGTATCCTACTAGTATTTCATTTTAAATGTATCGTGACGTTAGATGTTTTCGCGGTTTAAATGATTAGTACATTGAAAGTGCTTGATCGTTGTCTTAAATGCATTATGTGGGTTTTGTCTTTCCGTGTTTAGGGGAAATCGATTGTGCTTCTGTATGTAACATAGAATTAAACCGTAGATTTGTGTCATTCGTTGATTCAGTGAGTTCAAGAGGAGGACACCCTAGAAATATGTATTGTGCGATTCTACGGCTGTGTAGTGCACAGTATAAACAGAACTGTAGAGTAGGTCTGACAGGGTTAAAAGTCACCGCTGTTAGATTCTCATATTGTGATGCTTGGGAACAACTTGAATAGAAAATCATCTCTTTGAGGGAGTTTTCCCAATAAGAAAATCAATTAAACAAAACCGAAACATTCCCATGAGGGCGACAAAGGTCGAAGGTATGAGCGCTGTTGTTTGCAAATCACGAGGTAAACAATGCTAAAAGAGGCAGATGGTATTGCAGCATCTATTAACACGGGTTAATGCACACAGCTCTCTCACATAATCGGGATAACATGCAGGTTGGAATACATCTGTCACACAATTTGAATAACACTCAGGTACTCTTGGCAGCTGACAAACACACAGTCTGCATAACACAGATCTTAACACATGCTGCTGTTGTTTCCGACAGTCAGATTAGGCCACAGGTTAGTGTACACAGCTCACAAGCATGCAGTCAAAATAACACAGAGACACATGAGGAAAGCATGTGATTATGATAGGATCTTAGCAAACGTGCTGGGTATCCGGAATTGCGAGACGGATTGGTTTTCCTTTCGGGGATGTCAGGCAGTTAGATGGGGAACACATGTTTGCCATTACGCTTGAATCCCGCTGAACATTTAACATCTGTTTCTTGATCTTTGAACCAACACTGTGGAATTGTTCCTTTTGCCTTGTGGATGCATGGTCCCCTCCCTTTGGTTTCCAAAAGGGAAGCAAGCTCCCTGTGGACTAGGTGGACCTGATGGGGAACCACAGACCAAATTCCCGGGGGTCTTTGTATTTTCGGGGGTCTGTTCTCCTCCCCAGACATCTCTGCTCAGAGTCCTCTCTTGAAGCCGACCTTCCGCTCAACATGCAGAATTCTGTCCACACTCTTTTCCCGATTAGAGGAGCTTCCTGTCGGAATGGACTCACGCTGTTCGCTCCACAAACCATGACTTGCAGCGGGGGGGGGGGGGGTTGGTGAAAGTTACTACTGTGGGGCTTTTGAGTAGAAGCATGGGCCCTTTGACCATGACTTGTGAATGTTTTCCTGGGTTATAAAGTGATTTTGGAAAGGTCAAAGGTATTCCTCAGTAAGCAAACTAAACACATGGCTGCATCGACAACAGTCATACTGAACACCAACAGTCCAGAGCTTTGCAATCAAACTTCACTCAAGCTAAACTTATACTTTGACTGATTTTAAATACACTCTGTGTCTAACGGATGTAGTGTTTTCCACCGACATCTACTACCATTCCTATTGTTTGTGAATCTTTCTGTTGGCATCACACAGGTCAGATTGAACCTGCTCATCTTGGTATGCAGGATTTCATGCGAGTCATATATCGGTGAACAGTCTTTGAATAGCATAAGATGAAACTTTACCGATAACAGATTTATTGTCCTGCGGCATTACAAAAATAACTCCCAGCACATTAATCACCCCAAAGAAATAAATAAATGGATAAGAAGAAACATGGAAGAGTGAAGGTGCTACTGGCAGGGAATAAAGCTAATATCATGCAGGAATAAAGCTAATATCATGCAGGAATAAAGCTAATATCATTCAAGACTAAGTGCAGGTGAAATGCTCTGAGACCCTCCAGTGGGGTACTCGAGGGAGACCTCGAGCACTTAATCCAACGGCAGTGGGTACTGAGGAGCCACTGAAGAACTCAACTGTTCATTTTGGGGAGAGGAAGGGAGAAAGTGCTCCTTAACTGTACCAGCTCTGTTGGGAGGGAGGGGGGGGGGGGCTCATTAATCAGAATGGAGATCAGCATGGGTGCCGTTTGACCAATCCTTACTAAACATCTGGCCTTGTTACTTTCGTCCTTGCCTGCGGTTTACCACTCGGTTAAGTTTTGATGACAGTCTGACTCGAAGGACTCTCGGTCTAACATGCTCTGTGTGTCGCACCGTCGCCCTCGCAGTTAAGCCGTTTGCCGAGTGCAAGCGAACGACAGAGCAGTCATGTCCTTACAAGTTCCTGTGTTGCTGACTAAACTGCCAGTTGCAAGGGTTAGGACACTTAACAGAAACCTCTGGCTCACGGCATGGATGTGTGGATCGGAGCTCAGGACACGTTTGAGTAGTTCCCGGTCCTATGAGTCATTCCGAAAGCGCAGCGAAGAGAGTGCCAGTGATTCCGATCTATTATGTTGGCAGTAATTCGCTTGCTGCATTGAATCGCATGCGGATAAAAGCCCTGCGTTCTCGGGGCAGAAGCCAGCATTCCACTTTCAGCAGCTCCTGTGTGACACTTCCATGCCGAAACGCCTTAATTAAAGGCAGGAGCCGGGGCAGGGCTGCCCTCGGAGACAGGAAGCCGGGAGAGCCCAGTGCAGCATCACCCAGCCTGCCGCAGAGGTGGGGAGACAGACAGTAGGCGTGCAGCTCCAGCCTTTCGCCTATCGGTTTGTTTCCATGTGGAACGTCTGCTTTTTAAACATATTCCCAGTCCTGTGAGACAGTTCTGTTATCACTCTGCCATAGAACCCGAGCTCAGAGCCCAATCCCTGGACACGAGCGCACTATTTTTCCCGGGAGGTTTCCTCAGATGTCAAAACTACTCTCTTTTGTTTGTGTCCATTTTCCTTGTTTTGTTAAAGCCATCTTCACTCACGTTCCCAGAAAAGAAAAAAAAAAACAGTCCCAACCTGTCACCTCCCATCCCTGCATCACGTCGATCTCTTTATTTAACACGTGCCGGATGCCTTACAGACCTCTCCAGTCTGCCGCCTGCCTCCCAGCCCCCAACAAAGTCCAGCGTCTTCCTTCAGTCCACTCTTGGAAAATGACTTCTGCAGTCTTTGCTGCATGGAGCCAAACTCCCTTTTGTGGCCGTTTCTCTCTGCCTCATCCAGAAGTCCTACTTTGGTGCTCCAGAGCAGAACTGTCATTGTTTCATGCTTCGCGCACTTTGGTCTATGGAAATCATACTTTTTAAGTTGCTTTTACCATTTCATTGCTTCATAGTTGGGGGAAAAAAATAGAATTTTCAATGAAAACTAATAAACGCCCTGATACAATATGAATTTATCCACAAGACAATTTTCTTTTTCAATGATTTGACTAGCGGATGGTCTTGTGGTGTTGCGTAGTCCGGAGCTGGATCACACTGCGTGAGATCCTCTCTCTGTTATCTATCCTGTTTAGCTGAATTATGTACTAAATTCTGTCACTACATGGGGAGACTCTTACGGTTCTTTGTTGTACAAAGAGGCTTAAACTGAACATTAACTCCTCCCGTCTCAGATTGTCCCAGATGGCTGGAGCTATGAAGCTTATTCTAGCCAATAACTCTGACCTAGAAACCTTCCCAGTCATGTAATTTATGCGGAAACATGTTAACAACACAGCTCTATAACAATAAAGCACACATAACAGATCTTATTTAACTTATATCTTTTTTTTTTAAACGTATATTTTAGTTATTTTGACAGATGGAAAAATGCATCTAGCATTGGTCTGTCTCTTTATACAAAGGCTGCTGAGTTGAAGTCCTGGATCCATTGATAACCTTATTTCACAATCCCACTCTTAGATTTCCTCAGTATCCAACACTGTCTTTTGCTACAGATTGATTTTTTTCCTTAAAATGACCGTTAGCCTGGTTGTCAACTATTACTTGCCATCCTCAGGTCATATACTGGATCTCTTTTTTTTGCCCTTCCCCTTCCCCCACTTTGTGAAGGATCAGAAAGGTGGCCATAATGTGATAACATTTTAGCTGCGGCAACAGCCTCGTTTAAGATTGAGAGGGAGACATTGTATCCTTTTCATTTCCTTGGAGGAGTGGTTTCCCAACCAGGTCTTTCCCCTCACCAAGAAACGGCTCTGTGGTTCCACGTCTCGGTCTACAAAGATGTCTGGCACCTTAGACCAGCTGTTGTTTGTACATGTTATCTCGAAGATATTGCCGATGTTATCATGACAGGTTTCTCAAGCATTCCGATTCTACCCGTTTCCTCTTGCCTTGAAAATAGTAAAGTACTCATCCAGAACTGGAAGTAATCACACACGAGTTTTCACTATGAATTTACTCATATAAGTATGAGTTCATTTTGCAAAGCACTTCTAGCTGCTGGGCAATCTCCTGATCTCACTTAACATGTCAGACATCCAGAGGGCAATCCAACTACATGAACAGGGGGTTGTCTTAACTGGCTCTGAATAGAAAGAACAGTCATTGACAGCTTTGTGAGCATAATAGATAGCACAAGCAGAAGGGAAAGCACATGGAAATTCACCCCTTACATTTTTTTCTGGAATACCCGGGTAATTCCTTGAGTGAGGATCTGAAGTGGTTTCCAGTCGAGTCCAGCACAGGGCCAAGTATGTCTGCAACCAGTGCAGCTGTGTCTATGGGTGGTGAAACACAAGATGAAGTGTGTATTATGTTTTTAGACACATATTCAGTTTGATATTTTACTGGTTTGGGGGTAAATACTGCAGTAAGCCTGTGAAAGCCTGACCAGTCATGCAACCCTTGGATTACACCCAGTACGTGACCACCGTGCCTGCATTGCATGCGAAAGGATGCTTTATTGACAAAGAGATGACACTGTCCAACTGCATTACTGACGGGATGTTTTATGGCGACACACGCTGCGAAATGCAGGCTCGTTGCATAAATCATTATCTGCAATCTGGCTGCATGCTATCTCTGGGTTAAACCATATAGCACGAGTTCACCCCCCTCCTATGCGTGTGAAACCGCTGCAGCTGTGACACAGCTGACGTGGTCCCCCTGCGCAGCCGCCGCTGTTCAGGGACATAAATACCAGCCGACAGCTGCGACCCTCCTGATCTATACGTGAAACAGGTGCATCTTGCATGGGGGTTGTGGAGGTATCTGCTTGGAGTCACCTTCTGCACCACCTGGTGGTTAGCTGACCCCTATACATATGCTCAGTGAATTATGGGCTTTCTCATTCACGAAGAATCAGAATCGGAATCAGAAAAACTTCATTGAACCCGGAGGAAATTTTTCTTACACAAAGACATCAATTACTGTTTCTGTGTCAGCAGCCCTTGCTTATTTGAGATCTAAGTGTACGTTGATCTGGATTATAAACACAAAACTTCGCTGGCAGCTGTAATTTAGTGCTCAGGTAAATTCGAGGCTATCTTTCCTTCTGTTTACATTAAAATTCCACTTTTGGCGCGGTGGATGTTTTTGCTTGCCCAGACTCGTTTATCCTCGTGCGAGGGGCTCTGCCCGTATCCAAAACGGGGTGTTTTTTTTTTTTTTGTCTTTCGGAAAGGTGGGAAGTGCTGTTTCTTCACCAGACCTTTCCGTGTGAGGATGAACTTTTTTTTTTTTTTTTTTTCTTCTTCTTCTTCTTGGCATCCAGTATTTCTGCTTCAGAAAAAGGAACTGAAAAGTGACAAAGCAAGGAGATTTGCCATCTAATCGCTAAAAGGCAGCGTGATCTGTCTGTCAGCCTCTGGCGTAACACTTGATCCGAGATCAATATTTTGTTGCTATGACACCATGTTCGGCCGTAACGTCATGCAGATGTAAAAAGGATTCGGAGAAACGATCCTCTGAATGACATCTTGGGGCTACGTGGTCTTGTCCGGCTCTGGGAGGCTTCAGGTTCGATACTCTGTGTGATTGTTTCCATCACTCTCTAACCGCTGGGACTTAGTGGTGAATTAAACACATGCTGGTGCTCTCACATTCCTGGAAGCGAGTCCCCTCTTCCCTGGGGTCTACTTTTCCCTTTTGTCTGTCGGCTGGGTTCATCGCATTCCTGCAGTGTGACACAATCTGAGCCGTGTGTGTGCATGTGTGCGCATGTGTGTGCATGTGTTGTTTATTTTTTTTTGTTTTTAAAACCCCGCCAAGTTCATAATCAGTGGTTTCCTGGGGATGCTTCCTACACTATTCAAGAAAGACGTCTCTCCTCACAGTGTTCAGAAAAAGTAATCTCATTCCACGCCCGAGTTCAGGATAGCGGTGAGGAAAAAAGGAACCAATTACTACTTATCTGGTTACATAAGCTCTTAAAAATACATTTCCTATTTTGGTGAGTGTAAATGTCCTGGAATATCTATTGACAGGGAAGTGATTCTCAGCCTTGCTGCAGCAAAAGTACTTTACGGAAATGAATCGTGACACTGACTTTAAGAAGAAGAAGAAGTTTCAAACCACAGAATGTTAATTATGGTAACAAGTCAGAAAAAAGCGATGTAAAATACCTTGTGTGGTATATTGATGTTCTTTAACAGAAGTATGGGGGGAAGCTTTCATGCCGTAGAGAAACAGGAAAGCGTACTGAGATCTCAGGGCCAGGGCTGAGGCAGAAAGGCAGTGCTGAGGGTGCACTGCAGACAGGAGAGGCGGCCCCCTATATCTAATCTCTCCCTCCCAGGCTGACTCGAGGCAGTGGTACAGGGGAAAAAAAAAGGCATCGAGTATCTCATCGGGTGAGGACAGATTTGATACTGTCCAGATTTCCCCCCCCTAGTCTATCCCCATTAAAGAAAACATAAAGGAGTGAGATTTTGAAACGCTGATATCATTTCCCATTCGCTGCGGGTGAAGAGTTAGATTTGAGATTTGTGCCAAACACCTTTAGATTACATCTTCCTTCCAAACATTGCTCTCTTAGAGGCTGTTTTTCAAAAAACAGGTTATTGAGAGTGGAGTCATTCACATGACGCAATGCCTGGAATTAATTCCTAACCGCTCCTTGAGTGATTTCAATGAAGTCAACAATTACAAGTGACTTCTTGGGCCAGTACAGCCGGGGCATGACAGATTGAATGTAGGTAAGAAGACTCTTTTGTATTTATCTAGACAGAGCTGCTTTACAAGGTTATTACAACTTCATATTTCTGAGTTCTTTGATTGGGAAATCTGGGTGTTACCTACTGGCTGGCAGGAACAGAAACCATTTGCTTTAAGCAAAAGTTAAATATTGTGTCACGACTTGCTAAAGATTCTTCCAGCTGTAACCTTTTTAGTTTTCTTCCCCTAACAGTTTTACATACTTTGAACCATTAAAAATGTATCTTGGTGGCCAACAGCTTATGTGGTTCTCACTGATATGCACCGTTTCTAGGTTCCTAAGGGTGAGTTTTGTCTAGTTAGCACCAATTAATGCACTTTCCCACCAAAGTTCATGTACATAGTTCCTGGTGCTGCATTCCAGGTTAGTGTCAACCGGGAACTTTTGCAGTTCCCGGGCACTTCCATGTCGCTTTCCCACCGCACAAAAGGAACCGTAACACTGCTGAATAAGCATGGGAGATGCAAGAAGTTTGTAAGTTACGTAATTTCATAAGTGAGCAAACTACACTGCCACCTCAGAACAAGGGAAACAATGGAAGTAATTTTATTAGTTATTTATTAGCTTTATATGGCCTGCAACATATTTATATTTCATTATTAAATCAATTTCAATCAGCAGATCAATTTCTTGTTTTCCACAAAATAAATAATGATGTGACGTTCTGCTACTGAAACCCTCCCCTCGGTATCGGTGGTAGAAATTTCCATATTGGTGCACCACTGTAAGAAACAACAGGAAAACCAGCACTCTTTTACATGGAATTCCAGAGATCACATTTTCTGATGCAGGAATATGGAGACACAAGCCAAAAAAGGTATTCATTAATGCTTTTAATGTAGCTGAAATCCAAATATAATGCCATCTGTTCCATTTTTGCTCTACTACATCCATCTCTTCTCCCCACAGTTCTCCGTAACTTACAAGTTGGACCTGGTGGTTGTGGTCCACCAGTCAGCACAGTTTATCACTATAAACCCCACCCAGTACTTCCTGGTCAAATGCAAAGTTCTTTCCCCAGAGTATGGACTAAAACAAAAAGGTTCGGGAACTACTTCCCAGGCACTACCATTGGGCTGAATTCCTGCGGTTGGAACATGACAGAACTTTCTGGTACCTGAAAAAAGTTCCTGCGGTGGGAAAGGGCCTGTTTGTATCTCTGGATTTGCATTTACTGAAGGACCTTGGCTCATTCTCCAGCTTATCCACAAGTTAGGTTTCCTTAATGTACTCATTGGATAAAAAGGCTCAGAAACACGGGTCAGCAGGGAGGAAGTCCCATGTTCCAGGATCTGCTTATGCTTCCCACTTGGAAGGGATGCGTTTCTGGTTTCCGGCCCTGATTCCCCCTAGCTGCATGTCCCTCGCCCTATCTTGGGGGTGGCTGGTCAACTCCTGACTGTCCGCCAGACTCCACTCCGAAACATGGCCCTCAGTACCTCTCTGTTTCACGTGGAACACCAGAACCTTATGGAACAACAATAGTCCAGGTCTGACTCTGTGCCCATTGAAGATCTCTTAACAGACAACGCTAATGGCTAGTCTGTTGACCTCTGTCCTTTGGCTGTGTTCCAGGTCTGGCTCTCTCAGCCTGGACTCCATATCAGCTGTACAGATGAAAGGAGGTGGAGGGGCTTGTATGACCATCCTCTTAGGCATTTCATAAATATGGTGGAGTTCTTGGTTGACCTTGTAGTCATTTAGCTTGTAAGTTAGCATGCTAGCTATATTGTAGTCCAGAGACTTACAGGAAGTGAATTTTTTAGTGAATTTACATGGGGTCTCTGATTAGGTCGTCTGCAGTCAAACATGTGACATCTGTTGACCTATGAAATATCTATAGAACAAGCTGCCAAGTAAATGTGGGGTAACTTAACGGCAGATGGACTGGCGGCGTCCAGATGAGCCACAACTGTCCGCTAAGTCGCTTTTAAGTGGATCTGAATGAGCGGCCAGACGGCCTTCCATTGTATTTTATGGCTCAAAAGAGTGACACCAAGTACGCAAGACAGGGGTGGGGTTGCTGCAGTCTTAATGATTCCGAACACACCCTGTTTCCCTCGTTAAGATTTCCCAGAGTAATCGTCTCAGATCAAACAAACAGCCCCCAGGTATGTGAAGTTATTAACCATGCAGCTGGAAGATCAGCCAGCTCCGTAAACTGTATCCCGTGTGAAAATAACCTTTAGCCGTCCAAGTCGATATTAAGTTGCGATCCCTGTGATTTTTTTTTTTTCCTGCTGTGATAATCTTGTTCTGCGGCATTATAAAGCGAAGCTTTTTCTTGTTATAGACGGCGTTTTACTTCAGCTGTAACATTACTGCCGGGTTTTATGGCCTCGCATGGAGATCAGGATGAGCCCAGAGACTCTTCTCTCCCTTGAATTTGTTTGAAACAGCTGGCCTCTTAAACGATATCCCATCATGTTGATCTTTTAGGGCAGTTGCCTCACTGCATCTGGGGGACAGCATCAGTGTATTGAAGGAAGATGAGTTGCGCGCGGTCAACAAAGCAAAAGCCCTCGGAGCACCATAAAAAGGCTCCTGGCTTTGGCGTAGATGCTCGAGGTTATTCCTCTGCTGTCTAATTACTGCCCTGTTGCAGGTTAGTGGTGCTTAAAAGTCATTTAATGAACAGGGTGACAGGAAGCGACAGATTTTTTACAGGCCTCTTGGAGGGGGTAGGATGGGAGTTATTGGGGGGGGGGGGGGGTAAAAGAGTAGAGGGG
>JAODLC010000001.1:6317658-6350022 GCA_026781145.1 Hippopotamyrus pictus
GTACCCCCCCCCCCACCCCCCAAGATGAGCTGCCCCCTCACCCAGTTGGCAAAGTCTGAAAACGTGGTGCTTTTATGAAATCTTAGGAACTAAACAGCGAAGGGAGACCTTATTTATTTATTTTTCTTCGTTTTACATTTTATTTATTTAGCACCTGCTTTTATCCAAGGCGACATATACTTGGGAAAGTATGGAGAACCATATCAGTTATGGTCCAACCGGGAAATAACGCTGGTGACCACAGGATTCAAACCAGTGACCACCTGATCGCGAGCAGGGCGTGCTAACCTGCTGAATCACATGGCACCCCCATCATTTTCCGTCAGCTTGCAGGATGTGTCGGCGTTGAAATGCAGTCTTGCGTTTTTCGTCCATGATGTTGTTTTTCTCCCTCTCTGTACTCTGCAGGTCAGGTGACGTGACGGAGCCCGTAGCGGTTCAGGTGGGCCATGCGGAGACCCTCTTGCCCCTGCTGTCACTCATGAATCTTTTCAAGGTGGAAACGCCCTTGACCGCGGCGAACTTTGCAGAGCAGCACGACCGCACCTTCCTCACCAGCCGCATGGTGCCCTATGCCGCCAACCTGGCCTTCGTGCTGTACAGCTGCCGCGAGGGCCCACGACTGCAGCTCGTGCTTAACGAGAGACCCCTGGCCTTCCCCGGGATCAGCGACCCGGCGCCGCTCTTCCAGGACGTCAAAGAGCAGTATGGGGAGCTGCTGAGCGGCTGCGATTTCGACAAGGAGTGCGAGTTGCCGCCGTCCAACTGCAGCAAATGCTCCGAACTGTGACCTGCGACCTGCAGGAGCCAGTATTTATACCACTCGCGTTTAGGCTTGGAAATCCCAAATCGTATATACGGTGTGACATGCTTTAATACGGCTGATTTTTTAATGCACTGTCTGCTTTCAGTACATATTCTTGTCATGAAATTTTTCATAATTCACAATGTTTCTTTCACCAAGCGACTAATGACCAAACCTCCAAACTTGAATACCCCCCCCCCCAAAATACACACACAGATAAATGTCTACCTCCTGAAAATATGCCTTTTTATGTAGTGTTTGAAATTGGGACCTTTTGCTTTATATTTATAATAATGGTGTAATCTGAGGCCAGGCATAGGGCTAGAGATTTTGGGCCCCGTGAAAGCATATCATATTGGGCGCTCAACCCAGACCAGTCCAGTTATGATCCAAATTTTTCTAGCGCCCATCACTCAGGGACCCTTGTCAATGGTCCTAAATTCCCTCCCCCTTAACGATGCCCCTGTCTGAGGTGGCTCAAAGTTCTAGGTTTGAATCGTATGTGTATGGAGTTTGTGTTTTACCTGTGTTGTGTGGGTTCCAGAGTAACAGTTAGGCTAGCTGGTGTCTCTGAATTGCCCGTATTGTGACTGTGTGAATGTTTGTACCCCCACACCCCTCCATAACACTCATCAGGATTGGTGGATGAATGGACGATGTAATCTGAGCAAAAAGTCTAGAAACACGTTTAAGAACAATGTACTGAAATGAATAGGTTTTTTTAAAACTAGAGTTTCCTGCTTTCCAACTTCCATACTGTATCTTTTGATTGACTTTTTTGTTCAGGAACATTTAAAAAATGCTCTCTTTTATCCAACAGTACGGGGCTTTGAGGTGATATTTTAAATTAATTCATGGTGTGTTTTTTTTCAGCGCAGATGAGTGATTCTTGTATATAATGTGCTACTTGTTTAACAAATAAAATTGCTTGAAAAGACAACTTTGTCTGTTAAGTGACTTATAATGCAATATCGAAGCGAAATGTTTGGAACGGTTCCACTTTTGAGACAGATCTATATACACTGGCGAGGTGGACTTTGTAAATCTTAACGTCAAATGGGGGACAGGCTTCATATGCATGAATACGTTTTTCTTAAGAAATAAACGCTGCGATCGCGGTACAGTCATAACACCGCATGTGAAGTTAATTTTGTAGCCGGTGGCGGCTTCAGCAGTTAAATCGGCGAGTAAAACGCGTTACTGAAAGTTTAATTCGCCTTTTTTATGTGACGCGTACGGACCCGCGGCGCTCCTACGCGACTGCCGGCCGGCTTCGGGACTCCCTTTCGGCGCGGAGTGGTTCCTCCGGCTCCGTCGAGCCCCATCCGAGCTCCGGAATGCTGTGATTTCCGAGTCGCCGAGCTGCTGCTGAGCCCTGTGTGGGAGGGTGAGGGGCAGGGAGCTGCTACGTGTCTTATAACCCCCCCGGAGGTCCTCGGGAAAAAGGAGGAATCAAACCCCCACCGCCCTCCTCCGATTAATAGGAGCGAGCGGATCGAAGCGCCTCCAGAGGAGCGACGAGCTGCAGTCCAGCCGCCTTCGAGCGCAGGAGAGAAAGCGGGGGAAGGAGAAATAATCATGTCCGGGAACAAAAAGCAGCGCACGGTGAGGAGCACCGACATGTCTAAGGCTTGTGGGTCCGAACCGTCTCCATCACTTTGATGGGACATAAACTAAGACGGGTGCCGATCACGTCGGGGGGGGGTTTGAACTGTTTTATGGCGAAGTGACACTAATTTCAGATATTGTAGCTGCTTTCTTTGACATGTTTTTTAAAAATGTGTTATCTTTTAACTGTTTTTTTTAGATGTTTAATATTTCCTTTTACAGGCGATCCTCTGACACTTCCTCCTGAGTCGGTTTATAAACGGCACTGCCGACAGATATCTAGGATCTGCGGTGTTAAAGAAAGTTCCGTGCCAGTCTTTCTAATTTATATCGTGTATTAGTAAATCTTAAAAAGCACAAACTATATGTCGTTTGCATGATGGATGTGGGACACTCGGCTTGGGTTAACATGTACCTTGTGTTTTTTTTTATTGCGATCGCCCTGCATTTTCCCGATTACGTGTCGTTTAAAGTGTACTTTTGCCGAGCTTTCCGTGGTGTCACCCCGGGCCGAAAACGTGTACGGTGCCGAAACAGTGGGGCTGTTGTGTCCCCCTCATGAATGGCATTACTGACATTTTATTTCCAGCCCCTGTAAAGTTTCCCGGTGCGTGTCTCCGTCCCCCCGGGAAGCGCTGGCACTTTCCCCTATCCATCCAGCCTGAGTTGGGGCGATGAAGCGCCGATGTGTGAGGAAGTTGCTTAACTCGGTCCCCAAAGTTATATCAGTGCCTCAGCGTGTGTCCGGCCGTTTCCCTTTGCAATCTATCGCAGTCGTTGCGCAAAAAAATTGCAGGTAATCCGGTGCTTTTTCTCCCTCTATAATATTTTGAAGAAATGAAAACTCACGTCAGCTTTCAGTAAACTTTATTTCGACTCGCTGTGGTTAAATATTACGTTGCGCTTAAACGGGTAAGAGGTTAATGACGTGGACATGCGGATCATCTTTACACCTTCAGCCAAGGTACTGAACGCAATCAGCCTTCAGTCTGCCACCCCACACAGGCTGGTACGGTGCACTGACTAACTGATGGATTTAGGCTTTTACCTTGGGGGGGGGCCTTGGACCCCCAGAGGTTTTTTTTCTCCCAACTTGGGAGATTCTGGTTCCTCGCCTCCGTTGTCATCTGTCTGTCTTTCCGTCATTTTTTTTGTCTTCCCCTTTCCTATGTAACAATAAATTGAATTTATCTGCCCTGCTTAAATGTGTCTACATTTAAATGAACAACTGTCCCTCCACAAAAGGAAGACAATCAACAGAATGTTAACAACTTGCCTTCATCAAATCCTCTATTATATATTTGTGTTTGAGTTCTGGGAAATGGGTATGAGGTTTATACAAAACTGAAAAGGCAAATAAAAAATGCTTTTGTTATGTAAAGTGTAGTGGAGCAGCGCCAAAAAACTTTAATGAAGCCAGATCTTTAAAGATGATTTCTTTACTTTTTGGCACGGTTTAACTAATAACGATGATTACTTAATGACAATATAGATACAGGTCTTACACAGAAGGCGAGAATATGCTCATGGATGCGTTTTCGATTGTGTTTAATGTGGTAAAGAGGTCTCCTTCATGCAGGAAATGTCAGAATTCAGACCAGGAAAAGGGGCCCATTTTTTATTGTTTAGTCTGTATGGACATGGTTTGGAAGTTCAGTACTAGTACAGCCCTGGATTAAAAATCAGCTTTATTTTTCCTGTAGAGTGCATCTTATCTATTGAGAGCTTGGACTTGAACCAAGTATTTGAATTGCATAACAGTTTTTTCCGAATGACTGAATTTTCTCAGCTTTAACTACGGCAGTTTTTTGATGATGTACACGGTGCATCGGGACATGAGGTACAGCCAAGAGGTCAGGCTGGACCACTTTGAGGGGGCAGAGCCCCCCCCCAACCCCGGCGTGGGAGTTCACAAATGGAACTCCATGTAGCGGAGCATGTTTAGGAGTTGCTCCAGTCACCTCGCCGCTGTGTGTTAATTTTTTCTTTTAGCATAATCTCTTATCTGGAAAGGCCACTTTGGGCCAGTGGAGAAAGTAAAAACCACAAAAACGTCGTGTGTGTCTTGGAGAAGTGTCTGTTTTGCCGTTGAAGACCTTTCTGACTTTGGCATCCAACTGATACCCGCAACTTCTGCTTTCTTAAGGACTTCCTTCTTTTTCTTCTTTCTACGGATTTGGGGAAGAGGGAAAAACATGTATTTGAAACACACACCGTTGGGGTCCTACAGGACGGCCGTCCCCCCAAGATGCCTGAACATACGGCTCAAACTATCCATCCTTTGTCCTTTTCTTTTGTGTGCGTTTTTTCTCCGCCGTGTAGAGGTCGGAGAAAGGTGTTTCATGAGTATCACATCTGCTTTTCCTTCTCCCTCCGATGTCATACTGTCGTTACAAAAATCCGTCATCATGTGGAGTGTATTTATTTAAGGTAGCTGGTTTGAGTGAATGGAATGCTGTCGTGCGAATGTCAAATTGACACAGGGCATGCGTGATGCCTTTGCCAATGTTAAACCCCTTGGGCAGTTATTATATCCTCTGTGCCGGTGTGCATCTCAAGGAGCAAGGACCTGTCGTTAAATGTAACAGATGAGAAATGTGACAAAGCAATCAGCATGAAAATACAGGCCTCGCTTCCGTCCTGGAATCAGGCCTCTGACCCAATGGGATCCCATACAGAGGAAAATCAGTGTAGCCTATTTTTTTTATCTGGCTGAAACTATATCCTCCATCATAGCTCTGTGTTTCTGCTCTTGTGTCGCTTTTATGACTGGTCTTTTTTGATTATCTCCCTGAATCTAAGCACGCCTGTCATTAAGTCAGAAAGATTGTAACCTCGATATGATGTCATGTGATCATTAAAAAGAATGACTGTGCAGAATATGAAACCAATGAACAGGTGACACTTCCTTGAAACTCAAATCAAATCATCTAAAGCATGTATTAATATTTTTTTAAAAGTTAAGTTTAAGGATTTTTATGTATTTTAGCAGGCACATTTATCTTTTTTATCTTCTTATTTTTTTTTTTTTTTTGAGAAATTAAGTTCAGCCAGTCCTTTTCAGGAGCTGAAAGGTAAAATCATCCTGCTGAGCCTGGGATTTGAACCAGCAACGTCTTGGTTAAGGAATCAGTGTCTCGTGCTTCTGTGCCACACTCCACCCTCTTTTAATTACTGGAACTTGACCAAGATTAAAATAAAGTTCTGTGTTTCAGGAAAAGGCAGAACCATTATTATTAAAACACTGGCTTGCATATTTGTATGTGTATAAAGTTTCCTGATTTGAGCCGGGACACATCAGTCGAGTAGCATCTCCTCATTTTGGTTTAGAATAAATATGCCGCTTCTTTGGAGCGAGCCGGTGTCGTAAGACGGGGGCCCATAATCTTACAGTTAGGCCTCACTTGCTCCGATGCCCCATGCGGCAATGTGTCAGCACTGTCTGACCCTCCAGCCCTCTTTCTGTGCTGAAGTTTCGGTTACTGCGAAGTGAGAGAGCTCACTGTTCACCGGGAGTTGGCTTATGGGCATCGTGAAAGGCTGCTTGTTTCTCCGGCGAGCAGAAGCGTGTCTGGGAGGGGGGGGATGGGTGAGTGTGTGTGAGTGTGTGTATTTGTGTGTGTGGGTAAAGGTAGAGTACTGGGGGGGGAGGTATGTGCTGACCAGATTTGCCACGTCATGACCGTCCATCTCTCCGTAACACACTGCTTGTATTGTCCTGACACCCTTGCAAAGATGTACGCTGCTGGTCCGAAGTCCCAAACCGAGTCCTTCAGTAAATAATCCTTTCAAGACAATGAAAATAAATAGCCTTTGTTTAGCTGCTTTTGGTTAAATGTTCTACCAATGATATAAAGCAGGGCTTCTCAACTGGTTTAACCTCAAGAGCCACCTTTTTCCTTGGTTGTTAAATCACGGCACAAATTTAAAAAAAAAACCCAAATTTATTTCCAAAAACTAGCAGTAATAGTAAATATACACAGTGGTGTAATAGTAGTACAATTTGTTCATGCACAGTTAAAAAAAAAAGAAAAGAAAAAAAAATTTTCAATTTTTTTTTTTTTTATAACCACACATCTATTACCCAATGAAAATCCCATGATCCACTTTTGGGTTGCGACCCACCAGTTGAGAAACAGGGTGATCTGGTGAAATGCGATGCAGTGGACCTTAGGGTATCCAGTCTAGCAGGACCCAGTCTTTGGCATTTCCTTTGGGCAGATGAAACGAAACACAGACTGTGATCCGAGCCTCTTTTGCAGCATTGACAGTGTTGATTGAGGCCTTCCACCAGAGGCCTCGATGGAAAAATGTGTGATGTTGTGCTGTGGTGTGAGCGAGCGAGTCGGATGAGTTGCGCTGAGTCATATGTGGTTAACAGCTACGACTTGTGTGCCACCACTTGTGAAAATCATACTTTCAGGGTTAACTGCGTCCACCATGTCAGACTCGTGGCTGGCTGCACCGGGTCACAAGGTCATTAAATGTGGATCAGTTTTGAATTAAGAGGTGTCGTTTTACAGCTTGGTATTCAAAGTTTGATTGCTGTCCTCTTAAAGAGATCATCTCGGCTTTGCTACGTCCTCGAAAGTAAAGTTCGCCCTGCAGACAGTCATTTGGCATCTGAAAGAAATACCTACTGAAAGGGCCATTTTAAATTTTTGGTGTCGTTTTAAACAGCTGCCACTTGTCTAAAATGACGTCATAACATTAACGTAACAGTGTGCAGAACGTCTCAGTTCCTCATCCTCAAAACATGTCGCTTTCGTGTGGCTCCCACATAACAGCTGACACTTTTGAAGCTTGGCATTCCTCTCGACTCCTGGTAACCATTATCAGCCCACAAAAATCTCGACTTTTGTTTGAAATCCAGCTCCTCGCGCTGACTGGATCCTCTTTACGGGCATATAATGCGCTTGGGCATGCTGGCCGTGTGCTGACCCTAACCGCCCATTCCATGCGCTCTCGCAGGACCTGAAGAGGTCGACCAACGTTGTGTACCAGGCGCACCACGTGAGTCGGAGTAAGAGGGGGCAGATCGTGGGTACCAGAGGTGGCTTCCGAGGTTGTACCGTCTGGCTTACGGGTAAGCAAACTGGCAGTGCGAGACTCCAAGCCAAGGGTGGAGTTTGGGACACAGTTATGGCACTGCATTACTGGGAGATGACGAGCTCTTCAGCCTTAAACGTCATTTATTATGTTTGTGGTTCATCACTGGCCCTTTTTCAAACAGTAAAACCCTCTTTATAAGAGACTAAATAAATTTTGCCTTAGTACAGATGTTCCTTTTCTGTACCTTTTACTGTGTATACAGACATGGTTTGGAGCTAACAGGAAGTGAGGCAGGGACCCCCTGAACTAGATGCCAGTCGATCACAGACTTAACACAAACAGATGTAATCACAGACTAATTTATGCAGTTTAGGAACACCCAGTTGCCTCACTGTATGTTTCTGGACTGTGGGAGGAAATCCTAAGGAAATGCATGAAACATGTAGAGACATGCAACCCCCTGCATACACACACACACACACACACACACACACACACACACTAGGTATGTATATCTTTGTGGGGACTCTCCATTGTTTCTATGGGTGTGTCCTAATCTCAAAAATAACAACCATAACCCCTACCCAGTACCCAGCCCTAACCTTAACCATGAATAACTAAGCAAAAATGCAAGATTTTTGGCATTTAAAATTTTTTTGATTGCAGTGAAAATGGAGTTACTCCTTTTGGTGATTGAAAAGGTGGTCCCCACAAGGTCAAAATAACAGGATCTTATCGCCAGATGTCCCCACAATGTAAAATATGCATGAGTATACACACACACAAAGGCTGGAGGGTTGAGTAGGAGCAGCATTCAAATCCACATGGTTCCAGGGGTATGAGGATACAGTTCTACACACTGAATTACATAGTGCACAGAGTGAAGCCCTTTTAAGTGAAAAGCATTATGGGTTTTTTCACCCCTTCACCATCAAGGCCTGTCCGGTGCTGGGAAGACCACGGTGGGCTTCGCCTTGGAGGAGTACTTGGTGAGCCACGGCATCCCATGCTACTCCCTGGATGGCGACAACATCCGGCATGGGCTGAACAAGAACCTGGGCTTCACGTCAGCCGACCGCGAGGAGAACATCCGGCGCATCGCCGAGGTGGCCAAGCTGTTTGCTGACGCAGGCCTGGTCTGCATCACCAGCTTCATCTCCCCTTTCACCAAGGTGAGACTGCATTTTGCGTTCTCCCCCCCCCCAGCAGCTGAATGGAACCTTATTCTGAAATGTCGATGATGTAATACAATGTCAATAAAAGGCACTTCACCCCTCAGTGTAGTGCTGCACAAGAACATATAGCGTGGGATTGTGGGTAATATTTAAATTTCAGCTTTTATGATTAGCTGGATGATCTATTCTTGTTAACTGTAGACATAAAACAACAGGAAATGATGAGAAACAGTGGGAGTGATAGCAGAGCCACTTAAAGGTCCCAAGGAACCACCTTTCTCTCTCTGGATGTTTAGCGAGAAACAGACAAAACCATATATACAAGGAATGTGTAGCTGAACCACAGGGTAATGTACTGTCGGTGCTCTGGGTGGTACACAGGATCGAGAGGAGGCCAGGAAGATCCATGACAGTGCCAGGCTGCCCTTCTTCGAGGTGTTCGTCAATGCCCCCCTAGAGTTGTGCGAGAGCCGGGACGTCAAGGGGTTGTACAAGAAGGCCCGCGCTGGAGAAATTAAAGGTGCGGCCTGCTATGTCCTATTTCAGGCAGTGACACAATGCACAGCGAGTGTCTAGTGGATACACAATGAATATATAGCAAATATACTATGAATGCAGAGCCTGTTGGAGGGCATTCCAGGTGGCTACATCTGGAAGCTGCTTTAAAGAATGCCAAGAGTCTAAAATTTGCACAACAAATATATAGCAAAAATGCAGTAAACACAGTGAATACACAATGAATTCATAGTGAATATACCATGAATATATAACAAATATACAGTAAACACGGAAAATATACAATTACACAGTGAATACACAATGAATACACAGTGAATATGCAATGGATGTCTGGCAGATAATGTCTAATGTCATGTCTTTTTATACTTGAGTCCTTTCTATATGTCCTCTGTTCATTCTGGAGTTGGGCAATAATGCAGTTTACTTCACATCATACCGAGTATAACTGTGTACATGACAAATAAAACTTTGAAACTTGAAATGTACAGTAAACACATAGCAAATGTACAGTAAACGCACAGCAAATCCACATCGAATACACAGGAAATATACAGACAGTAAATACAGAATGAATGCATAGTAAACATATAGTAAATGCATGGTGAGTGCACAATGGCTTCAGCAGAGTGGTTCAGTGTTTGCCTTTCAAGGGCAGTAAGTGAGCTTTGTAAAGAAAAAAAACATTACCATGGCTTACATAATGACCTTAAGCACACCTCAAGCTTATCTACTAAGTATTATCTTGTGAACAAGGAACGTGATGGAGTGTTGGGACAGATGACCTGGTCCCCACAATCCCCGACCTAAACCCTATACAACTGGTTTGGGATCAGTTGTATTGAAGAGTAAGAGCAGGTAGCCAACTTGTGCCCAGAACTTGTTAAAAACCACTTCAGGCCTGTTGGAGAAGCATCCCAGGTGGCAACATCTGGAAGCTGCTTTAAAGAATGCCAAGAGTCAAAAATTTGAGAATATTTTGAGATGTAGAGCAGAAGTGCTCTACATCTCAAAATATTCTCAAATTTGGTCGTTGCAGTATTTGATATGTATTACTTTAATGTAGTACTTTTACTATATGGTGTATAACATAACTAAAAGTGGGCAGATGTGCTAAGAACAGGTGTTCAGACTTTTTTTCAGTTTTGTGCTATGTATATATAAATACAGATTCTTATTTACCAGTTATTTTCTATGTAAAAAGTACATAATGACAGAGCTAGGCAGTTACACATTTCAGAAGCTTGCCTGCCAGCTGTTGGGTAGCCATCTTTAACATAAGCGGGAAGATGTTACCACGGTGACCAGCCCCAGAAGACGGCCCCATAAGCAGCATCTCCTAAGCGAGACTCGGCCCGCCAGTCTAGTCATTTCAAACTGCCTCAGTTCATTCAGGGTTCTCAGTGGCTTTTACAGAAACAGAAACTGACATATGGAAAGTTTTTTTTTTTTTCTCTCAATCTCTGGAAGCCGAAGTTTTTGCTTATGTCTGTTTTTGCTTTTGGACAGCGTTTTGGGAAACAAAGTACTTTGCCGTCTTATTTCCTGTTTTCACACAATCAGAGATTACAAGCCTGATAGCATTAATGTTTATGCAGGAAACCAAAAAGCGGTGATTTATGGCCAGACCTGGTCATGCGGGTTACAGTATGCTGTACCACAATGCGCTCCGTTGCCACATTATCTGCCAAAGATGTCCACAGGAAACGCAGTGTCAGCGCTAATCTGCGGCATTAGCACTGTCCAATGTGTGTTAACTGACACTAGTGCCGTCTAGTCCAGTCCAGTGAGGATTCAGGATATAGAGTTACGACACACAGCTCCCAAACTGCATTCAGACCCCTCATCAACGATCCAGTTGGTAAGGTACAAAGTGAGAGGACGCGACTCAAACAGGGTACGGCGAACTCCTTAGCCGGTGCTCAAGTTAGATGCTAATCTAGATGTAATATATGTAAGCCAGATCCATTTAAATAGTCAATAGGCTGTTATAAATTCTGTCTAGTCACACACACAGAGTGCTTTGTTACAGCCTGAATACCCTCGCCATTTTGCATGTAATTAAATTATGTAGAAAACTGACCAGATACACATGACTGAAGCCATTTCATTGAGTAATAAGTAAGTTTGGAACATTCCAGTGCTCTTGCTCTGATGCTTAATTAATTACTAAAGGGTAAATAACAGTCTGTTCAAAGTACAGGTCAGTTGTTGCTGTATGACTGCAAACTGCAGTAGTCCAGGATGTGAGACGGCCCGTTTTGATTTAATAACCACCCCCCAAGACGGAAGCTCTGTGGTTCCACCCTTCAGAGCTGTCCCCAAACACAGCTGCACGTTCCTGAGACTCTTACTCATTCGGGGTTGGGGGGCGGGGGGGGGCAGCGAGAGATACATGGTGAATCAGGCCACTATCCCCCCTGCGGGTCACCGAGTAGCACTCGTGGGCTGAGGACAGCTGTGATGGGCAAAGGTGATTAGTCAAAGGTCACAGAAAGCCAGAGAAAGGTTACAGTCCCATAACTCACAGGCTCGCAGGAGACGCTGCCAGGAAGTGTGGCTCAGGGCAGCCTGTTGACTTAAGGGTGGGGTGTCACTTTGATATGAATCGGAGAGGCCTGGGGTTACATCTGGCCTGGATACTGTAAGGTATGAGACATTTAGAAAGCAGGGAGTGTCTCCTTACTTCATTGTTCCTAAGAGACCCTCAGCTCTCATTTTTCTATGCTGGGAAATGTGCCGATTTTGATTTCTCCTCAAGGCCTGCTTCTTATCTTAAGACTGTCCTTTATATATACAAACGTCGCTACCCCCGAATGTTAAAGAGATCAGCGGTTTGATCTCTGAGGCAAAACGATTAAGCAAGCAGGTTAACGATGGTCAGGGATCATACAGCGGTGGGCCAAAGAGAGTTATAATCCTAGAAAGCTGTTCACGCCCCCCCAGGGCTGTCATGGCGGACTGTGAATCTGCGGGTGTGGTGACGGACGTGGCTAGGCCAGGTGGGGAGGGGGACGGAAGTGTTAAGGCTTCTGTCAGTGAGCAGCTGTGATTTAACGACTCATCGATACTGATTTTAATCAGCCCCGCCTCCCACTTTCAGAACACAGGACTGAAATCTCACATGTCACCTTTTGAGTGGCTCAGTCAGGCATACTGCACTTTTCATTCTTTTGATCGGCCTGTATTGAAATTTCTTTTTAAATTTCACTTTGGTTTAATTTAATTCTAATATGTCTGCTCATTTTTATTATAGTTTCTTACCTGTAGTTTATCCTCATATCTTGTAAACGCAAGCGATACCACTGCATTGTAACAGGCATGTTTGCTGCATTATGGGGTCCCCGCTGCATTGTAACAGGCATGTTTACTGCGTTATGGGGTCCCCGCTGCATTGTGACAGGCATGTTTGCTGCGTTATGGGGTCCCCACTGCATTGTGACAGGCATGTTTGCTGCGTTATGGGGTCCCCTCTGCATTGTAACAGGCATGTTTACTGCGTTATGGGGTCCCCACTGCATTGTCACAGGCATGGTTGCTGCGTTATGAGGTCCCCACTGCATTGTAACAGGCATGTTTACTGCGTTATGGGGTCCCCACTGCATTGTGACAGGCATGTTTGCTGCATTATGGGGTCCCCTCTGCCCAGCCTTTACCCTCATTAGTGTTTCACACATTTAACAGTAACCCTCAGATCTCAGCTATTTAAAGTGCCCATTTTTTATATTAACTATGAATCAACCAGAAACAATGTAGGAAATCATATATGAAGCTGGGGAAGGGTATCTGTATTAGAGGGTTTGAGATTTTTAACTTTTTTTTTTGTGGTTATGCAATAAAGAAACATTGGGTCCAGAACTGCTGATGACCAGATCTCAGCCCAGTCCATTTACAGTGTAGATGTGGAATATGATGCAGGTACGACATAGATTTATGTATGAGCACAAAAAAATAATTTAATCGGTAAGCGTTCTGTGTATGATTATATTATATCACACTGGGACCATGAATTTTAAAACAAGGATGAATGTTTTAAAAACGTCTGCCTGTTTGTAATTGTAATGCTTTCTGATCAGGACTCCGTGCGTGACTAAATCATATAATTGCAGCCAGGCACATTTCTCGGGTCTGTGATGTAAAGCCCCCAACCCCCCTCTGTCCCCACCCCCCACAGTGAACCGTCTGACCCGAGAAAACCCCGTCTGCAACCGGCTGAACACTGCCCCCTTTCGGAGTATTCCGCTGCGGTTTAGCGAGTAGTGGGTCGACCAGAGCTGTGTATCAGTGGGCGTCCTGTAGAATTTTCGGGGCGACTGTCTACAAATCCAACTAATTCTCTAACATTTCATTAATGCACGTTAAGACTGGAAAACGTAAGGCTTTAACATATTGGGTTTCGCAGTGGCACGGCGCCCCCATCGGTGTGCACTTCCAGTGGAAACAATCTTTTTCCCCTTTCTGTCTCCACAGAAGTTTCCATTATAATTTAAACGATGAATATAGGTTATATAATAACGCTGTCTGAAACGACAGCGACAAATTGAGGGTAGTCATTCATATATAGATGTTTAGAGAAGTTAGTTTTAACGATTACTGATAGTAGTCACCAAAAAAGAAGATCGTATACTGATTTCGGAGTCTGGTGTATAACAGGCACAGTTTACAGGTTTAATAAAATTAGTTATAATGCCGATAATCGGCGTGACTCATTTAGGTCTAATTCAAAGAAGTGGCGTCATTCATCCCTGTGGCTGAGATCAGGGCGCCAGCTCACGCTTTAGAAACCTTATGACAAATCTATATTAATCCGTTATAAAATAAAGATTAGCGACATCAAAAGCGTTGAGGCAGTTTGCAAACCCTACAGACTATTTGCAAGATAGTAAAAGTCTTGCATACATGCAAATACGTGTGTAGAGTTGTCTTGAATTGAAAATCTCACTCCCAGACAGTTGACCATATCGGAAAATAAACCTCGAAGTGTGACAATGGTTGATTTTAAAATTTAATTTAAAATCAACCATGTTGATTAAAAAACCTACAGATACAAAGGTTAATGACGTATAATATCAAAAAAGGCTAAACGAGCACACTGATTTTCTCACTCTAACGCCGTACCTCAAAGTATCTCGCGCAGGCCCACGTGACTCACTGCTGACCTCATGTGGACAATCGCCGGTAGTGCAGCATCTCTGCGTTGGAGAATCCCTTCATTTACTGTGAACAAAATCCACTGGATATCTTCAATATTGCTTCGTGTTGTTTTAAATTGCTGAATGAACTGGAAATATACACGTGTTTTTACAATACATGAGCAGTTACTGAAATGATTTGTATACTCTTTGGTCGACGCTGAAGCCCTTAAACCGACTTTAGGGCGAGTGAACACCCTAATCAGCTGCAGAGCATGGCAAGAAACTGCAAATGGTTGGTTTGAAAAACGTCGTTGTGACTGGATTAAGATAAAAATCGTATTTTCATGTTCATCACAGCATCAAGCAGCAAGGTTCCTTTTCTGTGTCGTATGGGATAATCCCAGGTACCTGCTGCTAGGTAAACGGGTGTCCCTTAGTGTGTCATGGATGTCCTTCCTGCACAGGGTGTCCCTTAGTGTGTCATGGATGTCCTTCCTGCACAGGGTGTCCCTTAGTGTGTCATGGATGTCCTTCCTGCCCAGGGTGTCCTTTTGTGTGTCATGGATGTCCTTCCTGCCCAGGGTGTCCCTTTGTGTGTCATGGATTTCCTTCCTGCACAGGGTGTCCCTTTGTGTGTCATGGATTTCCTTCCTGCACAGGGTGTCCCTTTGTGTGTCATGGATGTCCTTCCTGCCCAGGGTGTCCCTTTGTGTGTCATGGATGTCCTTCCTGCTCTGGGTGTCCCCCTGCTCTTTCTGCCTGGGATAGGCACCAGGCCCCCTTGCAAATCTGCTCTGGCTATACATTTGGAAGATGGGTGGATCTGTGGAATAATTTAATTTCCTGCCACGATCAGAGCACCAAGATGTAGTTTTTTTGCAAATTAAATACTTCTAAACTCCCTACTGACCTGTGATGTGGATGTTAGATCCCCACATTACAGGTTGGCTTGAGCCATCAGACAGTGTGCAGTATAAAAAAAATATTTAGTTATATCCGTTTACTCTGTGTTGGCATTGTCAGTTACAATAAACCATATAATTAAATGCATATAGCCTCCTATATGGGGATAAATTATCTTGCCATATAGGGGAAAAAAACAGACTAGCTTTCGCCAAAATTTATCCAAGTAGTGGGAAATTCAGATTGAAATGGGGCGAATCTTGTGCTTATGTTCCGCGTGCTTATGTTCCACATTCTTATGTTCCGCATGCTTATGTTCCGGGTGCCATGTTTACTCATATTTCTGTTCCTCCTGTTACATTTAAAAGTCTGGTGGTTTACAGCTATTCTGTGATCTGTTCAGTTGCCTTGACCTGAATGTGACTGCAGTGTTCTATAATGGGTTGAGTTTGTGACATCCATGTATGAGGACACCACTGACCCAGGGTCTCACACCCTGTGTGTCCCTACAGAACCAGGCCAGGAGGGGGCAGCAGACAGACCGTCCTGGGCGGGCAGCACCATGGCTGAGCCGGACTACATTGACGCGGATTGCGATGAGCTCATCAAGCCGAAAAAACTCGTGAACCCATGTAAGTCTTCCAGGAACCATCAGGACCTGCACCGGGAACTGCTGATGAACCACAATAGGTGAGACACCTGCTTTGTCCTTCTGTGAGGGCTGGGGTGATCATCACACGTGTCTACATCATGATAGAAGTTGAACAGACTGTCCTAAAATTTCTGCCAGGTGCAGAGAAAAGGTAAACTGGGCCGATGCCAAAAAACAGTCATTATTCATTCATGTCTGTTCCCTGACCCTGCACCACCCCCCCAAGATAACACACACGGAGCTTACAGAAAATGAAGCAGTGCATTTTAAATGTCAGTCTGACGTCATTACTGCCACATCCATTTATGTAATGGTGGAGAGAGGGGGATGTCTTTAGGCAGACGGCTCGTGATGACTGACTGGACGAAGGAAACTTGTATCAGTCGGTAATTTATTAAAGTCTGGGGGCTTCGGTGTAATTAGTGCCATCAGTGTAAGAGCTTTAGTGGCCCTCATGGGGACGTCTTGTGTGATGTAATCCTGAGGTTTTAGACACAGAAGAGCCGGTATCTGTGCTTCCACTCGCATGTGTTATCAGTGACGAGGGGATTCCAGCGTGCCTCTGTTAGACACTGCAGAGCAGGGTGTGGGAGTGCCGAGAGCTCAGGGAACGCAAGATCTTGTAGGTCGTCAGCTTTTCTGAGTGCAAATATTTCCTCATAAGCAAAATAATACGTCTCATGAAGAATTTCATTAGATGATGCTAGGAAACATAGTTCAATTCATAAAGATGTTTGTCTACTTGAACACATTTAAGTATGCACATCCAAATAAACCCCAGGGCAAACATTTGGTTGGACAACCTATTGCACATCATTAGTCATTATCCTGAGGACCCACAGTTTCTGAAAGACTACGAGGGAAAGTGACGATGCGGGTGGCCTCCCCGCAGGGGCCTGTCTCCCCAGAACAAGCCGGAGCTGCAGAAGGTCATGGAAAAGCGGAAGCGGGACCAAGTGCTGAAGCAGCAGAAGGAGGAGCAGGAGGCCCACAAGAAGCGCTCGGACCTGGAGATCGAGCTGATGAAGCGGCAGCAGAAGCTGGAGCAGGTGGGGCCAGCCAGCAGCACGCATGCTAGTGCACCTGGGCTTCATTCACAGGGGCGAACACAGTAGATCCTTCTTGTGACCAGCAGAGATAGGGATATAGAGATCTCATCTACCACCAGCAGAGACCGTGAGAGGTCATAGGGATCTCGCCTATCACCAGCAGAGACCGTGAGAGGTCATAGGGATCTCGCCTATCACCAGCAGAGACCGTGAGAGGTCATAGGGATCTGGCCTACCACCAGCAGAGACCGTGAGAGGTCATAGGGATCTCACATGTCACCAGCAGAGACCGTGAGAGG
This sequence comes from Hippopotamyrus pictus, assembly GCA_026781145.1. Taxonomy (NCBI): domain Eukaryota; kingdom Metazoa; phylum Chordata; class Actinopteri; order Osteoglossiformes; family Mormyridae; genus Hippopotamyrus; species Hippopotamyrus pictus. The sequence continues at coordinate 6,334,853 of JAODLC010000001.1, forward strand.
TCATAGGGATGTCACATGTCACCAGCAGAGACCGTGAGAGGTCATAGTGATCTCGCCTCTCAGGCTCTGGTTTCTTCTCATGAATGAATTAGGGTTTGTGCCAATAATGCAACCCTCATCATGTGTTTCGCATCTTCTTCCAGTTTGAGCTGGAGCAGCAGAAGATCGAGGAGGAGCAAGAGAACACGCCCGAGTTTGTCAGGATGAAGAGCAACCTGAGGAGGACGAGGCAGGAGGCAGAGGAGCCAGACCAGACCCCATAGTCTTGGTGGAGGGGGGGCTGTAGAGTCCACGGCACATGTCATGGTGACCACATCACAGGGGGGATGGGTGTGTGTGTTCTGTAAACAGATTTCCCTCAAACAGACCGGGGGCTCACCAGAAATCGAACCCTATCGCCCCCCCAGAAATGGGGGGCTCCCCTCACAAGCTAGTTTTGTTTGTCACATTGTAAATGGACATTTGCACACTGGATGGACTCTGGAGCTTGTTTTGATTCACTTTTGTAAAGCCAACACGAGTGCAGTTATTTATGTGTTTTGTTCCTGGGTGTGGGATTCTGGCCATGTTCCTGCCGTTGTGGTTCTTTGCGTCACATAAGCTGGGGTCTGTATTTCCTCGGGGTTGGGGGGACGGGGAATTGGTGGGTGTTTAGTTGTGTGACTCACTTTGCTGGTTTGGTTTCTGTATTCGTCTCTTAAGCTACGTTTGTTTCTGGTCCTGGGGGGGGCAGTGAGCGTCGTTTCCTTTTCATTGTTTTATAAGAAATAAAGTATGATGGTGATTTGCACGAAACGTGTGGCTTTACGCTGCAGTTTGTGTGTTCACGTTTGGCAGAGGGTAGAGTTTTGACCAAAAGGGGGCGTTTTCTACAATGGTTGAAGGACGGAACTGATGGCTAAGAATTACAATGTCAACCTGATGCTCTTTTTTTAAAGCTTTTTTTTTTTTAAAAAAAAAAAAAAGAAAATAAAGGGGATTTTTTAAAAACTCTTTCTAAGCCGTCTGATATGCCCCGCGATCGAGTTCCCACGGTCATGAAAATGAGACCGGGGCAGATCTTTCAGGTGTGTGTCATTTCTGGAGCTAATCACACAGAATGTGGGAGGCGGGCACTGAACTTGTGACCTTGCAGGGCACGACAGGTGCCGCCAAAATCAGGTCCCCCACCTCGTGCCCTGCTTTTCACTGGCCTCGCTGGCTGCCTCGCTCAGTCTGTATACCCCTCCACGCTCCAAATCAGAAGACTGGCACACAAATTCATTTCCCTTTTACGGAATATGCATTCTCCTCTTCTTCTTATAATAATTATAAAATAATAATACCTCAGCTGCAATTTACCTGTTGCAGTGAAATGGTTTTTCTAGTTGACCCAGAAACAGTATTTAAATAATAATACTACTAATAATAAAAAAATGCAAAAACGAGATTAACTGGTGTACTTAAAATGTGGTGCCTAATTTGGAAATCCTACCTAAAGTTGTACCTTAACATTCCGAGGTGTTCTCAAAAACGTCCTTCGCTAAGTAGACCATCTGTACGAGATATTGAACCACTCCTAGCTACACTACATGGACAAAAATATTTTATTTATTTATTGGATTTATTGAGCAAGGACACAAAAGACCATGTTACATGTGAAAACAATGCAACCATTGTTTTGTACAGAGGTTTTCTAGCCAAAGGCTAATTTGCAAACCTAGTCCTTGGTTGGACTTTTAAGAACGGACAATAGTAGCAATTATCGAGTCACACATACTCGCAGACACATTGATACACAAGAAATTAGTATAAATTAAGTAATATAACTAATATGAAACATCAGTGTTCACAGATTTGCTTTTGTTTCAGCCATTTTTTTACCTGGGAGTTAAAAACCCTAACATTGGGACACACCTCCTAATCATTGAATTCAGGTGTTTCATTCAGACACTCTTCTTTAGGTATACGTTTCACATTGTTGATGTATACATACTGTTGATTATCTATTTATTTATTTACTGGGAAGGGGAGGGGTCCCCTAGTTCTGACACCCCTGGAATACACACATCTCTCTAATGTCACCCTATAATAAAAACTTCGGTTCATGAGATTGATAAATGTTGATACTGCAAGTTCATTTACATGTATATCTAATGTATTAGACACACTGGAATAGTCCTTATGGTCAATAATGAAGCACATTGGACATTCTCTTTTGTTAAGACAGTAATGCAGCTTTTCTTTCAGATGTTGTGCCATTGCTCGTCCCAAAATCGATGACATACACATATATTCCTGCACGCTGGTGTTTTATAGCAGTGTTCAATCCTCAGTCCACGTTTTTGCTTCCTCTCAGCTCCCAGCCACCTGTACCAGGTATTCTGTGTTCCTGATTGGCTGGGAGCTGGGAGAGAGCAGAAACGTGGACAGTCCGAGGTTCCCTGAGGTCTGGGCTGGGAAACACTGTTTTATAGAACAAATAATTGCCCAGTCGGCAAAAATCATATTTACGGTTAGATTATTCAGTTTGTTTATTTTGCTTCTTTAGATTCTCCTCAGTTGCAATATTTTGATATTCCTGATGTGTTGTATTTATAAAGAACAGCCAAGCAGTCACTGCACAGGTTGTCACAGCTCTGCAGAAGATGACGTTCTACATTTACCCATTCTACCCCAACCAAAGGACTCCATTCATCGCATTCTGCGATTCGCTAGAACCTGGACTGCATAGAAAGCAGCGTATGATGTTCCCATTAATGTGCTGCGTTGCATTGCATTTTGAAAAAGCATTACTGCACGAATTTCTCTGCGCCGTACACTCCCATTGATGACAATGAAAAACGGACCAAAACGCATAAGTCTTTGCGTTTTTCGCTCCATCTTTTCCCCTTTACAAATATTAAGGGCATTCATGTACAATCATAGAAACGGCCAATACAACGCCACATTAAAACGTATAAATAGGGACAAGAACGTGGACCATCGTGAGATGAAAACGTAGAGAAACGCAAACGAAAAATTGGTACAAAGGCAGTAGGACGCGTTGCGTTTTCATTGCATTTTTTGGCTTCCCTATTGTGAACATGCCCTAAGGGCACATTAATTCGGAGAACAGACGTGGAACAGTGCAGAACATCAGTAAGGTATACCTTTCAAATCTCCATAACATGCTGGACAACTTTATCGGAGATCTCACCTCTGAGCTTTGAATGCAGCCACTTCAAGACACAGGATGGCGCAATTTCATCGAGAAAGATCGAGAAGTTTCAGCTTTTTATTTCCATGAAGAAAAAGTAATTATCAGATGATATCCACTGCGTACGAGCGAGGTTCTTTAACAGCTACGTAGATCATTATTTATTTGATTGATTTTTATTTTCAACAACGGTCATACAAGTTTTTATATGTCGGACAATATATTTTATGCATTCTTAATTAACAAAAACAAAGAAAACACTAAAGAAAATTGATATTGTATCTATACATATTCTAAAAGAGCCTTTCAGTCGGCAGTCCCACAAATTTTCCCTTGCTTTGTGTTGCAAAAGACGTTAAACATACTATGGAAACTAAACTTCTGGTGGGTGTGACAAAATGTGAATCATTCACCCCAGACGTTTTCATCAAAGCAAACCACAACTTCAACAAATGTATTTATATCGTTTCTCTTAGGTTTATTTTTATCATGGGTTACTTTAAGGAAATGAAATTTTGAAATGCGCCCCCGGTTATTTATACATTTATGTCATGAAAATTATAAGTTTAATACAATTATATTAATGTAGAAATCAAGAAATAAACACATTAGGAAGGACAGAAATCATAAATCCTATCGATGTTATTTTGCCTAATTTTCAGTCGAATGGTATAACATTCTATATATACAATAATAGGCGTTTATACTTCGGCTACTTTAGAGGACTTATCTAAAATATCTAATTTCCAGTAATTCGCATTAGATTAGCATTTTTTACATTAAATTTGATTCTTAAAACATCGAAATAATCAAAGATGTTATAGCTATTACAAGGCTCCTAAAATTAAAGGCTGAAATCGTGGCATTCGCTTCTTAAACATTTTAATTTTTGTACACAATATATGTGAAGTACTGTAATCCAGAGAACACATAATTAAAATATATTTAATGAAATATTATCACTGAAAAAATACAGTTTTCATATTAAAAAGAACACGACTATTTTGCACACTAATTAGCTGAGATACAGGAAAGATTATTTAGACTAATAACTACAGTATATTTCCATTAAAGCTCAGTTTGCGTAAATTGTGTTAGTTTGTGTAAATTATCCATCAGAGGCTGAAAAACACAAAACCGCTTTCAGGAAGGGCTGTTTTAGCGCTCCTTGTTTTTTCTTATTTACATATACAATAGTTCTTGATACTTGTCACCGTAAAGGTTTTATTGCCAAATTACATATCAGTCTTACAAACTGATAGCTGACTAGACGGTCATATATTTATTATTTTTTAGAACATCAAGCTTTTAAAAAAAATGTTTCGAAATGTATTCCTGTCCATTGCCTTATCAAGTTTGAAGCGGAAGGAAGTCATTTCAGTACTAACATGCCTAAACCTCTACACTCATCGCCAGACTTGTAATGCTACGCTGTCTAATGTTCTGCCGTAAACATCTGTAAGGTGGTTACATTACTCGTATAGCCTACTTTTTGTCTTTAAAGTTCAGCTTAGGTAGCCTTTCATTATAAGGCCTCAGAGCTACAACCATAAATCACGTTATGCAATATTTAGTTTGAAAAGATTACGATCTGAAGCTAATGTGATCTGGCATCGCGTCCATGCAAGGGTATCTGTCTTGTGCTCTGAACTTCCCGAGAGAAGCTCCCTCCACCCTCTCCTGGACGATGGGTGGGTGTACAATCTGACTCTCTCGCCTAGGATTTCATTTTTAACAGTACATACTTGCTATAACTCTGGAGTCTCCAGCTCCAGCCCCGGACTACCCAGCCCTGCACATTTTTGGGCTCCCCCTCATTTAACCACCCATTTCTTGAGCTGAATCAGGTGTGGAAGAGCTGGAAAAGAAGTAAGTTATGCAGGACTGGGACTGGAATTCCTGGTATAACTGGTATTATTCACCCAAAACATTATGATGAAAGTGAAATACAATTTTACAAAACTGCAAAGTTGACAGAAATATGACACATAAAAACTAGGACAAATGTTCACTCTCCAACCCTATCGGGTTTGAATTTTTAACTACATTTCAGAGAAACTCTGATCTTCGATGCAAGAAAAAAAACTGAAGAAAATTATTAAACATTTTATGAAGCAAATGCTTTCAAATGTAAGAGGCCCATAAGCTTCCATTTTAAGCCCTAACCTTATCAGACACATGAACTTCCATCTAAAGCTGACTTTCTGCATTTTCAAAGCTCTGCTCCTGTAAGGTGTCCTTCCCAGGCACTGAGATCTGAACACTCCCAGTGTACCTGGCCCTCTCTGTTTCCTTAGACGTGATGGAGTCCTTCTCTTGGTACGTGGTGGAGGTGCTGAGCTCTGAGTTCCTCTTGGTGGAGATGCTTAGGAATCTTTTGGGAAGCAGACCTACCACCTGTTTCCGCATGTAGCTGTCCATCCAGAAGTAAACTAAAGGGTTCATGCAGCTATTACTGAAGGCCAGACAGGTGGCCAGGGATACAGATTTAGCCAGATGGTCAGAAGCCTCTTCGGAGAACTCCAGGTACCCAGAATTCGTCAGAGTCAACACTGTGTATAGAATGTTAAATGGCAACCAGGTCAACACAAAGAGGACCAAAATGCACAAGCCGATTCTAATGGAGCGCCTTTTATTCCTCTCAGCTTTGCTGGCCACCTGGAAATGTTGGTACAGTCTGAGGGCCACAGCAGAGTAGCAGAAGGTGATGATGACTAGTGGCAGCAGGAAGGCTATTACCCGAGTTATCAGGCTGAAGACGACCTTGGTTGAGGAGGCTGTGTCCTGACAGCTGGATTCATTGACAGCCCTGGAATGGAAGCTGTGGGACCCGAGCATCAGCGACGTGATCCAGATCATCAGGACGGTCAGGTGGGCATAGCGCTTGGTCCTCATCCGCCTGGTGTTCAGCGCCATGACGATAGCCATGAACCTGTCCACGCTCATGCAAGTCAGCAAGAAGATGCTGGAGAACATGTTGACTGAGATCACATAGGAGCTGAACTTGCACAGAAAGTCCCCAAACGGCCAGTTATCCAACAAGAGTGAGATGATCCACAGCGGCAAAGTGACCAGGAAGACCAGATCAGCTACAGCGAGATGTGTGATGAAGACGTCCACCAGTCTCCGTTGCTTGGTTTTCACCGTCATCAGGTATATAACCAAAATGTTACCCAAGGTCCCCGAGCAGAAAACCAGGGTGTAGATCACGACTAGAGTGATTTTAAATGCACTCTCGTCTTCCTCATGATGATCTATTGTGCTATAGTTGTATTCTGCCATGTAATCATAGTACATTGAGTTGTTATTCTCCATTTTTTGCATGTTTCTTCATTAAAGAAATCATTAAAATCTTGCGACCAGCCAAAGTCTTACTTGTGTAAACATCGTGCATAAATACTTGTGTGGTTTGCTCTGAAAAGTTAACGTACTTGATGCTCACTTCCTTAATGACACGTGGTATTTAACTGCGTAAAGACAATCAGATGGAACGACAGATAAATTGCACCACACAAAAAACTCCAAAAACCATAAATAATCCTATATTTTTTGATCTTCAATATGGCACCTTTAAATATGCACGTCAAGTTTCACATAATGCATAATTTTTCTCTACAGTAGCATAAAATTTAGTCTCCAGAAAAAAAATCGTTTATATTCTTGGTCTCCTAAACAGAAAATGGGTGAAAATATTGTAACAAAAATGTAAAATGGACTACAATTTATATACTCACATAAGAAAGCTTCTCAAAACAAATCCATGTAATATAATTTATTATACATGTTTGTTGAATTTATTATAACCTTTGAAGAATCATTAAACTTATCTCTAACCAAATTGCATGAGTTAGGTAGTACTAGAAGTAATAATAATAATAATAATAATAATAATAATAATAATAATAATAATAATAATAATAATAATAATAATAACAACACAAGATAATTACTTAAGTGTAGATACTGACTGTTTTTCATTCAATATTTAATTCACGTATGTATTAATTTGTTACATGCAGTTGTTGTCTATAAAAAATTGTTTGAACCATTGTTATGGGCAAATAACATATGAAGATTGTCATTTATAATTATTTTACCATCAGTACTTGTAAACTAAAAAGTATTTGCCACTTACGCGCGGTTCCCTCGCGCAGCGGGAAAGATGAAGCTTTGGTTATTGACCGTGACACATACATAAGCATGAGAAAAGCAGAGACGCTTTAATCGCTGTTTATTGTGACACTTTAAGGGGAATTTACTCAAGTCCTCTGAGTAACTTCTGACCACAAAACAGGTTCTAACAATTTTCTGTTCCATTTCTTATTCAAGACATACAACGTTTAACTAAAGTAACATTTTTTACATTTTAAAAATGATCATAACACCTGTTGTTGTACAGACATAGAAATGTACATATATTTCTCTACTTTATTTGGTTTGGCATTCTAACATTCGAAACAATATTATTCTAAACGATACTAATCACTGCCATTTTCGAAAATAATATACACACTAGATGCTATTCAGAATTGCATCCATCCCGGCAAAGTGCACATAGGGGTAAAAGGGGTTACGTCATGCATACTATACCTCCTAAATTTTCATTAAACAGTTCTTCTGTTGTACATTACTTGGTAAATAATTACAATAGTGCCTTTTTAATGGATCATTGTTTGCATCAGTTTGATAGCTAATTACCGATTGATTTTTCCAATCTATCTTTAAATTTAATCCTGCCCATTAAAAAAATCTTTATGTTTACCTTATATAATTAAATTAAAATTTTGTTCTAATTCCTTTTTATTTCAAAACTTTGCCAAATTACGCTTCATGTTATAAAGACCTGAGCTGGGACAAAAGCCAGGATACCGTACTGGTACCCAACATCGAAGCAGGTTTCACTTTGACCTGAATTTTCTAAATATAAATTCTAGCACCACCTGGTGGTAAGATTTTTTTTTTAGCTTTGTAACTTAAACCCAGGCCACCTTTACCAATTTCTCCGCAAAAAGTATTAAAATGTTTCTGAGAAAGAGGGTGATTTTTGTCTTGGGATGTGACTGATATGGCAAACTTTCCCAACTGTCACATGAGACCCATGTGACCAGTCTTTTCAGGAAAGGGTCATCATAAGTTAGTCATTAATCACAAGGCTGCCACCTCTCACACTTTCAGTCTCTCACGCTCACGCAAGAAACCTTACGACAAATCTCTATTGTTCCATTATAAACCTAAAATTAGCTCATCAAAAGCATTGCAGCATTTGGCAAACCCTACAGACTATTTACAAGGTAATAAAACTCTTGCATACATGTAAATGCGTGTGCAGACTTGTCTCGAATTAAAAATCTGTAGCACAACTAAGCAAAGTCGGCCAGCCTGTGATCACTAAGTTTAAATTCAAGGGCCGTCTGTCGGCGAAGGTTTATGGCTGTTGTGCTACAGAATGCAAACACAGATAAATATGTGGGTGATCTTTCATTCTTGCCGTTTCTGCAGACTGTTTATTACAGAGAAACAAAGTCTTCAAGAGATAATCAGAGCTTCAATTCACAGCTGCTTGAAACCCACTTCGCTTTTCTCAGTTTCTTTTCTGTTGGGTCGGTTGTCGAACCGCAGCCAGTTAGCCAGTCTGACCGAATCTATACGCAAAAGTAGATCTTGGAACTGACATATACAACTTTTCATACTTGAACCCAGTCAGGTGTCTAGATGTTGACCGTGACAGAGGTGTGAATGATGCATGCTTGCAGGACTGATAAGTGTGAAAAGGCTGGAGTACAAGGCCCATTTGGTTGAGACACCATCTTGAGGTTTCTGCTTTTCTCGCTGACGTGCTGAAAAACCTTCCCAAGCTCGCAGACTGGTCTCAGCCGCATGGGAACAATCAGTGTTGCAGTTCACATGAATTCTGAAAAACAGTTCTGTTTGAATATAAACACCATTAGAGGTGGTTTTTTAAATCAACTTTCTTTCTGAAGAATACAGCAGAACCTTCAGTGACCTGAACCCAGTGAGGGCTGGCAAAGCTCATGCATCAGGCGTGACACTCACGCTTTCAGACTCGCACGCTCATGTGAGAAACCTTGCGGCAAACCTATATTAATCCATTATAAACCCAAATTTAGCTACATAAAAATCATTAAGTTAGTTTGCAAATCCCACACACTGTTTAAAAGCTCTTATATACATGTAAATGCAAGTGCAGGCTTATCTTGAATTAAAAATCTCACATCAGCCAGCTGACGAAAGCAACATAAAATTGAGAAGTTGAGGTTAAGTTGAGGGCCTTGCTCAACACCCAACGGCAGATATGGATAGTTCAGGTCCAGAAAGTAAAAATCCAGACCATGTTTTTGCTACATTTAACCAGTTGAGTACTCTGTGACTGTGACTCCTCATACATAGTTGATTGGTTGAAACAAAACCTTGGCTTGGATTTGTACTTTCTGCCCAGTGGTGACTGTGACCATAGGATTTGAATCTTCCAATTGCGTTTTTCCACCACAGCAGGTACCATATTTTTGGTACTTCCAGAAAATACCAAAAGTACGGCACTTCAAGGTGTTGGTTTTCCATTCGTGTAAAAACTAGTACCGGCACCAAATGACATCACAACTTAAGGCGGGGCATTTTGTACTGAATTCGAAAAATGGCTGTAGTAGGACTGGATGGAGTGTGATATTAATACCAGCATCACATGTTTCACATCCAATTCTTACATCACTAGTCAGTTATATTAAAACAAGGCTTTTTCTTACTTTCAATTCTATACAGACATTGTATAAAGTTTCACTAAAATATTTTTACTCTGTTACTCTGTCATAGGAAAAAAAAAACGTAGCAAGCGTTGCAATTTTAATTATCATTCCTTTTATAGATTCTTATATGTTTAAAAGTCAGTTTAAAGTTTTATCTCCACTGCTTTTGCATGAGCGCAGTATGTGTTCTCTGAGACAATCGTAATCATTTTCATCCTAGCTGTATAAAGATGGGTTTTTGTGAACTCCTTTTTTGTCTTATAAATACCCCAATATTTATTGCAATAAAATCACATCGTTAGGACAGCACGTTGTATGTGTGCTTTATTAGTGTATTCAACAAAATACTTTTTACTTTCTCGTCATACCATCCAGATCTTTTTGTTGTATATGTTCTTACGACCAAATCACATTATGTTTTTTTTTTTTATTTTCTGAGCTCGCAACTGTTTTCAAAGCGACGTTTGTATTGTGCTTCAGAGGCAGGCTATTTGCATCACCAATCAACAAAGAAAGTGTTTCCACCCCAAAGTACCGAAGTACCAAAGAAGTACCCCAGCTGATTTGGTACTATCGGTACTGGAACTTTTGGTACTGGTACTCGACCGGAATTCAGTGGAAAAGGGAAAGTACCAAAAGTACTTTACCATTAGTACAGTACTTGGTGCAGTGGAAAACCACCAACCTTCTGAGCCACATTTCATGTGAGCACCTGACATCCTAGCTTGAGTTTAGCATAAACCTGGCGTATGATGGCTCTGGAATATACTGCAGAAATTCACCGTGACCTGCCGGTGCCCCTGAGTGAAATGGGAATAGCAGTAACAGATTACTCGCGCTCTTAGTCGACACGCTCTTGTTTGTAGCCCGAACTTATGTCATTTCTAACAGTCTCAGAGGTCTGCGGCTCAACGTCACACAGAAGGACGCCGGATTCATCCCACACCTGACACGTCGCTCGTGATTCACCCTGAGAGTCTGTGGGCACTGAGAACTGTGAGAGGCTGAAAGTTCATTTAGCGGGACGTGATTTATCTGAACAAAGACAGTTTTGAATGTACAGTCCGCAGATTCATACGGTGGGAAAGGACTTGCCAACCTGACAGTAAGGAGGATGCTGTCATCGTACCGGGAATTTGAAAACCTACAACAGCTTCGCCTGACAGATTCCCTCGTCCGGGGATAAAAAATACAGCACTGCATGCAGAATAGCTCTGGCCAATCAAAGCTGTCCATTTCAGCGGGGGCGAAAAAAGAGATACGTGACACATGTGTGTGGCTTGCTGTTCGTAGGCTGCTGGGAGCCAGCTCAGGATAGACACTATGCTCAGAGAAAGAAAACCAAAAGCAAATCATGGGACCGAAAAAAGTAACGAAAGACTGGCTGTGCCGGATTCTCATTGCTCACAACCCTTCTTCACCGAATATGTAAAAACCCGTTAAAATAATTTTAAAAAATTAAGAATTAAGGCCAAACTTGGAAAGTTTTTAAGCTCTTATTAATATTGATATGTTACTAATACATTCAGTCATGTTTTGGCTGTATCACAGGCCCAGCAGAATCTGAAATATTTACAGTATAATTATTTAGCCACATGTAGTTGGGGCGCCACGGTGACACAGTAGTTGTGCATTATGTTCTCTCTGCTGTTTAAACCAGAACCCCAGGGATCGATTAAGACCATCTTAATCCTAATCTTGAATTGCTTCTCAGAAAATGCTTCTGCTGAGCTTATAATTTTCACTGAAAAATACTTACATACCTATCCACCACTGAAATGATTTTATTCAGAATGGTCTAGTTTTTCATTAAAATACTCTCACATTTTTAGCAAATTATATTTTAAAATTTTATCATGTATTTAAGAATCTGTCCCTGTGTTCCAGTATAAAACGGCGGAATCAACAGTAAGGGGACAGGGGACACTACCTGACTGACAGGCGCAAAGGCAGAGCTTGCAGGTCATTGGCTATTCTGCGAGGGTGGGTGTGGTCAAAGGCGGGGCTACACCATAACATATTTAATGAGCAGAGTGCATATGTCTTCAGCAGCCATTTAATTAAGTCAGGTGAATATTACTTACAAGCTTGGCGGGGATGATGACGCTTGTGAGCCATTTGTTTGCTCGTGATCGATGTAGCTTACCTACGAACGCCCGGACGAGCTTACCGCACGCCGCATAAACGCAATAAACGTGTCTAAGAGTCTGCTCTCTCCACGGGGCCTGATTCATGAACCCAGCCTCCCCGCATGCCACTCGAACCAGCAAAGTCAGCCGCCCAAGAATCCCGGGTACCAATTAATCTTCATGTCTCCAATGGGGGGAGGGCGGAGGGGTACAGGAGCTGGGGGATTGGGAGAGGAAACCCCACAGAGATCACTGAGACTTGGGGTGGGGGGCAGCTTTGGGGAGGTTCAGCTGGGGCCTCACTAAAGCATGTGGGTCAGCGTGTAATTGCGTGTTTGGTGTGCTAGCCCCAGAGGGGTACCCCCCCCCACTACACAGACAAGGTGAGAGGGGGTCACAACCTGATTATCATGCAGATTTGGTGACATCCGGCCCCCTGCCTGGTACAGTAGCCAGCTGCTCTATGTCAGCATATTTTTTTGAGGGATTCTTTTTCCACATCCTCCCCCCGCCCCCCGTCCACGCTGATAGTGTAGGCAAATTCATGTGCAGTTGTGAACGCCCTCCCTCTCTCTCTCTCTCTCTCTCTCTCTCTGTCTCTCTCTCGCTCCCTCTCTCCCTTTTGAAGGAATGGGCATACGTGGAACAAAGCCACCCGGAACCATCCCGCTCCGCCGTCTCTCCGGATCATTTACCCAGCTATCTTCCACGCCACGGATCCTGCACTGTCGGGGGCACGGCTGTCGGGGGGGATAAAATCCAGAGTCGGGAGGGCTGTCCGAGGGGCTGGGTCCCGTACACCGAGGGCTGAGATTTAGCCCCCCCACCCCCCGTGAACCTTCACCTGCCACCCCTTTGCCAGGTGAGGGGGCGTCCCGGGACAGGATCGGCACCAGCGGATCCTTTTTGGACGGACAGAAGGGGGGGCGGCCGCTGGAGGAGGGGATCAACCAAAGGGGTCCCAGCAACGGCTGCCGAAGACGTGGAGCAGACGTCATGGCCGTCCAGACCACGCCCGACTCGGCGGTCTACCTTCTCATGGTGAGTATTCAGTGCGTCCCCCACGCGTCGCCCCCGCTGTCACGCTGGGGAGGTCCCCTGGGGTCAGTGTGATGCATGCTGCTGGCACACGGGGGGACCCCCCGCCCCCCCCCCTTCGCGAGGCTCCAGCGCGTGGAGTCACCGGGTGCCTTGGTGCTCGGAGCCGCACCCCCGTGTGATGGCTGCCCTGCCCTGTGCTCACTATATCCGTCCTCCCGAATTCCAGAGTTCCGCTATGTTCCAGGCTTGTGGCGTTCCCGTTCCCGGTCCCGGTCCCGGTGCAGTCCCTTCAGGCGGGCGCTCTGATAACGAGGTGCCCTGTCCGCAGTTCTCCTGTGTGTGCTGCTGGTGCGGTGCCACACATGCCCACGTGGCATGAGCGTTTTCTCCAGCACTTAGGGAACAGGGAGAGTGTGCAAGTTTTGTGTGCATTTGGGAGGGGGGGGGGGTAGGCTGTAATGTCTTTTTTAGTTCTGGTGAAAAACTTGTGTCCCGGCACACCCCCATAGCGCCCCACACAGTTCAGGGAGGTCACCCCCCCAGAGCCCCACCGCCGACAGTGATGTGGGGAGTGTCTGTACCTGTGCACCACACCTGTCAGGGGCAATGTTGTTATGGTGATGGAGGGTTTCTCTCCCCAAAATCTGACACCATGAGGCATCATCATCATCATCATCATCATCATCATCATCATCATCATCATCATCATCATCATCACCCAGCAGGGCAGGTGCAGACAGCAGCACTGCACTGGGGGAGGCACGATATTAATGGTATTAAAGTCAATTAACATGACATTTAACGTGATTACAGCACATCTAAGATCTCAGCACTGGGTCTGTTGATGTGCTATTTTTACCCTGACCGTAAATTTACTCACTGCCTGGGAGAAGCGCCCTCAGTCACACACTCTCCCGTTCCTCACCTCCCTCTACCCAGCTCCCTCCGCGGCACTGCGCAGTCACGTGGCCCCGGAATAAATTATCGCGACTTGCTGCCACCCCGACGTCCCGGTCGTCACGCTCTGGCAGTGTCACTCACACAAATTCAAGCTGAAATATTAATTACGGTCCCGGCTTCATAAACACGTGATTCTACTGCGATTGTAAATACGCGTCAAGTTAACAGTATTAAATGATTTAATTACTAGTGACATATCCTGATATTCCATCCATTTCCAAACACTTTTTTCCTGATTTTATTCCACACAATATCTTAAATAATCCGAAGCCCGGGAGAAGACATGGGAGGGAAAAAAAGATAAACATTTGCAAAAACTGTGGTGTGTCCGTTTGAAATACAAAAGATGGAATTCTGGCCTATTTATCGACTAATAAGTATAACCGTAAACGATACACACTGCATGCCCAGTTAAGTGTGCTTTAAGCATTAAACTTTGGGGGACAATGCACACCATGTAACTTTCATATTATGTGTTAAACACATTTATTTATTAATAATTGCATGTCCATTCGCTTCCAGTGACCGTAAGAAAGACAGCTGGGCTATTGATCATAAACTGCACACACCACCATTGAAGTATTCATTAAAAATTCGACCGTACATAAATCTGAAAAATGGGAGTTGTTCGCTTTTTTTGAAAGACATGGCAGCCGGAAAACTGAATAAATAAGTTAATATTACTGCGGTGCCAGAGTTAAGGTTCAAACCCGAACCCACTTTATGTATGCCTCCCTAATATTCTCCATTGATAATGTATGCATGTATGGAAATGGAATTTCAACACCGCGGTAAAGTTAGCTTTATATGCAGTTTTCCGGCTGTAATATCTTTCAATGTGTTGTGTGTGTATATCAAAGTCAAAGTCAAAGTCAGCTTTATTGTCAATTTCTTCACATGTACTAGACATACAAAGGAATCGAAATTACGTCCCTCACTGTCCCATGCGCAGACAAGACATGACAGGACAGGACAAACAGTAAAGTGCACAGGCTGAGTAACAGTATATAAAGTGCAGGTGGCTTAAGGCATAAACTTTTGGTACTAAAATAGAGATATGAGTGTAATAATATATAAAGTGCTGAGACATTCAATTGTAAT
>JAODLC010000001.1:6364151-6376871 GCA_026781145.1 Hippopotamyrus pictus
CCGGGTACTTTCAGTGCACTGAATTTTAGCTTAGTTGTCAGTGTGAACGCACTACGCCCTAAAATCGCGCACTAAAAGTGCGCTAGTGCGCGATTTCGGACACAGCCTCAGTTTCCCCTTTGGTGTATTGTACTGTGTGTACGGTACTATTTAAGGGAAGTATAGTATCTGATTTTACGGGTTTTAGGGGTTTGTTGAGTCATTGATGACTTGAGACAAATTCCCTGTGTACAGGCATACTTGGCCAGTAAACCTGATTCTGATTCTGATTGTTTCCCACTGTTAAAGGTGACACAATGCCTGGGGGGGGTTCTCTCAAAGCATGGCCTGTATGCAGTGTAGACCAGAATGATGGCACTCACAGATTAACCTGATTTTGGTAATATCATGCCAAGCAGAGACGTGCCCTGGATCCTGGCCCTCCCGCCCTACCTTTGTGTCACTGTCGGGACTTTTATGATTGTGTACACAAAAGATCCCAGGAAATCGAGGTCCCAGGGTCTGGCAAATGTTGCTCTATTGCTTTTTGAAAAGGTCAGAGAACTGAAATGGATCCTTTAGAAAATACCAAGGTTCATAAAATGTCAGGGAGTTCTTTACATCTTTTAAGTGTCCATAAATCAATATCGCTTCGGCATGTGATGTCACAACCTTCCCCAATTTATGTTCTCCTTGGTATGTTTTCACTATGTCGTAAGTTGTTATAAAGCCCTTGTGACCTCCATAGTGGCTCCGCACAGGTTCCAGAACATCCATCCTACTCCACCGGCTGATTCCAGTTGAGGCTCAGGAGCGACTCTTTTGAAATGACTAGTAGTTCATTAAAGTCCACTGGCCCTGAGATCCAATACTGATTTCCTTGCATATGCTAAGGGACACTTTCAACTTACCCAGGCTGGTTTTCCACGAAGGTTCCGTGGCTCCAAAGGCCCACTGTAATGTTCAGCAGTACGGGCCTCGTGGCTGCACCTGGACAGTTTCCATTGGCAACTGTTGAGTTTGCTGTTACTCTTGTCGTAGTGCTCTGCAAGCCAAAGGTAAAGTATGGTGTGGCATGGGGCTGGAGTTTAACAAGGCAGGAGTTTTTTGGTGAAGTTAACTTAAGAGGATATTTCAGAATCAAAAAGATGGAAAGCATTGCTGAAATATATCTGGATCAAAAAGATTTTGACAAAGTATGTTTTCAGTTTTAATGTCTTCAAGATGTCATGTTACTTTGTTCCCCACACATCCGTGAAACACGTTCCTGTCATTTTGCTGTGCTAATTGCCCGTCTCATTAACATTTCTTAATTCAAAGTCATTACTGTTTTTTTTTAGTGCACAGTCTTTCTTGAAAATATGTTATCAGCTGCCAGAAGGTCTATGTGGGGAAAAGAAGAAAAGAATATTTATTTATAACGTTAGCAAAATTAATTGGAACGGTGCTAAAGGCTAAAGGTACTTATGAGATATTTGGTGGTTTCTTCTTGAAAACATTTCCCATAAATATCCTTTTTTCCTGATATATTCAACTTGAATGGGTAGCATGACATCTTATGGATAAGTACTGTTTGTGGTGCTTGTGTTCTTTGTAAACCCCCCCCCCCCCACTCCAACGAGCTCGCATTTCAATCTTGTTGGACAGGAATACATTTTGTGTTGTTCAGCTGACGTATAGAAAGGCCGTTTTCGTGGGTAACTGATATCGTGTTGATTCCAGCTAGCCTAAATGAAATGAAATCACTCATTTATACAGCAGTGTTGTCCGTGCCCCTTCCCTGGTGTCTTGCACATGCCTTTGCTCTCATTTTAGGAACAGATTAGGCAGACTGGAGCTCAAATCTGGTGGATTTATGGCTGTAATTTCTGTGTAGTTTGACACTCAGAAGTCTGTTTTATTGACAGATTCTTCACAAGCAGGATGATGGAAACTATCCATCGTTGAAACTGGAGATTCCGTAGCCACGTCGGAGCTCCATCACGGCGCGTATCGCTGTGGGGCTTTCTGGAACGTTCTATATGCTCCTTCCTTCTAGTTAATTAAGGTCCCTTTGGCACTGTCATGGCTGCCCGTAGCACAAAGTGTAAGCAGAAGTAAGGACACAAAGCATCACCGCAGCCCCTCACTGGTTAAGTGGTGTGGGGGATAGATGGGTGAGTATATGGAATGTTACATTTGCGTTACCCTTACATTTATTTAACGGACACTTTAGTTCAAAGCAAGGCACTAGATAGAGCATCACAAGCATACAGTTCATGTTGACATTGTAATTCTTTGGGTGATTTGACCACAAGCCCTGACGGAGTATGAGAAGCACGAGTTGCCAGCGGAGAGCCATCTTTTTAAAACCTAAGGCTTTCCCAGTACTGCGGCCATTTTCGGTGAACAGCAAATGCTGAGCATCTAACCACTGCTGTTCTCTTTTTTCCATTTAGCCTGTTTTGTCAGTGCAGCTAAAGCAATGATTCCCGCATGTCAGAGTAAATTAACGATCTAGTGACAGTAGTGAAAGCCAGGATCCAGTGCATCTCTGAGTGTGCCCAGCATGTCCGGTCACTAATACCCACACTAATGCTGCTAATTCGACTGCTAATACCGCTAATACTTCGGCTAATACCACTTCAACAAGACGGCTGAGCAGAGGAGCAGCGGTCAGCCCCCAGATTAAGCTGTTTGTCTCTGAAATTTCTTTGCTTCTTGTCCCCATGGTGATTTTACACTCTCCAGAAGCATGTCACTCTGCAACGATGTGTGAAGTGAGGTGTAGATTGGTCAGGTATTTATCCTATTTTAAGATGTTGCAAAAGATTGTACATTTTTATTATAAAGCATCTAAATACATTGGACACCAATGATCGCGAAAGTGATCGCTATAAGCGAATGATCATTATAACAGATTTTTTCTTCTTTATGTCTCAGGCTGATTATCATCTACTTGACATTTGTATATTTATTACATGAATATGAGGTAATAAACAGCCAGTGTTGCTATTTAATTAATTACAGTATATTCCCGATTTCAAAATACAGTGCAGCTGTTTCAAACGCTGTTTCAATATTGTGCAGTTTTATTTACACAGTGCATTTTCACAATGTTACATTGTCTCAAAGCGCTTATTGTAGTTTCGCTGCTACATCCTGGTGGCTCGCTTTTGGCAGATTATCATGAGCTTTGATGTCTATATTGGTCATTCGGTGAAAATGACTTTCTTTATCCCCGTCATGTTTTCTGTGCACAAAGGTAAGGTAACCACATGGCAAAGTACAGGGCGATCAAAGTAAAGTTTTTAAAAAAAAAAGAATTACTGCAGTTTTATTTTTCTTCCATATGTTGTCATGTTTAAAATGAGCCAAAATGAACACTGTAAGCAGACTCCTTGATTACTATAAGTGAATTATTTAAGCAGGATTCGTACAAGATTGATTCTGTTCCAAGCTTTTTGATCCATATAAGTCATTGATCACTATAACCATGATCACTGTAATTTCGTTAGGAACGGCCTTCAGGTACGACTATTAAAAAGACAACAAAAGCATTAAAGTCTGAATGACAACAAAGAGAGAAAATACACACGATGCTTAAGAAGAACTGGACAACACTTCCTTGGTAGCAGAAAACACCTATCACTCCCAGTCAGTGTCCTCTCAGGAAAATGAGGAAAATACTGCATGTATAACGGTAACAAGTGCATCGCGAGGCTGTGTGTCATGGAGTTGGGGGAGTGCACTGTATTCAATGCACTGTATTCAGTGCACTGTATTCAATGCACTGTGTTCAGTGCACTGTATTCAATGCACTGTGTTCAGTGCACTGTATTCAATGCACTGTATTCAGTGCACTGTATTCTGAGCTGACAGAGTGGTAGAAGCCTCAGGTAAAAAAAAAAAAGGTTCATCATTTTATTTTTGGGGTCTACGGAAAGAGATTTACATGCCTCAGTGTTCCAAAAACACGTTGTTTTTCTCAAACAGTATTTCTCTATTCACTGTCTTTAACGCTCTGTCCCACCCCCAATGTGCCCAGTGTGCTCTGATTGGTCAGCCTGCCCTACACACTCTGCCCCTGTTTTGCAGTCTGCAGACAGATTCTTGCAGGTAGGAATCGGAAAAGGATTGTGTTACTAGGTGACCTCACCATGTAACTGAAGTAAGGGCTGGAATTTCAACAGGATGTTTCAGGCAGATTAGAGAAAAGCGGTTTCTCTCGTGAGAGTTTGGCGTGTACTTTGGGCCTTAAGACTTTGCAGACCATTTACATGCACATAAGACTATAGAAAACACTAAAGGAAAGGGAAAAACCAGAGGAGCATAAAAGGACCATTGTGGATACCCAGTGCTCCGCTGATGTTGAGCTCTTGATTATTAAGTGCTGGCTATTCTATCTCCCATGCGAGGTTTCATGCATTGTTGCTATAGCCGTCTACATTCCCCCTGATACTAACGCTAAAGCAGCCATGATGGAACTGAGTGCTGCCGGGTGGGGGGGGGGGGCTTTTATTGAAGCTGAGGATTTCAATCATTCAAATCTGAGTTCTGAACTCAGGAAATTCCATCAAAATGTCTCCTGTGCCACAAGGGGACAGAAAACCCCGGACCATGTATATACAAATGTGTCAGATGCATACAAAGCCGCCCCCCCTCCCCCACCTTGGACAATCGCCTCTCTTTATTCCCCAAGCACTCCCTGGTTGTTAAAGGTGTAAAACCCACAGTGAGAACACTGAGAGTCCAGCTGGAGGGGGCAGACCCTGCTTTCCAGCTATTGTTCCAGGACATAGACTGGCAACCTGGGACTGCCACTCTGACATCAGCTCCTGCAGTTACTCTGTCCTGGGCCACATCAGCAAGTGTGTGGACAGAGTCACCACCCGAAAGAAAATAAAAACATTCCCAAACCATCCATCCTGGATGAAGAGTGAGGTCAACCTCCTGCCTACGGAAAGAGATGCAGCCTTCAGGTCCGCTCAGCCAGGGCAAATATAAAAAAATCTCAGGCCAAATATAACGGATTGAAAATGACTTCAACTCCTCTGATCTTGGCGTGGAATGCAGGCCCTTACCAACTTCAAGCCATCCAGTGCTGCCCCCCCAACCAGCTCCACCTCCCTCCCTCATGGACTCAACCGCTTCTAGGCTCACTTTGAGCAGGACCGCAAGGGTCTGTCAGTCATAGCACAGCTCCCACTCAAAGACCAGCTTTGCAGACTGTCATACAACAACGTGTGGCCCACCATGAGCAAGGTGAATGTAGGGTAAGCAGCTGGGCCTGATAGAATCCTGAGCGGTGCACTCCAAGCCTAGCCAGGGTCTTCACTGACATCATTGCCAAATGCATTGATAAACTAGGGTGTCCTGGTGCTAAGTACACATATGGACACCCGTATGCTTGAACATGGTGTCCATTATGAACAGAACAGCACAGAGTCCACTCGGGTTCAAGTCGGGGTGGCCGTTCCTCCCAGTCACACCCCTGCAGGTCTCACTGTCATTGTCCACGTGAGCATTGAAGTCTTTAGCCACCTCAAGTCCTGACTCCCACCCACTCTGGACCCCAACCAGTTTGCACATCACTCCAATAGGTCAGTAGAGGGTGGCATCGCCGCGGCGCGCTCCCAGCTCTGGCCCACCCCGATGCTAAAAACTCTAAACACTAAAAATGGGCTTCTCCCCATGCCTGTCACTGACAGCACCCCCCCAACTCCCACTATGGTCATATTCTGTATTTAATGACACGGCAATATTTAAGCTGCTCATAATATTATTTATTTTGTATTTTGGATGTTTTTTATCCTGTCTACCTCATCTGTTTATTTACTGTTGCTTTCTATTCATGGCAAATAACATTTAATACATTTTATATACAGCTTCTGTCAGTTTTGTATATACCTGTGTATTTGTATATCTGTATGTACCGGTATATTTGTATATCTGTACATACCTGTATATCTCCATATATGGCAGACCCTATATACTCCTGCGGTTTCAGTACAAGCTCTTCACTCCTGCACTTAGCTGTAAATTTTCATGGTTCGCTTTGTAATTCTTTTGTGTTCTTCTGGTCGGATCATAATTGCATTTCATTGGCATTGTACCCAGCATGATGATGATGAAGCTGAATCAGAATCTGAGGAAGAGGGCACTGTAGGTCAGGACAATGGGCTACGGGGGTGGTGTGGCGAGGCAGAAGAAAAGGTGCATAAGAACGGATCCAGGGGCACGATATAGCAGTCAACTGGTTCCGGAAGGCTCTCTTTACCGCTGTGGGATTATATCTGCTGGGATTATCGGATCAACCAAAAGCTCCTGTCAAGATAAACAATGTCTACATCCACAAGATTTAATGGCAATAGAGAAAAATCTGTCTCTCTGTGGTTAAGACCTTATCGACCGTTAGGACGAGATGGCAAAAAGACAGACAGGTCTGTGTACATATTCCTTATATGTGCTGAATATCTGGCTGCGGGTATAGGAGGAGATGTCCTCTCCAGCTCTGGGTTCGAGGATTCTTTTGGCCTTTGGAACAGTCGCCCTACCTGCTGTGGATCTACCCCGCCAAGCGTACGCAGTCGCCGTTCGGTTTGCTCGCGGGAACATGCTGCGGCCTTTTGCGAGACCCCATCGACGTTGCCGCTATGGCTGGCTGATGCTGCGTCTGACATCAGAGCCAGACACAGCGGGTTCCTGCGCAGCTCAGAGGAATTCTCGGGCTCTCTCACTAATTCAAATTTATTTATTTTTCCCAAGAATCAGATTTGCACGGGCGACTGCAGCTCTGCCATTGGTCACACAGCGAATGCTTCAACGCCAGACTAATTATGCAAGGCAGCCGGCCCTGAGCATTTCAAAATGAAGTTTCGGGGGATAAATGGACCATAAACAAGCTGACCTAAATTTATTTTGTCTTGCCGTTGTGGTTATATGGCCCCCGAAATAGCTACTGCGGTGACAGACTGCATTTGCGGTTCAGGGCATGTGAACCCGGTCGTAAACACACGAGCACCGCATAGCCTGGAGCGCCGGCAAAATTAGCCAGTTGAGGGCAATTTTCCAGGGCCATGTGTTCCAAATTGGCGGCCACGTGCCGCCCCCACCCAAAACGCAGCCCTCTGTCTTCTGCCACACACTCAATTATCCCCCGTCTCCACCCAGGGGCTCAGTGGTGGTTTTCTGTTAGCCAATAGCAGCTATCAAAATGGAGCAAAGGTCCTTTGTTTATCTGATACCTTTGCCACCCACAAGCAGGTCCCCAAGGAGGGTGAGCCGGTCATGTCGCCGCGGTCTGCAATTCGGAACGCAGCCCGGCTGCACCAGGGAATCTCTGGGAAATGGAATTGGAGCTCTCAGCTCTGGAAATCATGTTCTGGCTCTTGTGGGAATTCTGCCCAATTATAGTGGCGAGACCGTGAGTTCCGGGGTCCTTTCCGCTGACGGGCGCTGGGTTGTCCAGTTGCCCGCCCGAATTCGTATCCACTGCTGGCAGTGCTCATGACAGCCGTTACACTCAGTGCTTTCTGGGGCCACAGCGTACAAGCGGGCAGGTGAAACCGCATTTTCCAAACCAAGAAGGCGTCTACGCATCACCAAGGTGGGTGTCACATGCTACATTATATAGACCGTCTGAAGAGGAGTGTGAGCACGCACTCTACCCATTTAGCGTACAACCAAAACAAGCAATAGGCTGAGTTAGAGCGATTTAATGCCTGGTTGCTATTTGATTAACCTTGAAGCCGATTGCATTGAAATTTCACTTTTCACACTGCCGAGGGCGGATGTGTTAAAGTAATGGTGCATGGAATCTCACTAAGTTTGCCTGGTTATTCCTGCCTCTGGGAGGGAACTTGGAGAAGTAGCACCCAACCTGCTTGAGGTTTGACTAGTTAAATATTTAATTATTCTATCTATCCATCGATAACCATCCTTCCATTTTCTAAAACCTCTTCTCCCCGAATCTCATGATGCAAGTCACCGATCATTAAGTCGAATAATTAATATTTTAGGTAAAGATATTATTTGCTTTATGCATGATGACTTAAGAGTTCAGAGACATAATGATCTCACAACCAAGGGACTGTAACTACTTGAAATAATTCAACCGATAATTCCCTGCAGTGACAATACCTGGCTGTTAGATCTACTCGACTAGGTACCACTGATCTCGCAGAACAAGTGATTTAATTCCACTTTATGATCTTAAAGTTTCGAGGTAATAAAGAACACTTTGCTAAAGTGGGAATGCTTGTGGTGAGGAAAGAGGTGTTAAGATCCGTTTGTAGTTAACATTTTTCCAAAATTATTTTTGACCTTAACATTAGCAACAAACTGCTAATATGCAGTATCTGCAGTAACAACCTGCACAATCGACAATAGTCGCATTGCCAGACTATCCAAGGGATGTACTGTCATGTGACCTTGTTGCAGGTGATGTTAATCACAAGGCAGCTCTCTGCTGAGCAAATAAAGTGTATAACATTTCAACGTACCAGTTGACACTCTTGGCTTTGAGACAGTTCAATTCCGTCACGTTCCAGCGACTTGTGAGGGGTGGGACTGTGGATATTGATTCGCTTGTCGTGTCCCACAGCTCGGACACCCGCGAGACTTCAGCGTGAAATCGATTCGGTGGCTGCCCTGTGCCGACATGTCTGGCTGTCGGCCCGAATCAATTACCGAATTAATAGCTACCACTGGTAATTTCAG
The DNA here is from genome assembly GCA_026781145.1 of Hippopotamyrus pictus. Taxonomy (NCBI): domain Eukaryota; kingdom Metazoa; phylum Chordata; class Actinopteri; order Osteoglossiformes; family Mormyridae; genus Hippopotamyrus; species Hippopotamyrus pictus. The sequence continues at coordinate 6,372,831 of JAODLC010000001.1, forward strand.
TATGCCGGGCGCCAACGCCTGCTCCTGCGTCTCGGCGTTTCAGTCGTTGATGATGAGTGTGGCTAAGTTCAGCCGAAAGCGAGGGTGCAGCCCGGCTCTGGTCAGAGAGCCACGGAATCGCCGGCCAGTCCGCAGATGGGCTACTTCTGTGGAGAAATCTGTGCAGAAATGAGTAATATAGCGACAGTACCTAAATATACAGGCTCGTCTTAATCCTCTATTGTGGTCGAAGTTTAATGGGGATGGAAAAGCCAAATTATTGATAAAATAAGATATTTTAATGAGATTACACATAGGTGGCACAGTTAGAAGTATTATTCATGTCATTTTCTACTCTTTGTGCTTTCTGGGGTCATATGCTTCTCTGTAGAGTCTCAGATTGCAGGGCTGCCTGATCTAACACTGGCTAATCTAAGTCACATGGGTATAATATTAGAGCCATAAGGAGAGACACCACCTGCTGATGTTATGAGTGAAGCCATCTTGCGCCGTCAAAGGTGGCCATGTTTGAAAACGGCGCTCCGATCCCACGTCTCCTCGCGCTGGCTGTCCGCCCCCTCGTGTTTCGTCAGCTGTTCACAGACAGGAGTGGAGCTTGAGAAGCCTATGGGGCGCCATAGAGCCCAAACAAATTAAAAATAAATGAAAAAATGAAAATAGCTAATTTGGATAGCGGACGCAGCTGATAAGTAGGTCAGCTGCAAGAAAGTGGAGGGGGGGGGGGCAAGGCTGCAATTTGCTAATTTTTTGGTTTATTTTAAGAATCGTTCTTCACCATTACGAGGAGATATAGGTGTGGTACATTAAATTAAAAGATGAATTACAAGATTATATTTTAATAGCTACATACAAAAACGCAACTGTGTCAAGGTGGAATTGCTGCTTCATATTAACTAAAATTCATCACGATTGTTAAAAAAACTGAAAATAGTTTAACAACTGAAAATGATTAAATTTATTTGAAAACCTAAATTCTGATAAATATGCTAACCAAAAAAAAAAATAATAAAGCTGCGGGCTAAAATAAAATATTTTTGCTATGTTTCAGTAGTGTTACTACGGAGACAGGGTAGTTCAAAGGTTTTCATAATGGATTTAGATTCCCGTTGCCATGGCAATGGCAGGATGCTACACTGCCTGGATGGTAGGAGCAGATTTGTATAGACTCACGGCTACAGTTTGGTTTGTTCTGGATAAAGGCTATTCACGGGATTCTGTATATCTTGTAACCTCCGGCCATGTTGATGTCAATCATCATTATAATTGGAGAACGGCGATGCCAAAAACCAATATGGCCTCCTCAGCCAAGTCCTTCTCGTGGAACGGGCCAGATCTTGTCCGCACACAGGGTCTCTCATGCACGCAGTTCTTATGATCCTTAGTTCTCCCTGTATCACCATTAGCAGAAGGTGCCAGCGGCACCAGAGGACCGTGGGCTAAGGCTTTGTTCCCAGGTCCATCGCCCTTCACGTCTATGGTAGCTCAGAGGAGGTAGATTCGGTTTTCCACCGTGCCCGGGCACCCAGACGCCTGGATCGAAGGCAGAGGGAACCTTTCATAGCCCAGTGGAAGCTGACAGGCAGCTCGAGTCCGGTCATCACCTCTCATCTGACCTCCATTGAGACCTCCAGCCTACAGTGGCTTTCCCTCCAAATCGAGGCTAAGTGGCCGATGTGTCTCTAATGTCCCTTTTTATTGGGTGTAGGGAGCCATTGCTGGCCTCAGTGGTCCTGCCTACATGTTTGACATTGGTAATGTAAGCACAGGAATCGTAGCGTTTGATATAATTATTATTTTTAATATATCGCAGTTGAATTAATATGGGGACCCCATCACAAATAATGAGTGAATATAAATAAACAATAAAGTTAATAGTTGCAATACAAAGTTTTAAGTGTAAAACTCAGACAGTGTGCAAGCTCAGTAGCTTGGTTCTGAGCTCCAAAAGTCACGTTATTAAACATTCACAGACGTGGATAAGTGAGTCCTGTCTCTTCAGAGCATTCCCTTATAGAGCTCCCCAGCTGTGAAATGGTCTTCCAGGGGATGTGCAAGGTTCCTCCTAAGGTTTCTTCCGACTGGGGAGTTTTTCCTTGCCACTGTCGCCTCTGCCTTGCTCACTGGGGCTTTGGGCAGGGATAATGTGAAGTGCTTTGAGACAATGCAATGTCGTGAAAATGCGCTATACAAATAAAATTGAATTGAACTGAAAATTGAATCCTGTTCTCTTCCCATGAGCCGACACACCCTGTCCTCTGTAAGACGAGCTTTAACTCCCAAGGAACACTATGCCATAACAACTTTACAAATTTGCAGGAATATCACCCTCCTTACTGCCATTGTTCATCACCCTGGTGCTCCACCCAGCACGCTGAGTCTGGTTGAGTAACCCAGAGTAACGCCAGGCCGTGTCAACTCAACAGAAAGCCTGTAATAATGTTGATTGTTGGTTTTTTTACATCCCACACTGAGAGCTTCAGCGCACTGCATCCCTCACTGCATCCCGCACTGCATCCCTCACCGCATCCCTCACTGCATCCGTATTAGCATGTGCCCCGTGCTGAGACCCGTCCAGAGTCATGTGACTCTTTGCTCCTCGTGTGCCGATTTTTACTGCCTGACGGAAAGCAATCCCTCTGAAGGGACAAACCCCCCCCCCCCCTCCTTCATGTTTCTTTAACCAGCGCGAGCAGAGTGGCGGCCCTGATTTATAGGGCCCCGTGAAGCCCGTTTAATGAGACGGCATTTTTCAGGGCCTCCTCGATTTTGTGTTTCTTAATGTGCACCCGGGGGACGCGGGCTCGGGGTTGTGCTAGGGGTGTTTGCTCCAGTCAGATCATCAGGCCGTTTGACCCACAGGAGAAGGACGAGAATCAAAAGCTGCCGCATCGATTCCCAGGGCCTCCCAATTTGCCGCACACCTGGATCTCGGGCAGCAGACGCAGGCTCTGACCCCCTCGGCACCCCCATGCCCCGTTGCATGAACCCAGGGGAAGAGAGCAGGATAGAGAGCTTGTTACAAATCAGCCAACACCCCCACCAGAGACCAGCCCCCCTCGTGCTTCAGACAATATGGAAATGTCTCTGTTACCCTGGTCTAAGCGGCGATGCCTGTTCAATGGCGCCCCCTAGAGACAAGACAGCCGATTAGTGATACTTATACTTTTCTGCTGACCACAATTTCCCTGTAAGCATGCATCATGGATGATCTGGACAAAAGACACCAGCTCCCAGTCGCTGCTGAATCCCATTCCCAATTTTACAGGGTCATTTCATCATGGAAATATACTGACATTTGAGAGAATTTTCCCTCCAACGGTGCCTTTCAGATTCCAGAGCTCTCACAAGCGCCGACCCCGTGCATTTATTAAGTGACCTTTACATTGTTTGCCTTCCTTTGCTGAAAAGAAGCGAAAGAATAAATTTCATCTTCTGGAGGATGGAACTAGCCGACTAGCTGCTTATTAGCTGTAAGAACATGAGGAACGTCAACCATGCCACTTTGGATGGCCATGCAAAGGAGACCATTTTAGCTGTGTGTTTTAGAGGAGGGGTCGGTGGGGGTATGGACAGTGAGTCATGCTCGGTTTGAGGAGAAAAGGGAGAGATCAGGTTGCTAGGCATTAAAGTTGTCCCCCTTTTGTTGAAGGAAACAATTGAGTCCCTGGAAACACCTACCAGGCTGACTCTCATGACCTGGCTTCCAGGCTTTCGGGTGAGAAAGGGGGGGAAGAGGGGGAATGGCTTAAAGGTACAGAGACATAGGAGGGAGGGACAGGGGGGGAGCTGAGAAAGAAATGTGAGAGACAGAGAGTGAGGAAGGAAGGAGGCAGGCAGTGAGAGAGAGAGAAGGGTTAGAGTGGTGTAAGGGGGAGCTGGATCTTCTGGCTGCTCTGTGGGAGGAAGGGAAAAAAACACCCGGCATCGTTTGTGGAGGAAGAGGGAACAGACATCGCTGGGGGCAGGAGATGTGGCGAGGCACCGCGGGGCAGGCTCCAGAGGGATCAGGGCACTGAGGCTGCGGAGGAGAGGTGGGGGTGA
>JAODLC010000001.1:6378480-6392672 GCA_026781145.1 Hippopotamyrus pictus
TATAGTGCTGTAGTGCCTCGGATAGGACCTGCCTATAGTGCTGTAGTGCCTCGGATAGGACCTGCCTATAGTGCTGTAGTGCCTCGGATAGGACCTGCCTATAGTGCTGTAGTGCCTCGGATAGGACCTGCCTATAGTGCTGTAGTGCCTCGGATAGGACCTGCCTATAGTGCTGTGGTGCCTCGGATAGCATCAGGCTGTATGGCCTTAGCATGCCTATGTGAATATAATGCCTGTCTCAGCATCTGTACTGCCTGACTTTGTGAACTTAGCATCTGACTAAGCATCAGTAGCCTAAATGTGTATCGATAGTGCTTGGATAAGTATTGATGCAGGTTTTCCAACTTTGGTCAGCTGGCTGGCGTGAGATCTTCAGTTCGAGACGAGTCTGCACATGCATTTGCATGTATGTAACAGTTTTTTTACCTTGTAAATAGTCTGTAGGGTTTGCAAACTGCCTCAACGCTTTTGATGTCGCTAATTTTAGGTTTATAATGGCATAATATATATTTGCCGTAAGATTTCTTGCCTAAGCATTTAATTGTTACGCCAGATGCATGAGAGTTGGCGACCCTGTTGCCAACACGTGGCTACGTGGCTTTAGTGCCTGGCTAAGAGTCTGCATAGAGCCTGGCTCTGTAGCTTTAGCTTCTGGCTAAGCGTCCATAGAGCCTGGCTCTGCAGTTTTAGCGTCTGGCTAAATGTCCATAAGGCCTGGCTCTGCAGATTTAGCTTCTGGCTAAGTGTCCGTAAGGCCTGGCTGTGCGGTTTTAGAACCTGGCTAAGCATTCATAGCGCCTTGCTAATCATCATCAGCACCCAGCCGTTCAGCTTGAGCACTTAACCACACTAATGCTTTGCTGTATTAGCATTGCTCTGTGCAACTAGCACCCAATCCCAAAGGCTTCACTGTGACTTCCTCTTCACGTCACTCAGAGATTTGGCAAAGCCCATAGAAGCTAACGGCACCAGAAAATCAGATGTGACTAGTTCTGACACGTGCTGCCATAACAGGATTACAGATATGATGATGCTCTTCCTGAAGTGACACTATTAGCAAGGCTCATCCTGCACTCTTCTAAAACACCAGGTTGGCCTTATTAGCCCCCAAAACCTCAACACAATCACACAGTTGCTAGTCAGGTGTACGGCTGGATTGCCCAGCACCAGATACATGTTCCCATTTCACCATGGTTACATGATTCCATGGGATGGCCTTCGAAAGACAGCCCTCGTTGGGTGACCCAATGATACGGTAGCACATGGCTTCATCAACAGCAGCGCATTCCAGAAGTTTCCAGCCCCCTCTATCTCAAATTATTCTCGCCTCAGTAATTCTTTTTTTCGGGGTTATCCAGGGATCTGTCAGCTATGGACTGATGTTTTCCAAACACCTGGAAGGTGTGTGTCGCTTTTGCCAATTTCGCAGGGTACGGCATGTGGTATTTTAATGAACCTGATGACGTTCCCTTGAAGTAGGTTCACATTTTTATCAATCTATTTATTTATTATAATCATGTCGGCGGCCACTGTAGCTAATTGAGGCCAGATGTCATTCCCAGTGATTGCTTTTAATACCACCGTGGGACAGTTTTGGTCGGACTGGTGAGCAGCCACACGTAATGGAGAGAAGGGGCAATGAACTGGGACTTGGCTGGTCTGGCTATTTGGAGTCAAAAACACCAACAGGAGAGATATTTAAATCAGAGAGCTGCAGAATGAAGGGTAGGTGTGGCAAACCATAACGCTAACAGCTGCCACTTGAATCTCTGGCCTCAAACCACCTCAATACTTCTTGCAGTTGTGCTTTTCGCCAAATATATATGCACATTTATTCCAACATTTCTCACCCACGTTCCCAAAGCCATTGGGTCATGTTTTTTATTAAGAGATATAATTATGCACATAACGTTTTGAATAATTACCCAAATGTGCTCCTGGTAGCCCAAGTTAACCTCTTAAAAACAATAATTTAGGGCTTTAATTAAGAGGATTTATTAAAATTGTTGGAGTTCGGCGCCATTATGTTCTGTGCACAGTAATTAATTATGAATGAATCAAGTTGCTTTTCTTGCCTGGCTGGTGTAATATACTCTTAACTTGACCACAATATGGATCGTAATTAGTTTACACCTCCGGTATTTGCATAATTGACTTATGAATATTCACATACATGGAGGGATGCTAATTAGCCGAAAAGATGTGGTGGGGTTTTTTGCAAGCTGTAGGACTCCAGCGCTTTTATGCTAATTACAAACAGGTACTCTGATTTTAGCTGCTAGAGTCACTGCCTGAAGCAGAACCTACAACGACTACGTTCCATATGAAGGCAATATTAAAAACATCCGTTTGATCGTTTTCCATATTGATTTGTTCAGCTCAGGGCTGCAGTAAGCCTGGGGGCAATCCCAGAATGCATTGCATCTTTGGAGACACATACATTTTATGGGGCAATATTATATGGCTTTGGACTGCAGCTTTCTTGTGGGAATCCCCCAAAAACCAAAACCTCCACAGAGAAAGAATGGGATTCAAACCCATGACCCTGGTGGTGAGATGGCTGCCCCCCCGAGCATGTTCGTTTGGAGCCCTAATCCTCTTGTCTTAAGGTTTCCCTATTGTGGAGTTCATCATGGACCTCCATATCAGCAACTCCTCCTGCACCAATTAGCTGAAAACATGCTGAAAGTGGGGGGGGGGCAACGTTCCTGCGCTCAGCGTCATCAGGACATTCAAAATGCAGCGGGGGAAGCAGGAGAGCGGCGTGGATGGCTTAGGTGGGGACGGCGTTCTCGGCGTGCCGATGAATTATGCACAAGCCGTCTGGGGGTTGCTGGCTGGACTTCTCATTCACCGTAATGTATGTATGTAGGGCATCACTGTAATCATCTCCGACGCTCCTCAGGCATGCTGTAAAAACCTCGGTTAAGCGCCGGACTAACATCCGAGAAACAAACGCCAGCCTCTCCTCCTATAATACACAATGAAGGTGACGCTGGTGAATGACAAAGCCTGGAGACTGCCTGCACTGGTTCTCGTTTCGTCAGCTGTGCTGTCATTTTCATTTCCGTCGTTGTTGTATCTCAGTTATTTATAGACATGTGACATTAGAGCTGGTGTGTAAAAATAAACATTAATATTTTATTTGTGCTTCGAATCAAAGCCACATCTACAGATCAGATCTGTTTTCCTGTCTTTGATTGATCACCCGGTGCAGGAGCACAGGTCCACAGCAGATGGAACCCACGCACACACACACACACGCACACACGCACACGCACACACGCACACACACACACACACACACACACACACACACACGCAAGAACATGTGGGAATGGCATGGTTATGTAGCTTGGTTTCCAATCACAGACAACCTGAAGCAGAAACATGAAGCCCCCCTCCCCCCCCCCGAGCACCAGCGTCATCAGAGAGCCCCTCTTCAGTGCCCAGCACACAGGTGCTATCGTCCGACCGTTTCCATGGTGAAGCGTTGCGGTCTGAATTTGGTTGAATCTGGAGAATGGCCTCCCCCTCTGCACAGGTCCTATGCTGAGGGCACAGTCTCAGAGTACTTCCTTGGTGACAAGAACGTGAAGAGGAGGGCACAACCTCTAACTCAAATAATTTTTCTTTACAGCTTTCAAAACCATTTTTTTGTATCTGCACGTACATGTTGGACCATAGAGTATGCATGGAATTTAAATTCCAAAGAAAATAACCATTGGATTACACAAAATTATTTAGGTTTTTTTAAACAGCTGTATTGGAGACAATACATAGCACTAGAGTATATAAAGCAAGTATTGCATGGAAACAGCCATTACCGTGGTAACCCTTCGAAAGAGCAGTGAAACGGTGGCAATCATGCGGCAGTTGATCCTTCTTGATGAGCTGGAGCGGGGCTTTGTTATGCCGTATTTCTCTGGGGAGTTAGCTGTGATAACGCTAACTGGCTAACTGGGAGGGAGTGTGTCGGGGAGGTGTAATATCATCAGTGTCAAAGTGCCGGTTTATCACTCCCCCCCGCGGGCTCGGGTTCACACACGCCGGAGGTAATGTAACCAGATGGATCCATTATCGGTGGGCCGTGCTTGGAGCGCGTTGTGTCTGGAAGGCCGCTGCGTGCTCCGGACGCGTTAATTAACAGAGAGGCATCTGGAGACGGACCTTGGGGTCAAAGATGATGGACTCCACCTGATATATCACGATGAAGGAACGCCCGAGGAGGCAGCCGGGCGAGAACTTGGCTGCTGCTTATCGCCACACCGGCAGACGATCGACGTCGGCTTTTAATCTGTCCCCGCCCCCTCTGGGTATAAAAGGGGGAGGGACTAATATTGGGCTACAAACTGCTGCAATGAAATCTGTCCAATAACTTGCTGACGTGGCTCAAACAGAACAAAAGAACCATAATCCTGGCTCTCGCTTCAACTGCCGGCCTCCTACTGTAACATAATATCCGAGACAATGCACCAAGACCACCTCAAGGCTAAAGACCACCTCATCCTCTGACAGACACCTACATAGCATTTCCAATGCACCAATACATCGTACATATCGATCCTTGAGCATCAGGCCTTTGGCGTCACGAAAGGCATCAGTAGATTTTTCAGGAGTGCAAGAGAACAAAATAGACATTGGTGTCGGATCATGCTGCATTTAAGCCGGAATGATCTGGGATACAAACAACATGCGTCATTTGTACGCTCAGGTTCTGTTTATTTTGTTAGATCCGAGTAATTTTTCACAGGATTACCAGCCTCACATATCTGACATGAAAATCTGTTAAACTTGTGGCACAATTCTCGTGTTATCCCTCTGGACCTTGTGCACTTGAGCTGGATATGAGTTCACAGCTCTGTTTGTTTCTTTGTTAATCGATCCTTGTGTTATTTACGAGCTGCCGTCATCCTCAGCCTCGGACAGGGGAGCCTGGCACTGGCTTTACGTCATGGTACACAGATGAGTCTTATCTATGTGCTCATTGACGAGGGCTCCCCATAACTTACAGGTCTTTCAGGGGTCTCTCAAACACTCAGACTCCAGAATTTTCTTGCAGTTACTTAGCTGACAGAAATAGCACAAGGTTATTTGTGGTTTGCTCAGAATTTTCTGACTACCCTCTAAACCGCTTATGTGTCAGTAGTAAACAAGGTTCAATTAACGTAGCCTTGTTTGAATTCAGCTTCTCTGAACATTACTGAAGGGCTAATTTCTTCCAGTATGAGTAATCTCTTCCTGAGGGAGTGGAGCAGTGTACAGTGAAACACTGAGGAAACGTTACAATGTCAGGTAGCCCTTAGACTCCCTTAGCCAGTTCGGTTTGTGGGTCTTGATGTCAATGCTTGGTCTTTGCACCGTCGCCTCTGGTCACGCCTCACTCTGGAAGGTGCGGCTGACAGGGGTGCGTTGAACACAGAGCATATCGTGGTTTTAACGGTCGGCATGTTGTGACGGACACGTCCATCTCCTCTTTGATAAACAGAATATGGATTTGGGGCATACAATGAAGATCTCCCCCCACCCCCCACTTCAGTATTTTTGGGAGAAATCCAATTTGGACGGCTGTAATGTCCTCTCTATAGGTCTTTATTTTCTTCTGAATGAGATTTCTAACCACGCTGTTCTCCGTTGACCCTGAGGAGAATCTGAATTATGATGAGCTCCCAGTGGTAAGATTCCAGGCTGATGGGACTCAACTGCTAGGCAGGAAAACGAATGACCTCTCCTGGAATGTGATTTTAAAGGAGGTTCTAGCTAGCAGTCTGGGAGAGGAAGAAACAAGTTGGAGTCTGTCTTATCTGTATTGCATTATCACGCTCATGATATCTGTCATGTAGCATGATGCTAATCATTTTATTAGCATCTGTGCCAAGGCATTAATTTTGGTACTGATGCCCTGTGAGCTGTAAAAATGGCTGTTGAATTTAAAAAATTTCAAGTAGTTTTACCATTTCGCCATGCTTCTAAAAGTGCTAGGAGCAGCAGATGTCATTATTAATGGAAGGGGAACCATTTTTCACATGTCTGACAGTCAAATTTCATATACTAATATTGCTAGAAAACAAGCAGAGATAAGGGAAATATTTTGCGAGCCGAAAGAAAGAACATAAGTTGATTATGTTGGTAAGATGCTTGGTGATCATTCTGATGGCCCTTACGTGTTTCTGTGAGCAATGATGGCTGACAGGACTCTGTTAGAGGTAGTAGTTTGTTGACTATACCTGGCAAGTGTGTAATTCTCCTCAGCTATGTTAGGTGATGAAGCACAGCATTCTCAGCATTCTCACCTCTAGGTGGAGCAGTAGGGCACTTGCCTTAAGCACATGTGCCATTTTGAGGTGTGGTGCTAGAGTATGCCTCTTTTCTTGTAATTGTTGTCATTCCTAGAAATGCATTTAATTACTATGGCTGTGGGGTTTTGAGTTGACTTGTGCTTGCTTGTCTGAAGTTCACCAATAAGTGTACTCATTTAGCCCTGAAGGTAACCTGAATGTGAGTCCACCACAATTTAGTGGTAAAACTAGCAGCACCTTGCCCTGTCTTTCAGGAATAGTGAGGCAGGCTTGGCATTTTGGGGAAATTGGTTTCATTTTGTGCATGACTTAAGCCACACAATAATGAAACATACTGACAGAAAACAAAACCAGCGCCTAAATGAATCATGTGCCTTGCGGTAATTCTGATTTCTGAAGTCTGGAATGGGGTGGAAAATGATAAAGCATCTGTCTGTCAGGGATATGGCCCAATTCATCCTGATTACCCTGAAATTTAAACTCTACTTTCAGGGTGTTTTTTGTGTAAAACTCACCTAGGAAATAAGCCACAGATCTTCCAAATACCAGAGCAGGCCGTCACGATGAGTCAGCGTTCCTTTGCCAAACTGGACCGTGAACAAGACCCTGCAATGCATCTGGTTTCCTTCTGTTGTTTTTCTTCATTGTCCCTAGTTGTTTCGTATATTTATAAAAACAAACGCTGCAGTCACTGCATTTCCTGCATGGAGTTATGTTATCGGGGCACCTGGCAAAGCCCTACGGAATAGGAGCAAGGATAGCGTAGCAATTATAAAGACTAAATCACCTCCAGTCGCAGGAACACCTGGGGTGTCCTATAGCCTCATGCATAGTACTGATTTTGATGCAATAGCTGAGTTAAGACTGTCATCTTACCCTCTACCTTAGCTACCGTAAACCTGGTTTCATGTCATGTCAGTCTGTAGAAGCCTTCGGACATTTTTTCCATGCTTTAATGATTGCTCTTCACATCGTCTCATCTTACCGTTCTTCTGCCAGACCGAATTTTGAGGTTTAGCTGGTTGACCCCCAAGCGAGTCGACCATCAACGTTTCGTCATGTTTCTTTGATGAACCTCTATGTCCTGAGGCAATGCTCACCCACTCCCCCAACTCCACCCGAAAGCTGAAGCTTTTCGCATGCCTCTAAACTTCCACCTCCAGAACTCTGCTTGCCCGCTCTTGTCACATCTGCACAGCCAGCTCCGCCACGTTTTGGAGAGACCGACGCCTCGAACTTGACGGCAATCTCTTAGACGTAAGTGGAGTTATTCCTGGCTGGTGTTGAAAAAGCCATCTAAAATAGATCTCATCAAAGAGTCTTTGTGCTTGACACGCTTTACAATTTACGCAGAGGGAGCGTACAGACTTGTGCGCCAACGGGAACTCGTAAATTTGACTGAAAGCACCTTTTCTTCAGGGCTCCTTCAAAATGTAGGATATTGGCTCCTTTGGGTCTGCGCGACGCGTTCCTCGTTTTTTTGGCCGAGGTAAACGATATGTATGTGCGCGTGCCTTGCAATATTCATGCTAGAGTGACTGTGTAACTCGTTCAACATTTACGGGGCTCGTGTAGACAGCTGTAGCATTTGGCAGCTGTTTTGTTTTGTTTCCTAGAGAGACTACATGTGAATTTTAATGAGGGAAAGATCAGCTTTTAATGGTTTTGATTCAAGGATCTAGGATTTGCCCAAGGAAACCCCATTTTTTAGCTGAATCCAATGCAAAAAGACAGAAGCCGCAGCCAATCACAGCAAAGGCTGTACTTCAGTGTCCTTGCATAGCATCCCGTCCTCATATTTAAGAACGCAGCGGAGCGTGATGATTGGCCACCTCCGTTCTTCTGCTTAAACTACGGATGCAAGCTTGATTTTTTTTTTTCTCGCCTCCAGCTGGTTGCCGTGGCAGGAAACCTGCTTTTCAGCACATGGTCTTGCTTTAAGTGCCCAAACCGCTATTTGTAAACTTTGCCCATATGGCATGAAGGGCGGCAGGTGAGCAGGTATGCGGAACAGGGTCAGCAGTGTCCCGAGAGGAAAATGTGCTGTATGGATGCCGCTTAAAGTTGAAGGAGAGCGGCACCCGTTTATTAGAATTGGGGTTTCTCATGTGTTTTGTCTTTTATCTGCTCCGCCTGGTTATATTTTGATAACTACTGTGCATATGTTCTTCAAAGAAAAATGAAGGTAAGATGACTATGGGGGGGGGGCTCGGTGGCACAGTTTGTCTCACACCCCTGAAGATCCGGGTTCAAATCTCTGTCCCGGCTTTGTATGATCTCCCCGTGTCATCGTGGGGTTTCCTCTGAGTACTCCGGTTTCCCCCCACAGTCAAAAAACATGCTCAGGTGAATTGGACTTGTTGGACTGTCTATAGGTGGGTGAGTACCTTGAGAAGGGTTGGCGCCCCATTCTGGGTTATCTCCTGCCTTGCACCCAGAGCTTCTGGGATAGGTTCCAGACCCCCAGGGCCATGCATAGGAAAAGAGGCTATAGAAAATAGATGGATGGGTGGATGGATGGATTAATCGGTCAATCAATGACAGAACAAACACACTGTTCTCTTTCTAAGATGTTATTTGAGTAAAGAGTCATTCGAGTATAGGTTCGGGTTTAGAGCCAATTCCTGGGTCAAGTCTAAGAAACAGTGGTTGCAAGGCAGGAAACCCATACAAACCAGTGCAAACCACACACATGCAGAGCTAAGGATGGGATTTGAACCCCCAAGCCCTGCAGGTCTTAGTGCTTCTGCCTAGCTGCAGGCCAGTAATCTAAAATGCCCTGCATGTGACATCTAACGTTAACAGGTGACCTGCTAATTCTCGGGATATTATTTCCATTTAGGTTAAATGCAAATTGTGAGTCTTATTTCAATGTTTCTGTGACCTCACTATGTATAAAATCTGCCTGGCTACAACTTTATGAACAGCAGACCGTGTTGCCTCAGGTCCTGTAGGTCACTAGTGCTAAACATGAATCACGGCGTGTCTGTGATCTTTAGGGGTGATTTTGTAAACACTAATTAGTTTGCCCCGTTGTCCGCAAGCAAACGAAGCTGGGAGCCTGGCATTAGCTGTGCTCGGGGGAAGCGCTGGGTCACCCGTGGTATGTGTTAGCGGCCTGGTCCCGAAGCCCTCCCCGTCCTCTTTCCCAGTGTGCGGGGAATTCACTCGCGGGGAGTCATTCATCAAACGTGTCACACAGCGGACGGATGGTCCAACCGAAGCTGACGGTCAAAGCCAGAAATCAGGCAAAAAAAAAATAAATCAGGGAGAATATGTCACTGACCCCTGGAACGTGAGAGAATGAGGAGGTTTGTGCTTTTTTTCCACTGGTGGATTTATGAACGTTAAAAACTATAGGCAGCTCTCAACTTGCATAAAACCGACTTATGTAAATCTGAATTTACGCAAGAAATATCCGAGATACAGTTTACGGAAGCACTAATGCAAAAACGAGTCAGTCTGCAGTTTATCGTTTCATTTGTTTAATACTGTACATGTTCTTTAGTTTGTATATTTTGTGCTTTTTGTTACAAGGAGCCTCGAATGGCATGGCGAAGTAAATCCCACTTGCGCAAAATTTGACTTACGTACGGCTTTGTGGAATGGATTACTTACGTCAGTGAAGAACTTCCTGTACATTGGCAAAAAGCGACCTCTTTAATTAGCTCTCTGGAGAATCGAGTACCTACACAGCATTTTCTGTGAGCCTTAAATGGGCTGGTCGGGACTGAACGTCAACCTGAAAGATATAGACAGCAATATTTAAGGCATGACTAAATGCTAGGAATGGAGTGGATTGCTTCTGTGTTATGGTGGATAACTAAACTCACAGATGGGATTATCTGTTAACGAATTAGGGGGGAAGCAACTGTATGTTGGTTATCAGTGTCCTTTTTGGCTGGTTTAAATTATAACGAGCTGTGACAACAACAAAACTGTATAATCATGCCTTTTAGCAATTAAGCGCGATTATAATCAGCGCCTCTACAGAGCGAGTGCTAAAATACCAGGGGGAGGGGGGGGGTCGGTAGGAGAAAGCCTTGTTTACCTTCTTCTCTGACGTGGGATGGGGAACAGGTTGGATTTTGTGGGAGGCTGCTGGTTGTTATGGTTACATAACGTCACCCAGGAAGACTTAAGCCCCAGGAGGGGGTGGCTACAATGGATCGCTCTCAGGAAAGGGGCGGTGGAAAGTTCCGGATGATTACAAAGTGAAAGTGGGTCAGGCTTATATTGCCAATAAGGGTTCCACCCCCACACGGTTGTTTTCTGGGCCCGCCAAAGCAGGGAGGAAAAATTCATCATTGGCATGTATTGGGAGAAGATCTCAATATGCCAGACTCGTGTGAAATTTAACGACTTATATGTGCGTCTGCTGTTTTCTTCGTTTGTTTGTTTGCCTCCCAGCTTGATAATGAGTCTTTGAATGCTGTTGTGTGTAGCATAATCAGTCAGCTGGCTAACACATCTTAACGAGCTGGGTCAACGGGTTTGGCGGCGTGGGGAAGATGCAGAAACGGAGAATTTCATTACGGGGGGGGGGGGGGGGTGGGGGAGGAAGGGGGGGGGGGGTGTGAGGTAAGGTGTGGGGGTCACACACTGCACTGATTTCACACTCACGGAGCCGTATGGACACACGCTGGCCACTCACGCCCACATGCACACACACACGCACGCACACACACACACACTGGAGTATCATGTGACATTGCTCTGTTCTATAGAGCTGACCAATCGGGAAAGCTTACCCACAGGGCTTTATGAAACATGCCCAGCCATCTACTGTCTCAAAAAAAACATTTCTTTAATTTGATGAATTTTTAAAAACTGTGCTCCTCCAGGGCCGAAATCTCAGAGCACCTGACTGTATCATTACCATAATACCATTATTAATAATTAAAATGACCATTACTATTAAAGCTCATGCATTGACTTACTGTGGTCGTAAGACAGATGCAAACATTCTGCTTAAATGGTTTAATTAATATCACGGTTCATTTCCCCTTACAACTGATCGTTTCACTAACGTGTGTTGATCGTGCTTTTAATTAGTGGAGTGCTGTCGTGAGGCAGTGTTACGGTAATCACACAGGAAAGGCGGGTCATTGCAGATTAGCTCTTACAAATGAAGGCATCGCAGGTTCCTGGGCGTCACACACGCATGCGTTACGGGACAGAGACAGCAGACCAGGCCCAATTAGGAAACGTGTCGTCGGCTCGAAACGATGCAATTTATGCGGAGGTGGCTTTGATAATGACACTGAGGGAAGCACAGGCCAAGGTTTTGCAAGTCAGATTCACATCACCCTGCACCCCAAACCCCAAATGATCACCTTCAGGAGCAGAAGAGAGACCTCATCAAGAAGAACGTGGCCAAGAAATCCAAGCGTGATCTGAAAGACCACATCCATTATTCTGCTGGATAATGTTCCTCTCAAAGCAGCTCGTGTCTCTCTGCGACAAATATGTGAGATCAGCCATTTTATTTAGTCTTGAGAGATTTATTTAGCAACTGTAGGGGTTGGAGTCTAGGAACTGGAGATGATTGTGAATAAGAGCTGCACGTGAAAGGAACGGTGATCAAATGAAACCAATATCACGCCTTCCTGAAAGTATTATTAGAGAGGATTTTGGGTTCTTTTAAGTCAAGATGAGTTCTCAAATTCTGCTGCTGAGAAAGATTTGGGTTTATCCCTAAAACCATTTTTCTGAAGAGGGGGGGAAATGTGGTCTTTGGAGGAGTTTAGGAAAGCAATCACCTCACAAAATTGCCTGGTGCCGCTACTGAATAATTCTTAATGCGATCTATACTCCAGTTAATCAGCTTCAGGATGCTTAAGGCGACACTGGTTCCACCTTGACTTCAAGTTAAAAGCAAATTAGCCGCTTCCAATCGGGCTGATATCTAGGTGGAACATTTCTCGCATTCCTGTGTGGCGGCATTTCAGCGGGTTGCTGGAACTGCATGACCCGCCCATCCCCCGTTTCGCCAGCAGAGGGCACTCTTATGCAGAAGCACACCAGCATCCAGCAGGCAAATTTAAGATGGATTAACACGTCGACAAAACACAAACAATGAAGGTGGGCAATATAGCAGCACTAGTGAGGGGTGGTTCGGTGGATTTGAAGTGTTTCGGTGACGTGTGTGCCCGTTTCATTGTGGGTATTTTAGAATGATTCTGACGGCCCCCTCCCATGAAATTCCCGTATTGCCTTAATTGTATATTTGTGATTGACGAACAAAGAGGCCTCGTTCTCCTCGTGGCAGATGCATCATTCATCCCCACGTCGTGTTTCCTGTCATGTTCCGACGCGCTTTATCAACCTCTCTTTAATCTATTATCTGTCTCGATCGTCGATGCTCTCTCGACCCCCGCCGCCCATTCCCGTGATGAAGAGGGGGATTCTCACTCACTCAGGGTCTCCCAACATTAGTATCAAAGGAGGCAACAGATGCTGGGTGATTGGATGAATCGAGGCCATCTAGAAGGGCAGGGCAGGCAGCTGTGTTGGGGGGGGCAGTGGTACCAGACCCCTCTGATCTAGGGGCCCTGCCAGAGCCCAGTGCAATAGCCCTGTGCGTCTACATGACACGCCGAGGTCATGGTGAGCAGAGGGGAAGATCAATCAGCAGTGCGTCACGAGGGAGGGACAGACATGCTGACCTGTCGATGGTGACGACGATCAGAGACACACCCCTCAGCGTTCCCCATACCTGATGACATGGTCAGATCCGACTAGAGGGGTCCACCTCAGATTTTCAGCACAGTCCTTTTGCTGCCATCTTCATTTGCGGGTTTTTACAGATATTAGTTGCATCATTACATTACTCTATGCTATCTACAGCATTACAGTACTCATTGTCCTTCTTACACCATTACAGTACTCACTGTTATTTCTACACCTTTACAATACTCATGGACTTCCTACACCTTTACAATACTCACTGAATTTCCTGCATTCTTACAGTATTTACTGTACTGCCTACATCATTGCAATACTCATTGTGCCTCCTAAACATTACAGTACCCACTGTATTTCCTGCATCCTTAGAGTACCTGCTGTATTTCCTGCATCCTTAGAGTACTCGCTGTATTTCCTGCATCCTTAGAGTACTCGCTGTATTTCCTGCATCCTTAGAGTACTCGCTGTATGCCCTGTTCCCTGGGAAAATGATGCCTTTTCCCATCCTCCTCTGCTTCTTCCTGTCTTCCCCAGCCTCTGTCATTTTTCTTTTCCTGCCCTTTGACCTCTAATACCTCAGTGGATCCAGCGGCGGCAGATCAAATGAATAATTAACCATCACATAGAGCGAGTATTCACCCCCAGCGATGGAACCACCGTATGCCCACCCCAAACACGCCACCAGTCACATCAAAGCCCGCGTCCTCGTCTCGTCGCTCAAGTGGCGGCTCAGTTACCCTGGAAACTGTCTATCACAGACTGTTAATTTCAAAATGAGATAAGGACATCAGCCCACACAGTGATAGCTGGTCTGCCTGACAGCACTGCACATCATGCAGACTCTGGCTTCAGCTGGTTTGCTGGGTGCTGAGCAAACAGGTCTCAACAATATCACTGTTTGCCTGGAAATCTATAACGGACAAATCATACATGTGCTTTAATAAGTATTGTAAAGTTTTACGGGGCATCATGTTAGGTGTGATTAAAAGACACTATCGTAGTTTCACAGCCTTGTACAGTACAAATATTATTTTTGAATAGGAATAAAGTAAATAAAACGGCCGGCATGGTGGTGCAGTGGTTAGCACTGTTGCCTCACACCTCTGAGACCCGGGTTCGAGTCTCCGCATGGGTTACATGTGTGTGGAGTTTGCATGTTCTCCCCGTGTCATCGTGGGGTTTCCTCCGGGTACTCCGGTTTCCCCC
>JAODLC010000001.1:6392772-6405818 GCA_026781145.1 Hippopotamyrus pictus
GCCCGTTGCTTCCGGGATAGGCTCCGGACCCCCCGCAACCCAGTAGGATAAGCGGGTTGGAAAATGGATGGATGGATAAAGAAAATAAAAATCGATATGAAAAAAGTCTGTATGAAAATACTGCAGGTTCTCTGCTTATAAACAGCAGAAAATCACATCAATCATTTGGTGGCAGACGTTTAATTTTCAGCATCTGATTAAACACCAGCGACAGTGACATTTTATGCCAAATTTGAAGTAAAGTCTCCTTGTGGTTCGTAGCTTAACAGACATTCTAGTATTTATCCGTTTGCTGAGTACATATCTGCAGATGTGCTTTAGACAACAAGAGAGCAGCATATTCCTGCACATTTCCGGATTGTCTGGAACACTGTGAAAATGTTTCGAAATAGGCATCAACAAAGGGAAAAAAACTACCCAATTGTAAAAGACAGAATCAGTCACATGGTCTGTAATTCATGCCTTAGCAAACCTGCTTTGATTGTGAAATCCATTCGCAATCGCAAACCCCCCCCCCCAGCCCCCTCTGGCTGGAATAATACTGTGGTTAATTTGCATTTTACGTGGAAAGTAATCAGCCGGCAGTGGTCAGTGTCTATTTAAAGGTTCCCATTTTTGGGGGTGCTGAGATTATCTTTTTTTTTTTTTTTGCTTTGCTGTGGTTTTCATGGGGGTGGGGGGGGGTGTTTGTTTTCTCCATGCTCGACGCATATGTGCCCCCCCATCGAATCGGCCTGTAATGTGCCAGCTTCTCATTTTCTCCGGGGGACGTTACCCATCCCCCCCAACATCAGATTAAACAACCAGAGATGCGACGGAGGAGTGGGGGCCAACTCCCCCC
The DNA here is from genome assembly GCA_026781145.1 of Hippopotamyrus pictus. Lineage (NCBI taxonomy): Eukaryota > Metazoa > Chordata > Actinopteri > Osteoglossiformes > Mormyridae > Hippopotamyrus > Hippopotamyrus pictus. Next base: position 6,393,614 of record JAODLC010000001.1, read on the forward strand.
CCCCAGGCCGCCATGCTGTTCTTTATTTTACGTTCAGCCCGTTTGGCTCTGAAATATTTCGATCTGAACTACATGGGTTTTGTTAATAAATATCTCATGTGTGACTCTGCCCCGTAATGCTGCTTCTATCTAGTTTCGTGTCAGACTCCTTTCTGAGTCATTTCTCCCTTTGTGCTCCTTCTGTTGACGCTCCCGGCTACTCTGAGGCAGAGTATAGGTCCTCCTGTACAAAAAAATGACCAGGTTACTTAGGTTATGCCGCCCCACCTGTCCGGGCCCCCCTGTGTGTGAGCCTCCCGCCATTTCAGCATCGCCGACGTCCTTGGCGGGAACGTAGGGATTCGCTGTAATACATTAAATATACTGTTTTCCCAAAAGCCTTAAAGCCAGACAGTTTTTGGATGCTGCTAGACTATTTTAACATGACAATGAAAATAATGAATTACTAAAGTGGGACACAGAAAAATCTCTTTAATGAGGATCTCCTTCAAATGGTCTTTAAGGTCCCTGGATTTGGGGTCTGTGTCTGTATTGTTTAATAAAATCCACTGTCCAGCACTGTGGCTTCACACCCGCAGGATCCTGACTCCAGCCCCTGATTCTTTGTGTGTCGGTGTTTGCAGGAACTCTGGTTTAGGTTTATGACTGAATGACCTTTAATGTGCGTGTGCCCTGCCTTGGGCTGGCATTACTTCCAGCATATATAAAAATCTCTTTCTCATGATTTTTACCCGGGATTTGCAAATCAGAACAACATCAATCAGACAAAACGCCAGATTCCCGAAACTCTCTCAGGATTTTGCAGTCATCTTCTCAAGCTAGTTTTGGAGAAGTTGGCAAGAGAGCCATGTCATAGAGGAAGTCTTAGCGTGGACGTGACTGGCCCTCTGTGATCATTCTCTCCTTACTTTTTATCTCTTTTTTTCTGTACTGGGAGTGGGGTGCTTCCTGACGCTGACATCATCTCTCAGCTGGAGTCTCTGCCCATATCTGCGGCGAAGGGCCCGTGAGTCACCCCAGAGCTCCAGAGCTCAGCGCCAGGGATCGGGGGGCGGACCCCTGAAATCAGGGCCGTCGGGACTCGCCCTGCCGATGTGTGTCGGGGGTGCCTGGGTGGAGGCCAGCTCATTTATACAACGCACACGATCAGTATTATATCTGTGTGATTGATTCGCTTTTCATACGCCATACAGAGGATCTTAAGGGCCACTCAGGGGGTGCTGGAGGAGACTTCCTCTGCTTTTGGTCGGGGGGGGGGGGGGGGGGGGGGGGCGTTGAGAAATGTCCATCATTCCAGTAAATTCCCCTCACTACGTCAGCTGAGGATGAGCCCTTTGGCTAACGCCGTGCTTTGCCCTGTAATGACAATGTGTGTTAAGTGAGAAGCTGCTGTTACCAGGGGTCAAAACCTGATGGTAGATTTATGTCCTAAGAGTAGCAGAGATAGATTAGTAAGCTGGAGTCTGTCCCTCAATACAAATAGATGTTGCCAGAACAAATTGAAAGAAACCTGCATTGTGCAATGGCTCCACTTTCATAACATCGCCCCCCCCCCAAAAAAAATATGGATCCTGAGCTGAGACTTGGCTTTAATACCACAGCAGCACTGTCGTGCAAAGCTCACATCTGCCCCCCTGTGGCTGTAGAGCAGCTTTGCGCTGGCTGCTGCACCTGCTGCGGTTCGTGACGGCCACTTCTGATGCTAGCGCCACACGCCGCATACCCGTCATCTTTATTTAGCAGCTGCTTCCTCGGACCTGTTCAAAAGGAATTACCTCATTCCTTCAGCAGAAAGGAAAGGTCTTGACATTTGTAAGCCAACTGGCCTAACGAAGTTGGCAGCACAGTGATTACAGATCTCACTGGCAAAACGATCAGCCGTTCAGTCCTAGCAGATCCTGTCTTGCTCCGAGCTTTGGGAGCGAGTCCATTGGTGCCGAGGCCAGGTGCATTGTGGGATGCATCGCATCAGCAGGGCTGGCAATGCAGTAGCGGCAAGCTAGACACGGGCATCCAGTTCATTTACAAGTACTCTGATCTATAATGGGGAAATTAGCTTTTCTCACGCATGTGGACAAACAGACATGTTCCTACAACTTTTACCAGGCATGAAATTGGGTTGCCAGTTTAGGATTGAGCTACGGGAGGTTTCGGAGCCGAGCGCCAACAATTACTCATGGCTAACACCACGTAAAAGACATTCTCCTTAATTACGTCGACTCACGAGCTGGGCTCTAGTCCTGTAAGTGCTGACATAACATTTATTCTAAGCTTGCCCTTGGGTAAAGAGTTCTGTGTTATAAGTGGCACATTATACGCTCCTACTTTAATAAGTGCTTTGCTGAGTTAGTCATGTGCTCACACTTTACCCTGCCTGGGGCTGCATTCCCAGCTTTCCTCATCAGGGTGACCTCGGCTCCGCGCTGATCTCATGCCTTTGGCTGATCCCAGAGCTAAACGTCTTGAGGATGGGCTGGTCCTCAAAGAACTAGGCGCCAGTCGCTGGGCAGTAGATCGTAAAGAGGAGAGCAAATTATAAATTGAAAAATAGATTAAAGGCTCAGATCATACAGCGGTACCAGCAAGGGAACAGCTAGAGATTTTGGGCCCCGTGAAAGCATATTAACATTTGCCCCCAACCAAGCTTAATCTGATTATGTTCCAAATTTTTAGGGCCCCTGTCACTTGCGGGACATGGAATTGTCTTAACTTTCACCCCCTTTATGGAGCCCCTGGCAACCAGAATTTGATTCTTTGCCTTCCAAGGTATTGGAATTGATTAAGGCCCTTGGGAGATATGGTAAATAATTATCAGCATTGGCATAGATTTGGGATGCAGTGAACTTGCCGGTCATTTGGGTTGCTCCGCCCACACTCCGCCTTGCTACAACTGCGGTGCTGCTACGTATTAAAAATGCAACCAGCCTTCATCAAACATTCAGCGACGAGCAGAGGTAGATCAAGCCCAGCTGTGCTTTTGCAGCATGCACGATCTGTTGGTAGCGTTCATCGGTACTAGAGTGGGTATTTTGGGAGCTGCTTCCGGCGACATACACTGCAACGGGAGCACTGCAAGTTGGCGCTCATCCTGGAGAAAGTGGAGTAGGGTTACTGGGGCAGAAAATCGAGAAGCGTGACTGTAGCGTTTGTCACAAAGACAGATATGTGCGGGCATACTGGGAGTTAGAGAAGTTAGCAGGGTTACTGCTCTGCTCCCAATATACTCCCAGTATAGTTCCAGTGCAGATGAGCAGGTCTGCTTATGCCATCCAGGAAGCAGGAATGGTGCCTAAGGGTGACTGTTCCTGCCACAGGCAGATCCCAGGCTGTGATCCTGTGGTTTGCCAGCCTGGCAGTGGTAGGGGTCACCTTTTCTTCGTCCCCTGCCCCCACTCCCGCTCATCTCCACAGCCCTGGGATGTAGGACAGCAGGTGGTGACTCAGCAGGAAGTCAGCAGCCCCCCCCCCCACGCTGCCCGCTCCCCTGACAACAGCTAGGTGCACAGGTTCTAGAGAAACAGTCTGCCTGAAGAAGCTGAGGGGTTGATCAGGAAACCGTGTTCCAAGGACATCTGAAGGTCTTGCTAGGCCTCTGAGAGGATCCCTAATTAAAGCGCTTTGTTAATGACAAAGTCAAATTCAAGGGCCTGTTCTTCATGGCGCCTCGATGTTTCGCAAGCAGTTGCTGTTTGCCTGCTTGGGTTTGACACCGTGTGGCAGCTATTTAAAGCCTAATACTCCCGGGCTTCTCAGGAAAAGCAGAACATGAGATGGTGTCTGGATTTCATTGTTTTTTCAGACCCGGGGGGGCCTGCCATTGTTACTACGGTCCCAGTCGATTGAAAATGCCAAACTTCTGGGGGTTGGAATCGTTTACATCGGCCACAGTTTTTGCATCCCTTGTGTCCTTTGTGACGTTGTGTGTAGGACTGAGCAGCCGCACGAGGGGCCTAATGCCGCGGTCCTGTGAAACGTACACTTTAGTAGTATGTTCCCATGGTAACCGCACATGAAATAGATGTTCAAAAAAATGCGTCACTATACTTTGTTCTGGATTCGCTGATATTCTAAGGCAAACCCCGAATTCCTTACAAGAGCATTCGTGATGTAATTTAACTACATGGAAAAAATATGATCGGGAGAGATTGCAACTAAGATTTGTGGTTGGCAGCAAAGATGTTTATAAAGCAGGACCAAGCCGGGTGCCAGATTAGATATAATTTAGTGTCATCATTTGGGGTGATAATCGCAGCCTCAGCCACATCCAGCTCCTGAATCTTGGGAAATGAAGCAGCCAAGGCCAAACGCCAAAACACGATGGGCGTTCACACAGCTTGAAAGAGCCCCCCCCCCCGAGGAGCTGAGACCGCATCCAGGACGAGGGCTGAACGAGGTCTTGTGGCTTCTTACGATAACCTGCAAGCCCAAACGGAGGTTTCAAGAATATGCATGTTGTTTCCAGGAATCAGGCAATATCTAGGGCTGTGGAGGTGAAGTGTGCCCTCTCCCACGGGTCACTGCTCTGGGCTTGGGATTATGTGTGCGCCCCAGCCCTACAGCAGCAAACGGGGCTGAATAAAGCAGCTATTGTGAAGAATCAATTGTGCCATTGATGGCTGACGCACGTGGCTTGAATGTGTCTGTGTGCGGTGGCCCAGTGCCCGTTCCTGTGCGATCAGAGGGGATATTCCCATTTTATACCAGAAGATATTGGTAAAACATAGCCCATTAGTTATCTACTCAAAGTTATATTAATCAAAATATGATTAAAGCCCTGTTGCACTGATGGATCACCACAAGTTAGCCAGCGACTGCTGAGGAACTCATGAAAACCGAAGATACGAAGGAAGTCGTCTGTGTCAAGTGTGACCACAGAGTGCAATTACTCACTGACCCAGTAGAGATTAATCTAACCGCAGAGTCAGAGGTCAACGTCGCATGTACGTGGTGGGGGGCGGGGGGCGTTGGCAGTCTGGGGGTTGCTGTCATAGTCAGTTGGCGAGGTTAGCTGCTGCCAGGTGGGGTCAAAACCCCGGGGCAAAGGTTTGGTCCCCAAGTTTCACTCGTGTTTTCATTAAGCGAGGGTGATGAGCACCTGAGTGCAGTCATGTGGCGGGTGATACCTCAGCATCACAGCAGTCCAAATGGACCAGTGTGAGGTTTTTTCCAGTGGCTGCAGTGCCAAACCTGCCACCAACCCCCAAGATATTCCCTGTAAGTTGGAGGACCTCCTTATAGGGCTGGATGTAGATTAACGTCATACCCAGGATGATAACAATAACAGGTTAAGGGCCTTGCTCAAGGGCCCAAAGGAGTAGGATCAGTCCAGGCATTCATGGGATTTGAACCAGTAACCTTTCAGTTGCTGGCACAGATCCCTAGCCTCGGAGCCACCGCTCTGCCCCAATGTAGATAAAATAAAATAAAATATAATAAAATAAAATGTCATTAATACATCAGCCACAACTCATGTTAAAAGCCAATTAAATAAATGAGTTTTCAACAGAGACTTAAAGTTATCTAAGAGCTGAGCCATTCTGATCTCCAGTGGTAGCGTATTCCACAGCTTAGGGGCTGCCACCACAAAAAATATCCCTTAAAAAACCCTTAAAAACAAGCAACAATATTTTAAAATCAATTCTGAATTGAACAGGAAGCCAGTACCGGGGTTTACGCGATCATACTTTCTGTTTCCTGTGAGAAGACGAGCAGCTACATTTTGCATTAGCTGCAAACGGCGAACGACGAATGACTAATCTAAGCGCGAGGAGATGAAGGCGTGAATGACTTTCTCTAAGTCTTCCCTTGGTAAATAGTCTTTACCTTAGCTAAGAGTCTCAGCTGAAAACAGCTGGTTTTGACGACGGCACTGATCTCTTTCGCCAAGAGAGCTGCCCAGCTTATCCAGTGCCTTAGGTTGACCAAGTAGAAGTAATCAGGTTGATTATTGACTCATGCTATGGCTTGATAAAGAGTTCATGATTAATCACGAAACTTGTGGTATAGATATGAAAAAAGCTGTTTTTTTCATGTTATGATTTGTCGATGTACATGTCTAGCTAAGGACTATCATGCCTCGGATTGACTAAATTGTGGTATCTGTTAAAAATGATGTCATTTTGCCTTATTGGTGCCCTGGCTTCAGCCATGCTGATGGTGTGGGCTTCCTTCCTTATGCGGTGCCATCTCCCCTCACTGTAACAGATGTATCAGTAGTGCTGTGCTTTGACATACTTCTTAGCAGTAGTCAGTTGGGTGTAAAAGTGCAAACTCCTCATTATCTCATTCCTTCTCAGGTCCATCTCCATCTTCTCCATCTCTAGCTTCACATTCTGGCAGGCAGTCAATGAAGGTCTTCGTCACTGATGCACCGGTCAAGGTGTGTCCTAGAGTGGTGACCCAGCTTCAATCCTCTGTCAGCCCCGCGGAACAGGCCCAGAGAACGCAGGCTGGATTCTTCTCTGGCCAGTGGGTTGAACAGCCGGAGCCCTCGTTCTCATGTTACTCTAGAGGGCCGTGAGTGAATTTGAGCAGACAGCAGGTCTCCTTGAAACACGTTCAGTCATTCGGCGAAGCCTGTATCCTGTCGCGGTGGGCAGCCAATGTACATCACAGGATACATCTGCTGAAGCCCCCACTGAGTTGGCATGGGTGTCAGGCATTGAGGCGGAGACCTATGTCGGAAAAGTTCACTCTTTAATAGCGGCTGGAATAAAAAATGCTGACACCTGTCTAGAAATTTAGTCCACAGTCAAGCCTAATAAAATCCGGGGATAGACAGGAAGTGCAGAGCTTAAGGATAGAGGGGTGTGTTGTTGCCGAGGGCTACCGTGTGAATATCTTCATGGGGAAAATCCACCCCAAAGAATCTGTCATGACCATGGCCATCTCATCCTCTAGTGGCAAAGAGAATGAGGTCAGCATTAGAAGTTATTTGAGCGCACGTGTGATAATAGCACATTGGTGCTTGGGTTCTCCCAAACAAAAAATCTGGGAGACATGTTTGTTCTGATTTATCTTCCTAAAAGACCTAAGGATTTTAATGCTGCAATTATGAAAATTTGGGTGCAAACTGCATTTAGGTGCTGAAGATGATAGATGTACACGTATTTTTTTTGCCGGAAAATCCATCGTCGTGGTAACATAGCCCGTGCCCGTCTGTGCGCAGCCATTGAGCTACGTGGCCCAGGGGCTGAATCATTTACAAGGCTGTCAATGTGTCACCAACAGCCAGGGAAGCGTCTGCACTTTCTCTGGGAAACACGGCCAATTTGTAATCTATTTCTGGCACCAGGCACTCAGCAGGGAGTCCCAGAATGCTTCACTGAGGGTATTATTGTAGCACAGGCTGCAGATCCAGACCCCCTCAATCCCCCATCTTGCACAGTTAGAGGAACTTAAAAGAGTGCATTTGTGATCGTAACATACTGCTGTTTCGTGTATGTCTGGAAATGCATCTATATTTTGGTAAAATCTCCTTTCACAAGCTGTTCTCCTACTGGGTTATTACCACCATAATGCATTTCAGTTTAACGCATTTCACGGTCACCTAGCTTCAAAGGGTCCCGAATGTTCTGGGCCGGCATTGAGAGCCCTCTGGGGCAGACAGAGTCCCTCTCACAGGGGGGCAGGGTGAAAACCACCGTGGCAAGATCTCCACTGAGATCAGTCCAGTTGGAGCACCAAGAGAATCACGTGGAGAACGGCTAACTGTTTCATGGTGGTTTCTCTGCAGGTTCTAACGAGGGAGCGAGGTGGGCTCTGTGGTACCTGCACAAACGTTTGCTTGACATCTTGTTGCAGGCCTTTCTCTAGTGCTGCCTGCTGGAACGATCGGTCAATGCCCAACCAGATCCGGTGCTCTTCCAGAAGGCTAGCAGACTGTGGTCTGACCAGGGCAGACGGCTCACTTCCTTCTCTTCAGTACTCTATGCAATCTCTTCCAGATATCTTTCACACTGGTGTGAGACAGTTGAACGTGTGGAGTGATGCTTAATATTTATTATTCTACTTCTTTGTCAAGAAGAATGTTGCCAGTCGATTTCGCATACCGGACTAGCTTGATTTTTAGCCTTTGGAATTTATGCATAATTGATGGCCGTCATTGTCTTTGCTTAAATGGTGAAATGTGCCAGAACCTTCATATCAGGGGACCTGATGGAGGTGTGAAAGTCTAAATGGCAAGCGTCGGAAATTCTGACTGTAACGAGCCGCCCTTCATAGATCACGGAGCTTCCCCTCCGCAGGCTTACTGTATACCCGCTCCCCACTTGTGTTTGTTGCATAAGTTTCTGGCGAGAGAGCTGAGCGTTTCCTCCTTTTTCCACTGGACCTTTATCCGGGCATAGATGTTCCAGGGATGGAGCTAAATGACCATCACAAAGAACCATTGATGGCATGGTCGTGTGAATAGGCTAGCCAGCATCAGAGGCTTCATGGCCGCCCCTACGCACAATGAGTCCCACTGTGGACAGTGCCTCGCAAAAGGTCAGCCCTCCACAGAGAGGGGTTCATAATTAGTAATGAAGTCCCCCCCTATAAATATCCACATCACCCAGGGTCCCCCATTTACTGGACATCTTTCGCTGATCTCCCGATGGTCTCCTCACCACTTATCAAACCTTATGTTGAGGCAGAAGCCCAATTTCATTGATGGCTTGTCACCTATTGTTTCCTGTTAAGCTCCGGGGCCCAGAGTGACTGGGGTGGGTGGGGGGGGGGAATTCGGCACTGAACAAAACAGAGGATCAGCTACCTCAGCTGCCCCCTTTAATTTTGCACTGTGCAGACATTTTTTGAAGGGTGTTCCAGCCCGGGACATGGAATGATATAGGACAGTGGATGCGTGAGGAACCAGGCTGGGATTCAGTCTGTGCCCTGCAGTTCTGAGTTTCCAACCAAGAAACACAATGACCTTGGCCACAACGCTAGAGGAGATTGAGGTGACACTGGAGCACTTACTCATGGACGTATTTGTAAGTGGACAGACTGTTTCTATTCCTCTCTCTTTCTCTCTTGCTCACTTTCCTTAGACAGGAGTGGTAATTTCCATGCTTCTGTTCTGTTCTGGAATCGCCCTGGTAGGTGTTCCTGTTACACCAGGTTAATGTTGCCAGAACTTGCCTTTCTGAAACGTGCCTCTTCACCTCACCTGTGCTTCTCCTGTTTCTTCTCATGCTTTTTTTGATCACTGTAAAATCAGCCCGGTGTGAGTCTTTGGCCAGCACCTGGATATGCCTGTCATTCCACCTTTACAGTGTTTACCATTTTGATACAGTTAACCATCAAATATTTTAATCATAAACAATAGACTCATCATTAATAGGTGAGGGTGCTTTATTGATTGAAACGTGAATCGCAATGGGCTGACAGCAATGTGCATCGATCCAACGTTTGTTGAAAAAGAACATTTGATTGTCCTGTACCTTTGAAATTCTTTTGCATGCATGTAAGCTTTGAAGTCTTTCTGAACAGAAGATCTGGAGATTCAAACTGCTTTTTTCCCCTAGCGGCTGTTCCTGAGTCCTTTCTAAAATAGCCAAGGAATGAAGCTTCTGGCAGACTGATTTTAAAACGGGAATTATTCCATTTATTAGGGCATATTGTGAGCATATGCTGTTTGCGAAAAGGGAGTGTTTATGCGCATTTGGAAGTGGCGATGCCCAGCTTCATTTGGAATCGTTAAGTGTTTCTGTGCGCCGGGGGACACCGCCGACGTCTGCAGTTAATTGGAAAACAATTAAAGGACGCGTTAGTCTGGGTTTTCATTTTCTGCGCCGCTCGAGCTTGTCTCACCAAGCACCGAACCGAAGCCAAGCGCAGATCACACTGTGAAAGCACTGCATTCATCTTTCATAGGTCCGTCTCTTTCGTTTTGGGGGACTGTCTGCATACGGTTAGCCGGACGCATAGTAAACACTCTTTACGTGAATTACTTGCATTTAATTGCCTCATACAAACCTATGCAGTTAATCAACTTGTTGCGGTTTCTTGGGTTGCATCCTGCTGCACTGCACTGCAACTGGAAAATGTGGCCATGAAATCAACCTCGAAACTGATAGCCTCCTTGGACAGTGGGCGGCTTCCGTATATCATGCAATCATCCACTCATTCTGAACGTCTTTTAGGGGTTTGTTGTATTTTGTGTTAGACATTATTTTGTGTTATATATCTTCGTGTTCCTCAGGATTACCTGCGTTCCTTATGTTGGTCTTGTTTCTACTGTTAAACAGCCAGCATCCTCTAATCTAGGAGAAACATCTGAGGCCACACTAGCCCTAATAAATAGTTACCAAACTAAGGCTAAATGCTAGGGCTCTTCAGTGCTGTTTTGGGAACATTGTGACCACCTATTAAAGCATGTGGGCAGGGTGCCACAACCGCAATTATTTGTGAATCATTACCATAGTCTTGGCTGTTGCTGCCCCCTTCCTGTTTCACATGTGAGACCAATTCCCCCAGCTCATAAACGTGCAGAAACTTCAAGGTCCCATGCCGCCCCCGTCTTCAGAGGTCAGACGTCGTAGCAGAGCTCGGAGCGAGAGGAGCACTCCTATGTTAAAGCCGCTCTGTTTATGTTTCGCCGATCGCCGAAGGAGGACTGGCGTGGAAGGACCACGCCGCAAGTCGCCTGTTATGGTCCTCTTCGGTTACTGTAATTATTTTCTTTCCCAAAACAACTGGATCAGGTGGCTACAGCTGCATCCCATCCAGGAGGGAGCCTGGCTTTGGAGCCAGCTAGGGTTACACGCTGGACAAAACCAGACAGAACATGCAGCTGTCACAGAGAACCCCAGGGCTGTTACTTGGAACTCTCCGTCTTCACAGAGGAGCTGGATCATGCCAAAGACAGATCAAGATATACGGAACCGTTCTTAAATGGGCCTGATTTAGTCATGAATATCCTGACTGTCTAACATGTGCAGCACGAAAATTGAAACAGGGGAGTTTATTAATCTCTTCCAGGCGGATGTGTATTAATTATGAATCTTGATGCATGTGAAAGGCTAGGTCTGTTTTCCCATAATGGATTCCAGACGGTAAATTGCTAGACATTCCCCTTTGCCAAGCAGGGCATAGAGATGGTGTATTGCTTTGACGTTGCTTTTCAAAATTTCCATGTGATGCAAGGCGACCCTTCGTCTTTGAAGGGCTGCAGATGCTTGTGTTTATTATGGGCTGTTCAGTACCTCCTCCCCCACACCCCACCCCACACACACCATCACCTGAGCGGGGTTACAGAGATTATGTCCTGAATCAGACACCAAAGCCATGGATACTCAGGTGATAGTGCCTTTATAGCTCCTAAATTATCGAAATGGTCTTTGAGGACACTTCGGTCAGCACGGCTGAATCCGTTTACTGAATCCCCAGCTGATCGGGGGTCTGGCTGTTGCGATAATCTGTAGTTAAGGACCTAAGGAAGCTTGGCAGTCAACAATAAATTCAGAAAACAGCCCCCTGTTGAAAAGCAACAGCTACACATAAAAAGTGAAGCAATTGCATTGTTGGTGCCCAGCTCTTGCTCGCCAATAGCTGCCCTGTGTTGGGGTAAGACAGCCTGCCTTTGTTGATTCAGATGACTGCTAACTGCTGATGTGGTATAAGTAGAGCGGTAGCTCCGCACTGTGGCCCGCGAGGACCCTGCACTGGGCTCTCCTGCCCCTTCGAGTGCCCAGGGGTGGGCTGGCCACAGAGCCAGAGCAGCTCTCTCTCGATCCTGCATCACCCGAAGCCGGATTCTCTTTCTGTGTTGACACCGTTAGCGATGTTCCTTTAGCTCTTGGAGGCTCCCCGATGGCCTGGAGAGGACACCACATGGGATATAATCTCAGTCGCTATAAACCACATAAGATATAGTCTCAGTCGCTATAAACCACATGGGATATAGTCTCAGTCGCTATAAACCACATGGGATATAGTCCCAGTCGCTATAAACCACATGGGATATAGTCTCAGTCGCTATAAACCACATGGGATATAGTCCCAGTCGCTATAAACCACATGGGATATAGTCTCAGTCGCTATAAACCACATGGGATATAGTCCCAGTCGCTATAAACCACATGGGATATAGTCTCAGTCGCTATAAACCACATGGGATATAGTCCCAGTCGCTATAAACCACATGGGATATAGTCTCAGTCGCTATAAACCACATGGGATATAGTCCCAGTCGCTATAAACCACATGGGATATAGTCTCA
>JAODLC010000001.1:6410828-6424944 GCA_026781145.1 Hippopotamyrus pictus
GTAGTCATTTAAGTTTCGTTTGTAGTTACCGCTGTTCCCCGCAACCTGCCTCACGGGATGCGTACAAGAGGCAAGACGGGCAGATGTGACGCACGGCGTGGTGGTGTCCCGGCACGGGTCCGACGCGATGGCCCACCCCTACCAGGAAACAGCTGCGTGGGTGTAGTTTTTAAAGGGAACTCTGGCCTGGGGGGACGTGCTGTGACTTGCAGGCAGAAGTTAGCAGCTACTGGGTATGGCGTCGTTCGTACGGGGGACCGGGACACCGCCAGAGATTCCGGCAGATCCACATGTGATGCTTTTCTACGCGAAACGCCCAAATTTATGTGGTGGTTTGTTTGGTCGGTGCATTCCTATGGAGTCTCCTGCCAAAATATGACAGTTACTGCGTAGCTCAGATTCGTGGCGCAGGGTAAACACTCCTGTTCTCACTGGAAGCGAGGCGTCAGTGCAGTATGACGGCAGATTAATTAAGCAGTGCGCATATTTGATCAGGAGCTTCTCTCTTCCATATGTCTGGCTTCCATGTTCGATATTTAACAGGGCAGCCTATAAAATGACACTTGCGTGGTCCCCGTCACACTTTCGCTGTCTTTGTGCACCGAAAGCCGCCGCCACGTTCATTGAAATGAGTGTGAATCAGTGGTGAGCGTCTGTTAGCTGCTATTCTGTAGCCCTGCAAATTCAACTTTCTCTTAATGGTTTTGGGGTCTAATCAGCTTAACCTGCCGCACAGCCAGTCAGCACCGATGCTCATAGAGGAAGGTCCGGTCACAGTCACCTCTCTGGTGGTTTAACCGAATCGAGAAGCTTAATTTTATCCCCTGTGGGTACGGGGGGGGAGAGGGGGGGGGGGAATTAAAAGGAAGTTTGTGCCTCTCCTTCCAGTCGGATCTCGTTGCCGAAGAGGAACACGCATTATGTTGCGTTACTCATGTCTGGCTGGTGGAAAACATGACTGGAGCCCACCTCAAACTGGTACTGGTCTCTCTCAACCTGGGCAGGTCTTGAGTTAATGGCCTCTGCGTGGCAACAGGGCACACGAAGAGAGACGCGTCCTCTCGTTTAGGCGGGAGCTGTCAGGGGACCAGACGGGGTCGATATGTGACTTGTGTGGGTTGGGGGGGGGGCACCCCGGCTGGGTCCTGCAGGGTCGCCTGCCACACGGGTTCTGCATCTCTGCTGTCCTTTGGGAGCATAGTTGTCTGTGAAGTGTTTGTGAATTACCATATTTACGACCCGCTGTTTGGCTCTCACCTGGCTGAACTCTCCGCTTATTATTCAGGTCAGAGCTGCAGGTCGAGACCATCGTAGGAACATAGAGAGACAAAGTGCCAGGCGATGAAGTCCCTTGGGTCTATGGGCATTCGGGGATGTGGGGGGGGGGGCACCTTGCTCTGATGTAAGTTACGGTCGGCGGGCTGAGGAAATAAACACAGATGCTATTCCCAAGCAATCGCTCACGTTCAATTTCACACACCAGTAAATCTGAATGCCAGGTAAAAGCGACTTATGCGATTTATGGGGGCCGGAGTGAGACTCCGTAACGCTTGTGCTTGTCTGTGTCTCCCCAGATGTAGTCGCAGTCTTCTTGGCGTGAGGGTGGGCTGGCGTTGGGGGAGGGTACTGTACGATCAGGGTTTCTTTGGTCTGCCTTTGATGCCGTTCTCAGTTTGCCGTGGTTTTGTATGTCTCTCTGACATCATTCGCAGTGATTCGGGGGAAATTTAGTATCAGAACTCCTGGTCTCACAGCTCTGCTCTTTCATCCATTCATCTGTTCATCCATCCATCCATTAATACACTCAGTACAGGGTCGTGGTGGGGGCACTTTCACATTATTCTGATTTTGTTCTTCCACACGAGTTTCTTGCATCATTTTACTTTATTGGCTTTCGAGTGTTGATTCGTTTGTGATGATTTGTTCGTTTCTTTTCTGGGGAGACTTAAGCCTCAGCCTTGAGGACACACACACGTTTATTAACCCAAAGTATATCCAGTCTAACTCCTGACCCGGTTCAGACTGCAATATATTCTTCTATCCAGCTGTACACACAGCTGTCATCAGACAGACCCCTTTCCCCCACAATTCACAACCACAATATGGGTTTGGCAGCGTCGTACTTCTGAAATGCTACTGAGAGTATTAGATTGAGTTAAGATTGCACTATGTCATGTACAAGCAAAACTGTATGTGTGTACATGTGCACATATATGTCTGCATCCTGACTTGATCATGCAGGCCTGCCACATGGTGAAAGCTAAGAGAGTCAGAGCATGGAGCCTGAAGATGAGGGTCACCTTTGGTCTTGGGGAACACGTGTGATGTCATCACAGAAGATGATTCATTCAAAACAAATGCATTTAATTGGAGGACTAGAACCTCGTCCCAGAACAAACCACCAATCCTGTGCATTATAGATGTTCTATTGCCCTGAAGTTTAATGACCGCATATTCTGTTCGACCTAATCATACGAAGGTAGTGACGTCTCAGATTATTTCCTAGATTATTTCTCAGATTATACACTGATTAAGCGATGTCAATTTGGTGAATTAAACTTTTTTAAAAATGTTTTTGCCACAAATGACTTTAGGACAGTGAATAGTTGGATAAACCAACTCTGCTGGGAGTTATTACCAAAGCTGAACTATTCGTGAGTCAATGAGGACAGAAAAGCTTCACGTTCTGGATTCGTCACCATTTCTGCTGCCCCTGTTACTATACTTAACCCACGATTCCCTGAACAAAAAAAAAAAATCCTTTAGCATCAAAAGGATGAAGGGCCGGGAATGATGCTTTTATTTTAAGAAAAACTCAGTCACAGTTTCCCAGGAAACATAGAGAGGTTACCAGAATCCCTACTGAGCAAAAACTGAAGCAAGTTGCCTGCAAAATTTTTAATTAGCCAGTTCTTGCATGGAAACAGACGATATATGCAAAGTGCCTGCAGCGTTAGTGCGCGCTAAGTAACATCATCTGTCTGCAAAGCACCAGCACTAATTGAGCCTTTGACTAAAGGCCTGGACAAGCCTGAGAACCTGCAAACCAGCGCTCTCCATGAAACCATAACTGTTCTCCTTCAAACATTTTCGCCTTCTTCTTCTTCAAAAGACTCCTCGGTGCTTTCAACATTTGGTTTGGGTGTTTGAGACGTTAGTTCCATTTTCCTTTTTGTCTGGAGCTGCTTTTTTGCCTTTCACGACTGATTCTCGTCTTCCAAACTCAGAGAGCTGAGGCCGAGGGCATCATGCAGTGTGCTGATTGGCCGCCAGGCATCATGCAGTTTGCTGATTGGCCACCGGTGAAAGGAGTCGTAACCTTGTGACCTCTCAGTCGCGTGCCATGCCCCGGATGCTGGATGTTTACTGAAAAATGATTAACCTGGACTGTTGAGCATGGAAGATCTCCCCACACTCTAGAGCTCCTCTACTATACTGTCTTTCTAACACTAGCAGTAAGGGGTTAATTTCCTGGCACCGTGACCCTGTACTGGAGTGGATGGATGGATGGATGGATGGATGACCTACAATTTCCTTAACCCATTTCACACTTCTTACCCATTTCATTTACTTCTCAGATATCAAACATAATCCATTTAATTTGTTTAATTTAATATCTGCCTTGTTGGAGCCTTTCATTGGCCAATAAGATAGTAGAGTTATAGGGGTCAGTGATGGTTTGTCCCCTTGAGGAGAAAGCAGACCACGACCACGATACCAAAATATTAAAGCTCATTTTACCCCAAAATGACCATGTATGGAAATGCCTGGCTGTCTGCAAGGGTGGGAGGAATCTGATAAATGTCTACAGCCCCCATCTCATGGAGGACCTCCGGGGGCTTCAGATCTCGTGCGACTGGAGATTCTCTTCTGAACTGAAGCTGAACCTTCAAAGTTTTAATCTGATACACAGCCCCCTCCCCAAAAGCGAAACAGTGGACTAGAGGGAGCATAGTGAGGGTCACCCAGCACTGGTCGGGGGGGGGAGTTCCACATTCCCTGAAACAGGAAATGGAGAGCTTTTGTGTCAGCGGCTGTAGGGGCCGAACCAGCCCCCCCGTCTGTGAACGCGAGTCTGATCAATGGGGCCCAAAACATTTTTCGTGTCACATGCGTATACAGTATCCTGCCATCCTGCTGCGCTTCTGTGTCGCCGCTCCTCCCGTTGATTCCCGATCCTCTGATTGGAATCTTTTATCTTTTATCCTGAAATCCTCATCAATATGTATCTTCTGAGAACTTCAAGCATTTAATTAGCCTATATATGAACTAGGTCAGTGTAAAACAGAGGGGGACTTCAAAAGTTGGTGCCTGACTGGCATCAGACTGTTTTTCTAATGCTGCGATGGTGGGGGGGTGGGGGGTTGTTTGCCGTCCTCTCCAGGGCCAGTTAAGTAGAGTAGCGCTATTAATTCATATCGATCCCTACTGCCCATGCCTGGCATTTAAAGGCCTTGACGGACCGTGATTGATCACCCACCCCCCCAACCACGAGGAAATAATCTGAGATGTCACTAGCTTCGTTTGCAGTCCACGCTCTCTATTTCCGCAGAAGTGACTCGGCCGATTTCATCCATAATTCACTAATTGCCTCTTTCGCCGTTTCACGCCATGCGGCATCTCTCCATCCATCCATCGCTCACTCGCGTCGATGCGTGACCTAACTTGCCGCAGGACAACGGTCATACAGGCGTGGTAAATCGCATTTACTGTGGGCGCCTGGTGTGCTGATATCTAAGCGACTAATGGAGGCAATGAAGGGAGGATGCGTGAATGCCACGCTCACAGAGCGGGCAGGAGATGGGTATCGAACCAACAACCCTCTGAGTATCGGGCCACCCACTGAGCCATGGGGACAGCAGGGGTCATTCTGGTACTTTTTAAAAGTGAGGGGCATAAGAGGGACCATAAATTTTACAGAGGGGTCAACCCTATCATTACATATGTTTCGAGTCGCTGAGGGATGGGAAAGGGCACTCCCGGAGCCAATCAGCTTTCAGCCTTTATAGGAACAGAGAGGGAGAAGTCCAAGGGAGAGGAGCTGAAATGTGGCTCCATGTGACACTCATGCTGAATGGCTGAGCCTGGTCGTTACAGCCCAGCGATGAAATAAGACAGAAGGTGGCAGGGTCCCGCCAGTCGAGCCTTGAAGGACCCCTGGCAGCTGCCCCCCGCAGCCATAAACCACACACCCCATGAAATTAAACGACAGGCCGCAATTCTGACCACGCACCCGCATATAAATTACACGCCCCTAAATTATGACGTTACGTAAATGCACACGTGTGCGCGCGCTGGCGTCGCCATCTGCGCCGGGTCCCCACCATGACCTTCGGTTTCACACAATAAATCCACAGAAAAGCTAGAGGGTGTGGAAATGAACAACGGCCGGTGTGTCCTGGCAATTTTAGCTGAAACATGCAGGTGAGATTGTAAAAAGAAAAAATGGGGGGCATTTGTTGTGAGGTCATACCCACAGTGTCGGCCTTTTTGGGTTTCTATATCTCTGCAAGGACATTTTCTCAGAGATGTGTCCCTCACAAGGACAGAAAAGCACAACGGGAACATGAAATTGACTTCTGCCATTGCTTTCGGGCTGATCTGAGCAACAAGGTGTGTAAAATAAGTTGGCTCTGTTGTCCTGAGCTGGCGGTAACATGAGAGTTTTCACCCCGGGCCAGACGGTTTGGTGAGCTTTCCCATGAGTCTTTTGGACCCAGTGCACACGGAGACCCACAAACATCTGCTAAATCTAAATATTTGCCGGCTCTCCATTTAACGCTTCAACAAATACGACTCTCCCTCGCCCTGAATCAGAGCTGGAGAGAGAGAAGGAGAGAGAAGGACGATGACGAGAAAGATAGGCCAAGTGTGTAAATGCTTCTCATTCCGCCGGTCCCCGTTTTCTCGTGAGAGACTGGGCGGCCACAACTGGGCTGCTCCATGTTACCATTTTGGGCTCATCAGAAGCTCGTCTGCTTTCCCTCGACTTTAAATTTACAGGCATCGCAAAAGACCTTCCGTTTGGACGGTTAGCAGAAGCAAAAATGACAAACGATCAAACAGAACCCGATCCACACTATACAGACCTAAAGCGTGCTGGCAGTCTGTCATGCAGCACCCTCAGGGAGATTTTATCACCCCATGAAAGAAATCGGTGGTTGAACGGTTGCATATGTGTCCTGCTTATCCAAAGCAACGTCGATAAAGAATGGGCTGGTATGTTTTAGTCGTTAAAAGTTACTTCTACATCAATACCGCATACCTGTCTTCATCTCAATGTTGATTTTAAAGTTTATGACCAGAGTTACAAGTTCATTTGCACAAAACTGCAACCAACTGTAACATTCGAAGGGTGAGACTTCGGTTCACGTTTTGATTAAGCTGACGGCAATGTTGTGACATGTCAGTCTATTCACCCTTGGGAATAAACATGGACTCTGTCACCGTTCCCACCACAATTGCTGAAATTATTGGCTGGCACAAGAACAAGTTACTCTAGTTAATCGAGTCGGTTGTGCAGGCATTTGGCGCGGGAAACCGTCGCAGGCTCAGGATGCTGATCAGCAGGCCGTGTTGAAGAACACAAACTCATACATCCATACGTAAAGAAAAACATACAAACTCATGCATCCGTATATATATATAAACACACAGTCATACATCCATATACAGGTAGCTTTCTACTTAAAGTAGATCTTATCTTACGGAAAAAATATCCCAGATACATAGAGTTTACCAAAGCACTAATGCCAAAATGGCAACATAGACCTCTAAATAAATGTGCCCCTTTTTCTTGTATTTTATTTAATATATGCTCCATAGTACACTGGCATTTTGTCCGTGATGGACTTCCAGAGACAAGTGGTTAAAGAAGATGGGTGAATCTGTACATCACATGATATGAAGATGGGTGAGTAACAGGCTGGGGCAGGATGGTTATTGGTACAGCAATGGGGTCCAACCTTTAGTGCGTCGTCACGTCAAGATGTAAACAGACATACAGACCTCAGCTGTGTTTCTTGATCCGGTTTGACAATGGAAATGGGACTGGAACAAAGAATGTCTGGCGTGGCAGAGGGAGGTGTCATTCCTGCGGTAAGCGCCACATCAGTCCACATCTCGGTACATTTCCCAGAGCTCCCCCCACCCGCCCATGCCGGGGGTTAAATAGGGGTAAAAGCGAGCAGCAGATTGTCCTGGGAACGCTGGCACTGATGCTCTTTTAAAAACAGCCCGCTGGACCCCGTCCCAGAAGACGGAGGGGAAAACTTGTACACCCTCTCAAGACGCCAAGTCCTCTCCTCTGCTGCACTTCTGAAAGCCTATAGGGGGACCTGCTATCACGTAGCTCGGTCGCCGGATCGTCTTCCAGGAGAGGAAGTCACCTTGCCGCGAAGCCCAGGGGAGCTGGGCACTGGACCTCGCCGGGCTCAACCCGCGTGCAGGCAAACGGAGGGAGGCTGTAAAATCCCACTGCAGCTCTGCGGGATTCCACGTCGCGCCCGGTCGGGTTTAATGCCTAGCGCCTTCCGTATTACCAGACCCGAAGGGGAATCACTGCAATGGAGGAGTCTTTCTGGATAGCCCGTGGTGGACAGGGGTGATATGGGATGCCGGCACAGCTACCACCTTCCTGTGCCCCCACCTGGGCATGACTCCTTCCCTTGGGGATAACAACAAAAAAAAGGGAAAACGGGACAAGGCGAAGAATTACATCACCTAGGGCTGTGAAATCTACCTAGTTACCCGGAAACCGACCCAGTCGGGCTGCAATGGAGGCAACCCTGTTTGGCTTGGAGGACGTGTTCCTGGGCGGGCAGGGAGTCCTGTGGAACCTCACCACGGCGGCTCTAAGGAGGTGGAGGATCCTACACCTGCGGGCTCTGCTCACGCTTAGAACCAGGCGTGTACCGAGGGCGGTGTACCAGGTACGAATTAGACTGCCTTCCCTGGTGGCAGCTTCCAGAAGACGGAGGGAAGTGTTTAGTCTGCTGTGAGCGTTGGGTTATGAGATTTACGCGTTCATGCGTGTGTCCGTGTTTTTCAGTGTGGGTTTTGCTGTCTTTAAGCGTTTCTGTCTGCCACTTGGCCCTCGCTTCCTCTTAGGACGTCCCCTGGTTTAAAAGAGAGTGCTGGGGGAAAGAAAAAACGTAAAACTTTAAATGCAGGGAATGGCTGCGTGTTTCCCCTTTACCTCATGTTGCTATGGTGGATTCAAAGGGCCATTTACGGGAAAAGTAAAATGTCCTGAAAGGATTGCATCTGCAATAGGCTTCCTGGGCACTGAAACACTGAAACAGTCCCCTGAGCTTTATAAAAAGGTTCAGCAAGATGGCAGCTTTTAAACGGCAAAAGAATCCGGCCGTTGTTTGTCCCGGCTTTTCTGCTTTATGCGTTAGATTAAACCATTTCAGACTCTTAGGGAGGTTCAGAGTTTAACTTCTTATATTCAGAATGAGAGTAAAACATCCAGAAAATCTATGAGCCTTGTTAGTGCATTTGTGGGATAAAACGCCTTTCGTTATTAAGATAAGACAAAATTTTATTGATCCCAGGGGAAAATTCTTGAATTAAGGAATCAGGGGGGTGTCACTCGTAATAGTGTGCCGGTTGGTTTCTTCAGCCTCATACAAGTTGGCCCCTCTTCTGTGCTCCACGCGGTTTATTATTGTGACATATTTTTGCAGTGCTCTTTCACATTTTTCAATTATAAACATTAAATATAATTGCATGTCACTGTAATTACGAGGTGTTGTTAATGACTGTGTCACTCTGTCCCGTCTCCGTGGAACACGCTTCAGCTGTTAATCTTGTTCCCCGGAGAATGTAGAGCCATAAACCAACAACCCTCCCCCCCCCAGGCCTTGGTTGTGACAGGAGCTCTTGCCCCAGTAAGGCCGCTAGCAGGGGAGGGGGAGGGTGCACATTAATTGCTGTCTGTGGGGGTGTGGCTTCTGACCCGTGACTTCTCTGGGTGGGGTTGATGCGCGATCACAAAGAGGGGCGGGGCTGTGGATTCTGGCCTGTGGGGCTTTCTGGTTGGTTAAAGTCCACAGATGCTGTTCTAGCCTCTGCCAATTATGTCTCTCCGTTTCCGATTACGACCAATCATCTTACAGTGGCAAAAAGTAGGTTGCCATATTGGACAGGCAAACAAAATGAAACATCCTCTGAGGCAGCTCGTGGGGGATGGGATGGCCGGCGATCCGAACTGCGTACCCCCACGCAGATGCCCCTTCCTCCCCGCTGCAGAGTCCCAGCCTAATCAAGAGAGGAGCAGGCCTGCCTTTCACTCAGCTGGACGAGGACTCCCTCAGGTTGTGGGATGTTTCGCAGCCCGGGCTCTTTTACTAGCCTGTCCAAAACCACTTCCATGCTGGCACAGAACTCACGGCTCTCAGACATCCTGGCCGGCGTTCAGCCGGCGTAGGGAAAAAGCAGCGATCTAGCCAGCTACAGACCCATGGCTTTGGGTCTCTGCGTGACCCATAAAGGCTCTGTGTGCTCTCCTCTCTCCTTCTCCCTTCATACTATTAAATTTAAATTCGCTGGCTTCCCATGGAGGGCAGAATCGGCCCTTTGGGGAAATTGAGGCGGCCGTTCGTGAAGGCCGGCCAGGGCGGGTTCCCTGCCCGTTACTGAGAGCTTGGCTGTTTATATAAGCATTCTGCGCAGTACGGCTGGTGCACCAATGCGACAACCTTTCTCAGAAGTGTGCTGAGAGGCCGGGGAGGAGGGGCTCTCAGCACGGAATGTTTTGATTGGTCTTCACGCAAGTTATTGACAGCCCTAGTGTTCAATCAAGGCTTACGAAATAGGTAGGGGAGCCTCCTTAAAAATGTTACCTGGAAAGACCCCAGGTTTTTGGACAGTGGGACATGGGCTCTCCCTCCTGAAGCCAGTGACTGGACCCTTGGAAGGAGTAAATGGGGGGGGGGGGCGTTCTCTGAACATCAGGAGAAGCCCAGGGACCGCAGGGATGTGGCCAGGATGTGCGTGCGACGCATGTTTTTAACAGGAATGTCAGAATGAGCGTGTGACAGTTGTTTTTAATGGGAATGCCCTTAAGGCACAATGCTCTTACAACACATACACACTAATGGATGCCTTTTCCGGAACTTTCTGCACAGAGAGATGAAAGGATCTTTGCTGTGAAATATCTGTGAAATGTTTCTTCTTCTTTAATCTCAAATAATCTCCACGCTCACACTGCACGGTACCAGTCGTGCTAATACGCTAGAGGTGTCCTGAAATCTGCCCTCCAAAAAGTCTTGAGTTATTAAATTCCTTGAGATTAACTTGAAGGACTGTGTTTTCAAACATGTGTTTTGTGGACAAAGAGCTTGCGACTATGACATGAGGACTGTGGGGTATCAGTCGTACTCCCCCCACCACAACTGCCCCGATGTTGTCTATTTAGGGTATTTTATGTTACTGGGAAGAGAACCAGTTTTCACTAAATCTCCTTGACTGTTTTCCTGCCATACGGCATCGATACAAAGTAAAGACCCCGTAAACAGCGAACTACTCTGTTAGGGGAGATTAAATTCTGTTTTTCATGGCCTCAGGTTTTGTGAAATACCAGAATTATGTCTGATGGAGGGTCGCCTTCTGGTGAGGAAATCGAGTGAATCTTTCCAAGCCTCCGCAGGGCGATCACAGCTCCCCGCTACTCTCGTAAAATTGCGCAGACAGTTTTGTTCTCGCTCCCCTGCCTCCAAAAGCCAGAAAACACACCCCTCCGCCCCCCCCCCCCACTTTGTTCCCCCACGGTGGTTTAACCCACACGTAACCGGTCATATGGGGTCTCTCCCATTCCCACCAGCTAGCCCCGCTGTTTGTGAATGAAAATATGTTCCCAGAACAGGATGTGAGATTCTCTGTTGTTCCTGAAGCATGTGAGTAGGGGGACGGCGTTGCCTTTCTGACTCGTATGTTTGCTCTCAGGGTTTGTTTACCGCCCCCCCTTTGAATGTGTCGGTCGCATTCTCACAGAGAGGACTCTCTCACAGTGAATCGCGGCTCGGAAATTCCAGCCATGAGAATTCCACCGCGGTATCCCGCTGAGAATTAATTACGGTTCGGCGTTGACCGGCCGGGAGAGATGTGGGAATATCGGCGTAATCCGACCGCTGGGTTTCCTGAATGATTGGTTGTGAAGATCAGGTGGTTTATTTTCACAGTGGCACATCTGACCAAGGAAGCAGCAGGAGATTTACAGACTAGCATCCCAACTGATGGGAAAATAAGACAGTTTTTATTTATTTAACAAATGCATTTATCCAAAGAGACCTGCTATTTTTGAGCCAGTCCCTAGAGCAAATGAGGGTTAAGTGACACTAACACTAACCCTAACATTAACCCTAACACTAAAAGCACTTTACCGACTACACAGGATTTGAACCAGTAACCTTCCGATTCCAGGAACAGTGTCCGAACACAATGCATCGCACACCCCATTGCCAGTATTTAGAGCTTATCTGAATGATCAGAGAGATTACACAGACCAGTTTAGACATACAAAACACAACACGTAACATGTTGTAATGGAACAAATGAGTTTTATTTTTGGAAAAACAGAACTATTGTGAAAGATCAAATTGTGTAAAGACGGAATTTTGTTAGGAAGCCTTTCATATTGCAGTTCCTGTCATACCATGGATGAATTCTGCGTTAGGAATGTCACTGTCTCCTAAAGAAGAGGGATTTTTGGAAATGGCCGGACTCTGTGCGCTGTGTCACACGCAGTAAGACATCTGGAATGTGGAGATTACTGGAGGAGACCACTGCATTATGGGTAATTGTGGGGTCAGGGGAGGGGGGGGAGTAGCTTAAGGACAGGCCTGAAAACACACTTTGAAAGGCTTTTGTTTTGGGACGTCCAGTCCAGGCCGGCCTGAGTCATTTGAAAGATATTTTCCGTAAGATGATTTGAGAACAAACAGCTCCATGATCTGGAGTTTGACCCAGCTCGCTCCATCCCAGGACCTTTCTAGCTGTGGCTGAGGTGACCCACACGTGATGCCAGACACTGGACACCCTCCAGCACACACATGATCTCCTGTTTCATTTTCCCACCGTAACCTACTTACCATTAATAGCAAATCTTCTCACAATGCCACCCTGTTATCGCCGGTAATTTCAGGCCGTACGGAATGGCGTTCGCACGCTGGAAGGTGCTGGACAGGCCCCAAAATGCCGATTGGAGAGTCCTGGAACTGTCTAAAATTCTCCCCTCTGTATGTCATGTTTATTAATAAATCAGCTGCCTTGGCTTCACAGGGGAAGCTCCAGAGTTTACGCTTGGAATATGTGCAGAAATGTTCCTTATCTTCAATCCCATGATGTGTCCCAGACCTTAAAATTGCCAAATCCCTCAGAATCCATTTAGATTACATTCAAATTCCATTACTGTACATTATAATCCATTATGTCTGAAGCAAAAAATTGAAACAGAGAGAACACTGAACTTAGAAGGTGCGTCCTTGTGGTAAATTTACATTCTTTCTCCCATTTCTAATATCTAACTAAAATATGAGGATCATTTTAAAAATATAATTGCATTCAAATGTTTACAGATTCTAATGACTTGTAAATAAATGATCTATATTGCACAGTGTATGATATATTAATAAAATGAACTGAGATGTATTTACTGATCTTAAGACATTGGATGCACAAATTATGAACAACACGACTGCATGTGACAGAGAGAAAAATATTGCAGGGCGGAACAGTGAAATAGCAGAGTTCTGCATGTGACTTTTGCTTGGAAAACGAGGAGAGATTTTGGCTTGGGGAGCTGTGTTGACTTGATCCAAAGCTTGACTGCAGCAAGAGTAGGAGAGTAAGCCTGTCGTTAAATGAAATGGTCTTCACCGTTTTTTTTTATTCCCCAGTACTGTTTGGACGGCCCCTTTCTCCAGCGTACCGCGGTAACAGCGCGGGCTTTAGCGTTCCAGTCCTGGCTCCGTCCTACATGTGATCCTGCTGCGTCCGGAGCCAGGCAGATTACGCACTAGGGAATCTCCCCGAGGCATATGCCAGGCCGAAAACGCACACTTCATAAAGCGCGGCCCCAACGTGAGGTGCCACGCCAGTCACTGGAGGTGTGGTTCTCAAACTGGGCCCAGAGTGAGATCACATGGAATTACCATATCAGCACCGACTTCTGCTTCTCACACAGATTTTTGCATCCCTTTTACTTTCCACTGTGTGGCTCAGCAGCTTAGGAGGTTATGCCTGTGATCGGAAGGTTTCCGGTTTGAATCCCGCTGTCGACAAAGTGATGTCACCATTGGACCTCAGAGCAGGACCCTTAACCTCAAATTGCTCCGGAGTCTGCCCTTATTTTCTCAAGGATGTATGTCGCTTTTGATAAAAGCGTCTGTTTAATAAATGTAATTATTCAGCAACCATGTTCCCAGCCGAGGTGGCCCTAGGCAGGCAACGAAGGGCGTCTTCTGAAGGGACGCTGACTAGGTGTCCACATAGGCTTTGAGCGGCGCTGCATGTGATTGGCTGGCATCCCACCCAGGGTGTCCCCTGCCTTGTACCCTGAGCATCCTGGGATTTGCTGCCCACTAAATGCAACCATGTACTGGATAATCAGTTATGGATGATGGACATGTTGCAATATTTAGGCAGACATACATCCTGTCTGTTATATATAAATGAACCTAAAGGTGAAAACAACCTGATTTAAAGGCTCTGTATGATAATACACCTCGGTTAGAGAGGTAGAGAGCATCTCCAGATATCCTGGATAGAATCTTTAACAGATTGTAAGATGACAACGTTCTTGACCTCGGCAGGGTCATTGTGACGACAGGACATGAAATCAGGTCACGTCTGTGCCCTATTCTCTTCTCCTACACGCGGCTCTGCATTTGCCTCGGGGCTTGGCAAGTCACCGCGGGGACCGGCCCACTGTGCTTGCAGACCGCGACACCCCATTTATTCAATTAATGTCCACTGTTAAAGAGACAGGCCGCTTTTCCAGGCCCTAAAGAGCTGAAGAGGATGTTTCGTGGCTGAAGAGAAGGAGAACACTTAGAGCACTCTGCCTGTTCCTCGTCGAGTATAGGGGGCGCACAGGGGGCATGGAGATTCG